>VWZF01002261.1:2882058-3243655 GCA_013396755.1 Sclerurus mexicanus | reverse complement strand
AACTGCTAACTGAAAATAAAAAAAAAAAAAAAAAAACAACCCCAAACATATTGGAATAAATCTAGGGGTAAATTTCCCTATTTCATAAACATTTATCAGCAAAAGCTCATAGAGAAAGAAAACCTTCTGTGGCTTCCCTACATGAGGGAGGTTTATGCTGGATATTGGAAAAGGATTTGTCCTCCTTTGGTGGTTGGGCAATGAACAGGATCCCCAGGGCAATGGCCCCAGCACCAAGACTGACAGAAGCATTTGGACAACACTCTCAGGGCACATGTTGGGATTCCTGGAGATGTCTTGAGCAGGGCCAAGAGTTGAATATGATGAATATTCAGAATATCAGAATATTCTATGATACGCATTAAATAAATTTCAAACAAAATGAAATAAAATTAAACCACCACATTAAATTCTTCAAGATGTTATCGTGCTTTCAAATACACAAAAGTTGTAAAATAACAAGAGTAATTTTTCTCACTACATTACCACAGATCCCACATAAATATTTATCAGTCCTTATTCCCTGGTACAGGGAATGTGAGCTCTTTAGACATGTTGTTCTTACTACTCACAAACCTCACATTCCATGCCAGGGCTGGGAACCTGCTGACATGGGAGTTAAGGATTTATTCTCACATATATAATAGTTTGCACACAACATGATTAATAAAGTGAAAGGAGCACTGATGTAGATCCAGAGGAATATCTACTTTCTTGATCTTATACCTAGTTCCACAAACAAAAAGGTACTATGTATTTAAAGTAATTTTAATTGTTGAAGAGTTTTGCTTGTTTGTTTAGAAGTTAAATGAATTAGAATTTATGTTTCTTTAATTTTTCTTTACAGTTCCGGTTCACAAACTGCATTGCCACTTGGAATTCCTGCAGTAACCCATGAAGACTGTAACAGAAAGGGCAAAATAGGAGCTAAGAGAAATTTGCTTTAACCCTAATTGAATCAATGGCTCATTCAATGAAACAACACCACCAAGACACATCCAGCTCAGCTGGAGAAAAAAGTTGACAAAACAGACCTAGCCTGGGGAATTCCTCACTACACAAAAAGGGTTATAGAAATATATGGTGAACTAGAGCACTATTTTTTTAAATGAAAAACCCAAAACACTGCTTTCAGACTAAACCTGCATTCATTTACATGTTTCAACTATGCTGCTGTACAAGAAGAGCTGCAGACACTCTTTCTCCTTACTGTGCTCCTCATTGTTATCCTAAAATTTGATCTTGCATTGATCAATGTAAGCATGACAGTGATCAAAGGCATCAGGATGCTTCAAGGGCAGACTTTATGGAAATACAGGGAGATAACTTTCGATAAATTTTATTCACATCACTTTATATTTACATTTTTTCCAGTCAAGAATCTAGATTTTCACACCCCTGATTGGAGGGAGAATCAAAAGCCTGTCACCTGACATCCTAGTCTTCTGTATATTACTGTCACTATGTCACTGACTTGTGAAACCACAACTTTGACTAGTTTCTCTATTTCTTCTGGTTTATTCTGCAGAAATACTTTTCAATCCTGATGCCTAAGGTGATACTTTTTTGTAATAACTTTTCCTCCATTTCGTCAGAACTATATACAGTGTTACATTATGTTGGGCCCATTCCTATGAGGTTGAATCGCTGTATTCAACAGAATTCAAATACTTTTATCAAAACTGTTTCAAACATGATAGTTCTAGTCTTATGTTAACCAGAAGCAGGCATGTTCAGGATAGTTTTGTATTTGACTTCCTTTAAGCTATGATTTTTACCCTTTGAAAATGTATTGACTTTTTTTTCCAAGCATTTACAGCCACCTGATATTACAGAGGCTTTTTTCTCATGATGTCATATGCCAATGCCAGAAGACCATCACTAAAATGACAAGAATTTAAAGAGTTTGTTACATCCTAAAAGCTGCAAGTCCTTTCTGTATAACGTGGTCATACAACTGTAGGGCTGTCAGTTTGTTCTTTTTGGAAATTAGGAAAAAAAATGTAAAACATGGGAAACTAAAGAATCAGAATGGCACCAAATAAAATGAGATCATTACAGTGAGTGATATTGAAAGGTAATAAAACCTCTTTTTCCATCACAGAAAGAGAGGTATTCAGTGCTGAAAAATAAACAAACACTTACAAAGAGCTGAAACCATACCACAGAAAAATACAACACAGAACTAAGTTTGACACAACCTCACAAGACTATCCAAAACCTTATTTTGACAGTCCAAACTATTAACAAACTTTTTAAGAGAGTATAATTTCAGGAGTTTCTCTATGCCTCCCCCTCTCAAAATTAAAAAAAATACTAAATTAATTTTTAAAAAGAAAAAAATTGAATAGTTATATGACTAAACATTAAAATTAAGAACCATTTCACAGTTCTCATTTGACTTTCAAATACCGTTAGCAAGAGAAAAAGTGGAGATCCAGCTTGCCTGGTATGGCAATGAGTATCATAAGAAAATCTAAATCTCAGCTCAGCTGATCCTGCAACAGAGGTGAACCCATGAGGAATTTCATCTTGCTAAATGGCAGCATATTTCACTCACTTGCACATAGTCCTGTATAAAGCACTAGACATTGGCCACAAGAGCAAGCAAAGCCTGGAATATAACGATTAATCTTTACTAGAGCAGCAAAGTTCAGAGTAGTGACTATTCCCTACTCTCTCCACCATTATCTCTTGCTGAACGCACGCTGCCCATCTTTACAATAGCAACTGTATGAATATATTAAATCATTCACCAAAGACCTCCCTGAATGGTCTATGCTACTTAGAAAAGATGGAGCTTTGACCATTTCCTAGAAAAAAAAAATCCTGTTAGTGCCTAGGGCACAGTTCATTGCTTCTATACATCTGACACCATGGGATACTTAAGGTGAAATGGATTGGACACAACAGTTTAATAATATCCTAAAGCACACTAGGCAGTAATGTCAGAAAGGTGAGAGTTTTTTTCTAAAGAAAGTTTCAGAGTAAGCCCACGACCTTTATAAAATGGGATTTTAAGCCCCTACTGAAAATATATGTGCTGTTCTAAAAGGAAACAACATAAATGAAGGAATTCCTGTGGGCTGTTTATTGATAACAGATTTGCTCTAAGAGTTAATCTCCCTGAAAGGCTGTTGGAGCAGTGCTAATGACAAAAGCAGCTCTCCACACATATGAGCTGTCGGGATAACAGTACAAATTCAGTTGATAAATGTTAACACTTAACTTGCTATTGTCTGCACCCACAGAAGACTTAATTGTATCTCTAAGTATCTGAAGTAAATCACCATTTTAACTGGGGTGCTGCTTCAGATTCATGTTAGTCATTACTTTTGGGGATTATTCATTCTTTTTTTCTAATAAGCCCCTCATTTTGTAGCTAAAAAATAAATCATTGTTCACTGCAATCGAGAAACAGGTCACTGTAATTCATCTGATATGAAAATAAGAGGGAAATATCCAGACTTCATTTGAAGTTACACCATTGATTCCGAGATACTGCTCACTCCCTGGCCTTGTGAAGTCCCTGTCACATGTTCTTGAGAGCAGTCAGCACTATTTCATATTTAGTTACTTTATCAGGCGCTTTCAAACCTCAATAGATGAAGATACGAGTACAACTACACAATTCTGGCAACCCTTTTAAAAGTCTTCTGTAACTGAGACAGAAAAATCAGGAGTGTGTGACCTCACAATATTCAAAGCATTTAAGTGAAGAGACTAGTAACAAACATTCATGTGATATGGTGATAGAGAAAGCATAGGATGCCAGGCATTATCTAGACAGCTAATCAAAGTTTAGTCACATGTATAAGCATTAAAAACAATGAACTATTCAACTCAGTTATCTTGATACTCCTACGGATATCAGCACTTCTCTAATCAGAGAACTCAAAGATTACTCAGCCTGTTTAATTCTGCAAGGGTTACTTCTTGTCTGGTTAACATACATCAGCAGAATAGATAAAACAACATTTGTATCAGACTCAAATTATTCTTAATTCTCAGTCTTGCTGAAGTGTTGAGGGACAAGTGACTCCTAGTGTTTTGATTCAGTAAGTGTCATGGTATAGACTAAATGGCAACAATTCAATCCTAAATTGCCACTGCAAGCAGTGATAGTGTAAAATAAATTTATGACTGAAGAGTAGTAGAAATGCCAAAGGTCCATTTAGTACATTTATTGTCCAAAAAAAATTGAATTTGATTCCATGATTTAAGATGTTTCCTTAAGTGACCTGGCCAGTTGAGGGAACTGTATTTTAAATACTTCCTGATACAAGAGATTATGAAGCAGATTCAGGCACAGAACTTATGTATAATGTTTCCCTTTCACTGAGGAAACCAGTAAAAAGGAAAGTGAAGAAATACTTTCGGAACTGGCTATTTCAGGAATCTCCATTTGAGTTGCCAAGCTATTGCCTCATGAAGGAACTTGAACATTTGTACCAAATCCAGCAATATTACCTGAAGCATAAGTAGCTGTTGCCTGGGTCAGAGTGAGTAACCAAGCCTAATCTTAAGAAAGAGCTTTTAAGCACCAGCTGATATTATTACTTTCTACAAATAAAAGATGCCAACTCAATTCAGGGTAACTAAACGCAGCTGAAAACTACTGCTTAGTTAGATAAAATAACTCTGCAGTTCATAGGACAGAAACACATTGAGATTCTTTAAGCATATTGAAAAAGAATTTATTGAACACAATTCCATTTCTTACATTGGAACAGTTTGAGGAGGATACTAATTTTTCAGAACAAATAAAAAGCAGACTGTGCTCATCTGTACCTATTTACAGATTTACTACAGAATGAAGTATATATTGCAAAAGTTTGGTACGTGTTAGAAAAAAACAGCCATATTTCTTGTACTAAAATATTTTATTACAAAATTGTGTTTCACATGTTAAAAATTTAATTATATTTGGGCAATACATCTTCCATACCTGAACTGTGCCTATCCTATAAAACTGCTGTGCTTCAGTGTCAGAATTAGGCAGAGGCAGACATGGCTAAAAGGCTGGTCCTGGTAAAATAGCTGATGAAACTGTCTTGCCTCCAGTTTGGCTCTGGGAAAAGCAGGAAAATGCCAAGTAAAGGTTCCCAGTAGATAAAAGTCAGCGAGTTACCAATGTTTCAGAATGCATACAATGATTATGCAAACCAATCTGTTTCTGGAAACTGTAAACATCTGTTGTGACCAAAACCACAATTTTCATCCTGTGTACATAACAGAGGGAAAGTTGAAGGTTAAAAGCTAACTCTTGGGTAGGCAAAGTCTTTTTGCTCATTAGTGGTATGCTGCAGTCATGAAGTTACACTTCACAAATGTAAAACAAAAACTGACTCACTATATACTAACCTACAAAAGGTGTGCAGATAAAAAACTAATGCTCAGTGCTGCAGGTAGTTAAAAACTAAAAGAATATCAAAAGTTTAGTTATGAAATTTAAAACAAAGTAAATAACTTTTTATAGGGTAAATTTTAATCTTGTGCTAAAAAATAAGTAGAACAGGAGTAGAAATATTGATAGGAATAAAATCTATCTAGGACTTAAACAAAGACTCTTCTGCCAGGGGCAGGCTGGGGAGGGCTCTCCTGTGAGGAATGCTGGGGAGACATTTGGGAGAGGGTCCATCCCTGGCCTGGAAGCAGCTTTGTGCACCAACTCAGGCAACGCAATGGTAACTGCAGAGCTTTTCACATTCATGCCAAACATGCTACCGTCTAAAACAGACATATGAGTACTCAGTTTTAAAGACTGTAAGGCATATAGAGACAGTCATTGGATAAGTTTACTCTCCATACCTGTCAGACATCAAAATGCCTTAATATCAGCCTGCTGAACTCACCTGAATTTGGATGGACCTAGATTTAAACGTTTCCATAAACAAATGTTCTGATCACACCTAGTTTATAGCTTGCTAGCAGAATAAAAGAACTATGGAACTTTCTCCGAATTTTGCCAACTTAAAAAAAAGTATTCTGGCAGCATGTTTTGAAAACTTTCAAGCAGCTATGTCTATCAAATATGTACCTTTTATCACCAGTTTGACATACCTGCTCATTTGCAGATGATGATTTCTCACTGGAAGGGCATTTCAACATTTCAAGATGGGGGTTTTTTTGAGGCTATATTTAATTTTTCTTAAACTAATACAGCAAATCATAGCTGTGCAGTCTGTACCTAACAACATAAATGAAGGGAATTGAAGTGAGGGTTCATGTTGAGTAATCTACAGCCTATCTATATGTCATCCAATTAGAAAAAACAGGTTTTGACATGAAGAAAGCAGAAAAAAGAGGCAAGGAGCAAGTAAAATTATAGACTCTACTAACACAGTTTGAATGAGAATTACATGATTTCTTTATTTAAAGCAGAGAAACAGAAATTAGTTTAGCAGCCTTTTTCAAGTACTCCTCAAACAAGCCAGGGATGAAAGGCTGATGTTCTAGCCTGGGTCACTTACCACTGGAAGCTGTTGCTATCAACTGATTGCTTGATGGCTCCTTGCCAAGGATCCCAATCCCCTCACCCTTGATGCTGATGAGCAGTGAATTACCTGTACACAGCACACAGCTGTCACTGCAAGTGCCATCATCTGGCTTGCTCCTTCCAGAGTGAGGTGGAAACCAGAGTGGATTCAGGAGCTGGCCCTTGTGGGACCTGCGGACTGACAATCACTGCAGGCTATGAAGCTGTTCATCAATACTCCTGTTGCTGAGGTGTAACTGTGTGGAAGAAGGAGCCATGGGAGGCTGGGTGGAAAGGGCAATGCCTTTGGAGCCATAGCACACCTGCTGGGGTCTGCAAGCCTTCCAGCTGCCATTTCTGACACACTCTGTAGTCTCAGAAAGCTTTAAGAGCAGATTCCTGCTCTGCATTAGAACAGTAATGATCTGTGGGGACCAGTATGAGTATGCAGATTAATGGCCAGATGCAAGCACCCATGGCTGAAATTGCTCAGTTAAGAAGTTATTATATTTTAGCTCTTTGCTGACTTTCAGAAGAATTGGAAGGACTCAAGAAAGATAGAAGTGAGACTGGTTGTATTTACTACAGCTGAGCATTTTTCATGGTACACTATGATAGTTTCATCTGCGCAAAATATTGACATAGGCTTGAATTAATCTTTCAAATTAATTCCTTGTTCCATCAGCACTTTTCTGCATTTTCCACTCCTCCACATTTAATATAGTAGTGCCAGTCTGAAGGAAAAGCTGCACCTAATTTGCCTAGTGACCCTAATGAATGAAACAAATTATGCTATTTACTTGAGCAGCATTCTGATTCAACAGCAATTTTCTCAGCACAGCAATTTCACTGCAGTTCCAGTGCACAGAAATATTTTTAGTCAACATTTAGTCATTCACACAAGTGTTATTAAACACTGTTAGTAATATACCAGTCAACTATATCTTGCAACACTCCAACCTTGTATTAAAAAATGAGCATGGGGAAAGTCAGGGAAAAAATAACAGACAGATATTACTGAAAATGCAAGGCAGTGTATAAACTGCCTAATATTCCATAGGGTTAGCTTGAGGGTTTTTTAAATAAAATTTTAAAACCATTGTTTTTTTTATATTTGAGGTTTGAGTATTTTCTGCAGTGACATGCAGATAACATTCATTCATCTAAAATCTTATAATTACAAAACAAGATAAAGAATTAATGAAAAAAATCCTTAATATTTCACTTAATTTATCCTCATGAAAACAGAAATAGCATTGGTAGATTGGAAGGGATCTATAGGGCAAAATGTTTGTGAGACAGATTTAATTGTATAATGACATTAAAAGGAGAAATTCAAGGTCAGTTACTTGAAAGTTGGTCCTCATTGGAAATAGCTTGTGGCAAATAGGTATCACAAAAACACTGTTTGAATAATTGAATTATTTTCTGTGCTGAGCTAGATTCCTGATACAGTTGGATACTCTCTCATAATTCACTATGTGACTGCTCTCTCTGTGTTTCAGCATAGATTTTAAAAATTAATGGTTCATTATTTGGATGTACAATTTATACTTAACCCCTTCAATCCCTTTTATAAATTGGTTGTTTGTTTCAAACTTTCACATATTACTATATAACTTTGTTACAATTTTAATATACAGGCTTTTTTTCCCCCTAAAAGTCTGTTTTAAAAAATAATCGCAGGCTGAAATAAGCATAGCTTAAATGTGGTTTAGAATTCACCTGTGCTAAGAATGAAATAAAATTATCCTTAAATTAAATAAAAATTAAATTCATATGCAAGCATAGTCATGTGTATGCAGTCTATATGGAAACAGGGCAGAATCCTTTTTCCAAAACTGCTAAGATACAACTTTGTATCTGAACTGTGCTGTGTTTTTATGAAATTATATCTTCTCCCACCCTTCAGCTCCGACTCTCCACATCCCTCCAGTCTACATAAAAACATGACCCTAAATCAGATACATGACACTCTAAAACACATTCTCCTGATTCCTACTGTTAGTTTGTCACTTTAATCATATCTTACACCAGATTCTAGTCCCAGCCTATATGCTGAACACTTGAGTAACTGAAAATTACTTGTGGGATGCGGAAATACTAGCAATAAGTAAGGGGAAAATTCCAATTGCATCTGCCTCTAAATGACAGGTATTTGCAAGGTTGTTTTTGAGGATATATTCATCTCTTTTTAGACACACTGACCTGTATCACAAAACACTGCCAACATTTATTGCTGGACAGCAGACTATCATTTACTCTACAGACTACTGAAACTGTAGTTTCTGCCTCATCATTGTTTGACAATTATGGCAGAGGTTTTACAGATGGCTTTGAATTTAAGCCTTGCATGGCCTGCTCATGTCATCTGTACAGCTGGATACCAGGGAGGTGGTATACATACACAGCAGTCCCCTATCACATGAGCATATCTAAACTTAGAAACCTCAAAGACTTAACAGTCATTTAATACATTCCTGTTAATTATTAAGCACTCACAATGGTGAAACAATTCTCTCCTACTAAAATAACTGCTGCATGTACCATAAAAGCATTTGTACATGCAGAATTCATCTGTATGTACAAGTGTTTTCTTCAGGTTCATATCTGGGGTAATCATACAATACTATTTGGAAGGGCCTGCTAGAGATGACATTTACTACTGCTAAGATACAACTCCAGGCTCAACTTGTGTTTGACAACCACTTTGAAGCAGCTGGTCACAAGTGAATGCAAAGGTCTGAATATGCAGCTTGTGTACATCCTTTAAATTTTGACGCAAAAGACCCACAACAAAATTACCCAGAGAGACCACAATCCTCACATAACCTTACCCCATAGAATTGCAGGGCCAGGGACAGGTACAGACATTCGGGCATTGGATGTTGAACATTCTGTTTGGCAGTCTCTGTTTAAGTCAGACATTTGGATTGAGATTTATTTATCCTTTCTGGCCATTGACAAGTAAAAACACTTGCATCTTGGAATTCTGAAAGGTCTTGTTTTACTAAGAATTTGTTTAAGCTAGTTTTAAGTCCTTCTGACCTCAGATAATTGAAAATCTGTCATCTCATTAACCAATCTCTTCTAACTACTTGCAATGAAAGTTATTTTCATATTCCTTCAAAGGTTCAAGAATGTGACCGATAAGCCTGAAGAAAACCCCAGCAATACTATGAAAGCTCTTCAGTGTGATAGTGTTATGGAAACTCAGTCCAATATTATTTATAGTAATATGATAATTAATTTGAACAGCAGATAATAATCTATTTTGTGCTCTAAAGGAAAACTATTTGCATAATACAGAAATGCACACCCTTAAAAGAGCTGATGTCAGAAGAAATTCAAATTAAACTATCTTAATATAGCACTGGTATATCACACCATTTAATGGGATTTACTATCAGATTTTCCTCTCAGAATGCTACATCAAATATTATTGTATACACCTTATTAATTTCTTATTTATATGTACTATTTGAATCTAAGTATTTAATTTCATTTTTTTCACCCTGACATGAGATTGCAAAGATCCTTTGCAATCTCAATTATTCACACACAACATAGGCAGCTAATATATATTTAATTGCATATAATTTCATTTAAACTATATTTTCACTTTTTGGTAGGTTGTATATACATATGTAAACATGTCATACTAACTGAAAAATATAAGAGGTGACTGTATGATATTTGCTTGAAAACTTTTAATTCTTTTTTCCCTTCCTTATTCAAGTGTGCTTTATGTAGCACACATCACTAAACTGCCTTTTCATTGGCTTTACTAAACCTTCAAACACAAACACATTTAAAAAAATAACATATAAATGGAAAAGTGAACTTGATTAACTTAAATATAAGACTAAAGTATCCTAATATTTTCTTGTGCAGCTCTACAGAAGCCATACAAGCTCTTCAGCTGGAAAGCACAGGACAAACTGACTGTAATAAAGAAGATTTTGCAGTTCCGTTTTACAGCTACTACATTTAAACACTTCCAAAGTCCTGTCACAGCATTATTGTACACTGTGCCTTTGTCACAAACAACTGTGACCCACATTAGGGCTCCAAGTGAGGAAAATGATGGAGAGTTTCTTTTAAAATCAGCTTAGAAGCTAAGAACTATTATCAGAAGCAGTAGACAACAGCAGGAATGGCTATTAACTATTCATAGGAAAGAAGAAAAATAAGGCATTTTCAATCAAACCATTTTAGAATAAGTTAGGTTGGTAATGATGGCAAAAATCCAGAATTCCCCTCTTAGTCTGATACCAGTTTCTTTACCAGAGTGCTCTGGAGAGGAATAGTTGTGAAATTCCTGCTATGTTACACATTAAAAAGTCAGCAAACCTGATAAAAAGAACCCAATGCATTGAAAAGCATCCTTTTGGTCCATGTCGGTTAATTTCCTTTTCCTGTTGACTAGCAAATAAGTAAAACAACTTCTCTTTTCCTAAAGAGATACCTATTCTCTTGCAATTCCCTACATTCAACCCATTCAAGGGGTTCAAATGCTTGCAGAGCTGACTCGTAATTTATTTTTAAGCTGCCCATGTGAAATTTGCCATTTTGGACATGTAGAACTGGTGAACTCTGTAGACACACCTTTCATATTATTTCTTTTTTCTCATATCCATCATAATTTTTGTCCACAGCTTTTAATTCTTTTCGAATTTATGGAAAATTCTGTTCTTTGCTTTCGTGATTTATTTCCGGCATGTAAAATAGTCTAATTGAGAAAGTTTTCATTTGAAATTCAGTTTGAACCAGGTGGATTCTTTCTTTTTACCTATCCTTTTTTCCCCACTGGCAGCTTCTCTTTTGCAATGATGGATTGCTTAGGCTGATCACTCGCTCCATGAAAGCTGCCAAGCACACACCCCTGTAAGTCCCTGTCACTCAGAAAAGGGTCCAGGCTTCCAGCCCTACAGCAGTTTCTAAGTTGACCACAACCAGAACATGCAAGCAAAGTATTTCATCATTTTGCAGATACAAAAACTGAAGCAAAATTTGAAATACTTGATCCAGCCACAAAGACAGGCTTAAGTAAAAACTTACGTCCAACCTTCCTTTTAAATCTAGTCAACTAAATACATTTTGTAATGTCAGATGTTGAATTTATAGGTAGAAAATCAGTTCTGTTTTTAAAGCAAGACAAGAAGTAATTGTGCACTGAGTGCTATTGTAGTTTGCCCAGTGACTCATCTGGTCCTCAGCAACTGAGGCTGAAGATTCTAATGTATCAGCAGATTATTTTTTCATTATTTAATCTTCTCTCTTTATGATCCCAATCTGATGTCCACTGAATTCAAAAGGCACAGATCAATGACTTCAAGGAGCATTCAATCAGCTGTGGAACTGAGATAAGGCTCTTTTCAAAGCATAGGCAAATGTCAGAGCAGGAAGGGAGGCATCACCACTGGCCTTGGCACCACTGGGGGAGGAGGTGCCAGGACGGGCTGTCTGAAGGGGGTCCTGCTGCCTTCAGCCCTTCTTGGAGATTAGCAAAATGCATTCACTGCCTACTATAAAGAGCATTCTGACTGAAACTTAAAAGGGATCACATATTGATTAGTATCCTTTTCATAGCAGCCTTATTATTATTCTCGTAGGTAGGAGAAGACATAGCGATACAATGATATTAATAACCATAAAACCAAAACATTAGGTTGAAAGAGTTATTTCATTCCCACAGTGCTATCCAATAGGAATAACATACTGATGCTGTGCAAATGGACAGTGTATAACTAAGTGAATATTTTATCTAACCTATTTAATCATGAAAGTACAGATTTCATATATAAAGTGAAATCATAACTTGGTATCTTCTCCCCCAGCATGCTAAGCAAAAATAGCAGTTGTAGGTATTCAGAGCAGTAAAAAGTAGGTAATTCTTTCAGTTAAAACCTGGAAACTTTCTTTTCCTGCACTTTGGGCTCGCAGCTGAGATAAATAATCTGCATAGAAGCAGAGGCTACTTTTTCCAGTCTTTGAAGATCTATCCACTTCAAAAAGGAAAAGCTGATGACACCACGGCAAAGAAAGCTTAACAGTCACAGGTTAGTATTGCACCTGAAAACAAATCACAGATTTTAAAAAGGATTTTGATAGCTGAAGTTAAACTCTCAGGCTTGAATAAAAGGTATAGGAATGTATTGACTAGATTCATAGATAGAACTAGAATGTATAACCTTAGACCCTGTGAATATTGTTTAAATAACAAAAGAAGTCCAATTTAGCATGTGTTTGAGAGAAGTAGTTTATCTATAGAAATCACTGAAGTTCAGTTTGGAGCCATAAACACTGGAACATACACAAGCCAATTGACAACTTTGATGTTCATAACTTCTTTTAAAAACAGGGAATCTTGTACATTTTCATCCTTTACAGACTGATTCAAATTCAATTCTACCATAACACTGTCTTTTACTGGTTAAATTGCCATTAATTAAACATTTAAAGAAATGTAAATCCTTATTAAAATGTATTCAAAATCTAAGCTCCAATTCACATTTCTTTCACAATTACTTAAGTGATCTCAGTAGCACTACTACTACTACTACTAAATTTGCACTGTATAATAAGATTAATTCCAGACCCCAACTGCTGCCAAATTGACAGTCTAGAGAGGAACAAAAAGTTTCTATTTGTCTAACAGAGAGAGCATAGAAAACTACTCACTATGGTTGGTCTTGGATTTGATCCTTGTTTCTCACTCTCATCAAAGGAGAGACTTGCTCTAAAGGCAGGGGATAAAACTGCATCCTCACTGAGGTCACTGAAGCCAGAATTTTTCATGAAGTCCCCAAGCTAATAAAGGTTTAACCAGTTACAACCGTGTCTTTACTACATTTGGTCCACAACTAAATACAAAAACATTTTACAAAGGCAGTACATTTTGCTGAAAAAGTAAGCAGAAAGTTTGTTCTGACAGGAGACAAAATCAGAATAAATTGCTTAAAGTAAACAGGCCTGTAACAGTAATGTAATTTTTTCTGGAATGCCCTTTAACAAGAACCATTGCTTTTCATTGATCATCTTTATCCTACAGAACTGGTTTATATTTTTGCCACTTCCTCATGATAAAAGGTCACTGGTAACATAAGGGTTATTCCATAGTCTCTTTGGATTTCATTAAAAAGATTTCTTGGAGCGATCTAACACATTCCATCTCCTAGCAACTCAGTGTACAACTACTTAAAGAACTTAAAATACTGTTCCATAAGCCCATAACTGGGACAGGGGAAAACATTCGTATTCTGCAGTGGCACCAAGGAACTATCGGTCCTTTGCCTCATGGTGACATTCCTGCAAAGGCTGTAACTGGCACAATCACTTCCTGGCGTGTTTGCATTGCCAGAAATAATGTGACATGATTGCTTTGCATTTGCTCCTTTGTTGCAGCAGTGACAATAGCACTACTACTGTGGATGCAAATGAGGGAGCGAGGACAAACAGCATTGCTTACCTTGCCAAAAAACTTCTCATGCTTCCCTGAAGAGTGTCCTGTTTGCCTTAGAAGTGAATCAAACTATTTAGAAAACTTAACACTACTGAGTAAACTTGAAAGAAGTTGTTGGCTTGGGAATGTCTGTTGTGACACAGGTGTTACTGTTTAGACAAACTGAGGTGGTGAACAGAGCAAGAGAATCAGGTACTGGAAAATGTCAGAGTAGAGCCCTTAGCATCAATACTTTAATTAAAGATAGCAGTACAGGAAACTGAGGCACAAACTGCATGAGTCACTTGAATTGCCAAAGCATTCCTGTCACGTTAGATACTCCAGAGAAGAAACTTGATAAAGCTCAAGGGCATGAAAGGGCATACTCTACAAAGACCACCTAAATCTTATTGACAGAATATTGCATTACATTTACTGCACACGAGAAACAAAGCATCAATAATCTCTAATCCACATAAAAGACTTGGGGTGAAAGCAGTTGTAGGCAGACTAATCTGATAAAACTAGGCTGTAGAGTCAACTTCTTAAAAGCCACACAGGAGTTATGGATTTTCATTTCTATTTAGATAAATGGTATCTCTGTACTATACTCATTAAAGTTTTGAAGTTAACGTGGTCAGACAACAGAAGGGCAATGAAAAGATACAGCAGAAGAACAGACTGACAAAAACACCAGTTACAGTATTTCTGCTCTCAGACCAATGTTATAACTGTTCTTTACACCTTAAATTAGGAAATAAGATGTGTGACCTTGACAAGAGCTAGAGCACAGAGGAGCATTTTATTTCCTGGAATAAAAATGTACAGTAACAGCCTGAGACTGGCTCAGGAAGGAGGCCCTGGCAGGCAGTCCCACGGGTGCAGCACAAGGCAACATCAATATGGACGTGGTGTGGCACCAAGAAGAACAAACTGGGGAATATCACAGTAGCAAATGGAATAGCTAACAGGCTGGATTGCTCTGTCTGCCAACACACTAAATACATTCCTGGTCTCATGAAATAGTCTTTAAAGCGATCTCCAACCTGGATCAGAAGATTGGTAGCTGTCAGTCTGTCTGTGACCCCCTCTACACTGTGCTTGTAAGACCCCACCTGGAGTATTGTGTAGAGTTCTGGTTCCCCCAACATAAAAAGGAGATGAAACTGTTGGAACAAACCCAGAGGAGGACCACAAAATTGCTAAGAGGACTGGAGCAACTCTCCTACAAAGACAGGCTGAGAAAGCTGGGACTGTTCAGCCTGAACAGGAGAAGGTTTCATGGAGACCTCATAACAACCTTCCAGTATTCACAGGGAAGCTGGAGAAGGACTTTTCCTCAGGAACTGTAGTGATGAAACAAGGAGTAATGGACAAAAATGGAAAGAACAAGATAACGGTAGGGCAGTGAGATGAAAATCCAACTTCCCAGCCTACACCTCAGGGCTAGCAAAATGCAGCAGCTCAATATGCCTGGAAGTCAGGGAGTCACTTTCCCCTGAAACTGCAAAATTCAGTAGGGACCAAGATAAGACTCAAAGTGATACAAACTCCACAACCCAAGTAGCTCAATGAGTTGAAAAAGACATCATCTTTGGAACCAAAATGAAATAGACATGGGGATCTCCTGGAGGAAGTCCTTCTATATTGAAGATTAAAAAGGGATGAACAAATGGAGCATTCTGTCTACCTCTGCAGTAGATGCTGAGTAAACAGTGGCATTAATAGATTTGTGCTATATTTGCCCCGTATTTCCCCTTGTTCATTATTAAAGCAGCTTAATGATAACAGTTTATTTCAGTCTTCATCAGCCAGAGAAACGCTCATTATTTTTTGCATTTGTTTCCTAAATTGAATCCGGAAGTTGTGAAAGATGCAAGATTGATGTCGCTGCGTCTGCCAGCTGCTGAGAAGACAGCAGGACTACAGCCAACCCAGAGGACTAACTCTGCTGCTTATTACTGCAGATAAACACCCAGAGCACAGCCCTCTGCTCTTGCACCCGTAAGTCAATCACAAGAGTCAGAAGGCAGTTTGCTCTTTACTAGAATAATAGCCCTGCAATTATGAGCTTGCTTCACCTCTCCCTACATGTCCCATTTTTTCCATGAATGCATCTTGTACAGACTGCAGCCCCGCAGCTTTTACATCTTCATTTCCCTTCCTACAAAGACAAATGGCAATCCTGGGAGAGATGTTTTATTTCAAATTGTTGTTCCATAAGGAAAATCTGCCTGTCACTGCCTCTGTGCCCATCTTTCTATTCTCATTTTTAATGGGCTTCGTCAGCTCTACCTGTCAAGCAACATCTGATTGATTAACTGGTTACAGACTATGACACCTTAATAACAATGGCAGTGAAATGTAGCCTGCATGGCCATGAGCAAGTGTACAACTCAATATTTTAGTAACATGTACATGTTTTCTATGTGAACTTTAAGCAAATGCAAAGACAGTAGAATGATCTCTCTCAGATACATTCATCTAAGACAGTAGAAAAAAAAATAATTTGTTACACAAAGGGCTTTTTGGGGAATCACTGATGTTTATAGGGCAGTTCATGACCTGAACAAATTGTTGAGGAAATCTTGTCTGGTTGCCAGATCTAAATTCATCACTGTTGTGATGTAATTTGTTTAAAAACAACCTTACTGGTATCTTTAAATTTCAGTTACCAGTAAAGTTCATCTGTAATAGAGTCTGTGAAAGACTCCTGCAGGCTCAGCAAAAGTGAAAAAAAATATACATTAGAGAAATGAGTGATATAGAAGACTAAACAGACAGAAAAGTCAGAGAATTCAATATAAAAAACATTAAAAATATTGCATGTAGAGATCATAATCTGTAAATATATAAATAATACAAATGTATTTCTATATTTAAGCCTTTGGATGGTTTACATAGGATCTTCTGAACAGTCCTAGGTAGAAGCACCAATAGATGTTGAAAGGAAAAATTTAAATTGTTCTACTTTATATATATATATATATATAATTGTCATAATTTGTTAATTGAAGTTTTATAGCCAGACTTTCCCCCTCCTTTTACTTCAAGACTTTCTCATTTCAATGAACCAGCTAGCTGGATTTCATACATTATGGGCTGGCTGGCAAGAAACTGAACATTTTTGTCTCCTTCAGTCACATAATCTAGGTCAGTGGCTCAAGATCCAAAGCAACAACATTACAGGTGCCGTAGCATTTCCATATCACTCCACATAAAACTGAAGCATGTTCCATTCTGATTCTGAGCTCAGAAATGGCACATACAAATTATCTGTCCATCCACAAAAAGCAAGAAACTTGTGTCCCTAAATAAAATCTCAGTCCCCCACCAGAAACATCAGCGTTGGAAAGAACAAAGCACAGCGTTGGCAGGTGGCAGGAGTCACTGGCAGTGCAGTCCAACAGCCACAACAGGCAAACATTATTTGACTCTGCCATCCTTACAAATGCCTATTTCGAAGGAATTTCTTTTCTCTCTTACCTAGGAGAAGCACACATGCCTATGGATACATATTCATTTCATTAATTTCTGATGCTCCCCCACAGTCTATTTATTTCTGCATTTCAGTCAATAAAAAAGGCTGAACTTGTGTTTTACTCCTATGGTAATAGAGAGATAAGAAACTTCAGTTAAAAGGTCAACATGAAGGAAAAACCTGTCAAAACAGATTCTCTTTTCATTTGAGAGAGTCTACTGAACTGTTGATTTTACAGCTGTAAAAATGATACTATCTAATTTTGTTCTATACAGAGTGCTCCCAAAATCACTGTGAGAGTCAGCCTTGACAAAATGAGCAAGGAGGATGAAGCTCCGGCTCTCAAGTCTTCAGGATACTGCAACCACTAAGAATTAAACAAGATCCTCAGATTTGACTGCTCTAAGGTTCCACAGGCTTCTGTAAAGGTCAGATGGATTAATACAGTTAAGATTTTTGGTTAAAATGAGCCTAAGCACAATTGTTGCTGGTGTCATGTCTCCCAATGTCAACCAAGGCTATCGCTGCACTGATGAATCCTGTATGCAAATAGTCTTGAAATAATAGGACACAGAGATACTCACTACCAGATAGGCTTAAGTAGCTCATGAACAACAAAACAGATATTAAGAGTATAGCTTAGACTCTTTAGACAGAAATACTGCTTGCCTACAGTACTACACAGTAACCCAAGGTATGGTTACACTTTCAGCTGCGGAAGCCTTTCCATGCTTTTATTGATTTTAAAATTGCCTGCCATACGCTGTGGAAAAAACAATTTATACTCTACAGTAATCTGGATAAACAAGCATTATTAGTTCCAGGCATAAATAAATACATTTGTACCCAATCCCTCTCCTTCCTTTTACCCCTTGCTTTTTTGGTAGTAACATAACAGTGATGCTACACAGCACATGGTAGTTTTGTTGTAATATTGCTTTGATCTGTCTCCCTTGCTAAATTTAAAACCAAGTGAAGGAATTTGTTTGTTCATTGTGCTGAGGAAAAGGGAAAGGGTTAACCTCCTCCAAGGAGAAATTAAACTTTGCAACTCTTAGCAACAAAAAGACCCAGCCTATAAAATAGTTTCATATTTGTAGGTATAACCAGACTCTGATTGGAAAGATTAGTAAGTTATAATAAACAATTATTTCTTGGTTTAGAGCAGCCTGTACAAGCTGAGGCAAAATACACTTCTCCTATCTTGTTTTACAAGGATTTATGTACACTTTGAGTATCAGTTATATGAAAATGTATCTTCAAAACTGGCGGTGCTTTCCAATACGGAGAAGTAGTACAGTAATCTCCAGCAAAATAGATAAGCAACCTTCCTGTTACTGTGTGAACATCAACAGGTCTTCATTTGAATTCTTATCTGAACTTTTATTATTTACATGTGATGTGTGAATATTCGTGTTTATTTATATATTTGTTTGTTTGTATAAGCTTTTCGTGGTATCCCATTCTCTATTCCACCTGGGGTTTGATTAAAAACTCTACTCTCAGATCAACTTCCAGTTAGCAAAATATTTATACTAACTAGGTCTGCTAGAAGTTTCACTAATCCACTTAAATGAAAAACATCCTCCTGAATTAATACCCAACTATGCACTCTACAACAACCATGTGATGCAAGGCTGATTCTGAAAGGATGCATGGTTATGGTGTGTTTACCAGGTCATCTTTGCTGTGGATTGCTAACTATCTTTTCACCACCTTTCATATAAAAATGTTATTTTAATTATGAATTTTCTTCTGATTTAACATTTTCCTTTAACTGGCAAATATTTGCAGCAATTCACTCCTTCAGTTTGACTCAGGCACTGTGAGTCATGTCCCCCCCTTGGGGATTTAACAATTGCATAACTCCGTTTATACCCACCACCACATACAACACCTGGATGTCAAGTTACTGGAAGTGTCTCTATCCTTATAAATAATCCTAAAGTTGCTAATTATGACATGTACATAATTCACTACTCCCTAGAGGCAATGGAAATTTCTCTTCTCTATAGAATACATAATATTAGTTTTTGTAATGACAATTTTGAGTAAAATTATCTAAGGGTAGGAAGGTGACTGAAATTCTTCTCTTCCTGCTTACATTACACTTTCATAAGTACAAAGGGAATTTTCAGTAAGTGGATAATGTCTGAATTAGAACAGCAGTCTTGTTTAATGACAAATATGCAAATAGACAGAAATTAAGATTTTTCAAAGAGTTCAGCTCAGGGATGTAAAATAGGTCAGGTGTTTATTGTTATCTTTCACTACCTAACTATACTGAAAACCCATTCCTTTATAAGTACTGATTTGTGCTTTCAAGTGCATTTGTTTTTGAAGAACTTTCAATGGCATGTTTGGTAGTATCTGCCTTTGACATCCTAGATTAGCCAAGAGATTGTTAGTAGAATACGTAACAATGATTCATTGCAGGCTTTTTGGTTTGGGAGGGTTTTTTTAGTTATTAAAAAATTGGTGTGCATTAACTCAGAGACTTGAAGAGACACTTGAAAAACCAAGATGACCAATTAAGTTTAACAGACCCATTACATGACAAAAATATTTAATGAATGTAGTAGGCTTGTGTTGATACCATGTAGTAAATTTGAGAGGAATACACAGGATAAATTATAGGGAATTGAGCTTGACAAGATTTTCATTAAGAAGTAACAAATTGGGGCATGATTAGTTTTCATAATACAACCTGAGAAATGTGAAAAAGGTCTGATTCTTGATAAATAATCACTCTATACTTCTCATCCACTACAAAAGATTTCAAGTTATTCACTCTTGAAAATCCTGACTATAAATTGATTATCCTCACTTTCATTAAGAGTATTCATCTTATTTCCTTTATTTAATGGGGAAAGGAGAGATTTAATGGGTAATTATTTTGACTCTGAAGTTAAATTACTATCATCGATGTTCTGCTTCATCACAGCAAACGCAAAGTTCTTGTGCAATTTGAGCCAAAAATGCTCAGGTTGTTCCAAAAACTAGATTTTTACACTCACATTGTAGCACAATATGCTATTTAGTATAGGCAGTTAAATATCAAAATAAATTGTAAGCTTTTTTTATTGTTTATATAAAATTTCCTAGAATCCAAGTAGGCACATGTCCAGTAAGCTAAAATGACATTCTAGTACTTCTTTGTTAAGAAGATCTACTGCAGTAAAAAGGTCTGCAAATGTTTCATGCCAGCTCTTCTTACAGAATGGTGAACAACTATGACAAGGAACTGTTTGAAATTACATTAATTAAAAAAAAAATCAAGTGTTATAAAACAGGTTTTGTTGTTTGCTTTTGTTTCTTGGTTGTTTTTTTTTTCCCCCTAGCAAATTACTATTACCTCCTATGAACCCTGACAAGTTCTTTGTATATATGCTTTCTATTGGAAATAATATTGACTTTCTGGTGCAGATAAATGATAATATTATTTTTCTTAAATTCCTCCAATTTTCTCATTTTTAACAGAACCATCTGCATTTTTCCTTTATTTGCTGAGAATGCCATTAAACTGGCTGGGGGGAAACAGAGAGGTAAAATGAGAATGAAACAAAGATGCTCAGCAATGCTTTTAAAACATAAAGTCTCTGTCTTTATAAGATTTACTGAAAAATAAATGGCTGTTTAAAAGCTTTGATAGTATAAATCTCACAATATTGACAGTTCTAAAAGTCCAAATACAGATGGTATTTCAGCTTAGCTAAGCTGCTTCTATATATGTATTTACATTTTTGTGAAGATTAGTGGGTATAGTAACCTACTGTTTCTCAATAATAAAATATTAGAAAAGGTACTGTTAACAGGGCACATGAAGCCTTCTTCCAAGCTCCAACATAACTTAGAAATCTCAGTTTTGTTCCAATTTACTGTATAAAAACTAGTAAAAACAATCTTGCCACACCCTCTACATGTTTATTTCCAAACCATGGAGTAGGGGCTTATTAGACCAAAAGGTACAGTGCTCCTCCTCTGTGAAATCCATAATCCTGCTTCTGGCCGGTGGGTCACCACACTCAGGCCAATTATATCGTACTAATTTCTACAACAAAAGCACATTTCCAACACCAAGTAAGCGTTTCAGGCAGAAAGTAGAATTAAACTGTGCTTAAAAAGCTTAAAAATATATAGAAGTTCCTTCTACCTATTTCTCAAAAGTAAGATGTATAAGACGCTTAGTTTCTGTCTGACAGTATCATTACTATGTAATTAGGCACATGTTGCACTGTAAATGGGAGTGAACTCACCTATGGTCCAAACAAAATTGTCTCATAATGTTTAAAATCAAAATTAATGCACTATTAATTTATGGCTCATAGGTATAGAGACCTTGAAACAACCCTAAAAGTTAAATGTTGAAGACAGGCTTAATTGTAAAATGTGTCAAGAAGAAATTTTTAAGACCAATAAGAGAGGTCAAGACAATTAATTTTACTAGAGTTTAATTT
The DNA here is from genome assembly GCA_013396755.1 of Sclerurus mexicanus. Lineage (NCBI taxonomy): Eukaryota > Metazoa > Chordata > Aves > Passeriformes > Furnariidae > Sclerurus > Sclerurus mexicanus. The sequence continues at coordinate 3,221,795 of VWZF01002261.1, read as the reverse complement.
TACTAGACTTTATTCCCTGATTAAGGTTACAAAGAAATAAAGTGACTCAGCATATCAACATTGCTGTTTACGCACCCTTTTGCATACCAAGAGATCATAAGTTGCTTATGAAAATGCATCTTTAAAATTCTTCATTAAGGATTAGCACCTACCATGAGCCTGGTTGTCCATTTGGACATTATGTCCATTCCTTCAATTAAATTTCCTTTCCCAATGAGAAATGCAATCAACGTCAATCAATTATTGTGTCAGACGATGGACAGGAGACCGAAGTCAGCACTGGCTTAGGGTAAGGAGGCTGCTTCTTCATTTCTGTGATTTGTACAGCACTGCTCCAAATCCTCTCCTGACAGATCATTTATAAGCATTTCTCTTTGCAATTATGTTCCCGACTTGTTCAGTGAAATTGATTTTAAACTAAATAATTACTTTAGGCAAAGTCATGGATTTCTCCACTATGACTGATAGAGAGTGAGCCAGCTGAATGGAATGCATTAATGAATTTGTGAACTACTTTGAACAAATTACACATATTGTTACAGGGAAGATTTACAGCAATAGCAGATCTAATTAAGTGCTTCATAAAGCAAAACATTGGGCAGATGTCAAACTGATAAATCATGTTTTATTTTGGTACTTTGATGAGTTTTTACTTCTATTGAGAAATATTTTCACCCCACATGACAGTATTGAGCTATCCAATGTTTTTAACATTTGAGAAAGATGAAATCTGCAATTTCTCATTTATAAATTTTGTGTTAAGTGAATTGAAGTTCAGTTAAATGTAATTCTTAACTCAGAAGTACTGTCAGATCATGGTGTTTATGTCTCAGCCAGTACTACTCCATGTACAAGCATGATAGTAATCTTTTCTAGAAGCAGAGTTGCATCTATTGAGAATATTTACTGGCAAAACGTTGTAATTAGAAGTAGACACAAAAAATTAGAGACTACACCAGTGGCAGACAGATACATTTTTTACAATTATTTTATGAGTAAGCAAGTCAGAATTTTCACATCTCTAGAATTTACCATATCTTAATAGCATATTTTTATATATATATAAAGTATTTTTATGTGCACTCATCTACTACGAAGAGGGTCAATAAGGAATCTCAAACTTACTTTTGAGCTACTCACAAGGTAAATTTTGCAGAAATGCGCACAGAAAGTGTAATATTCACAGTGCCATGCCTTTTAGACCGTCATCTGATGAGCATTGTCTACTTTAGCAACAGTGGAACTCAAAAAGACCGGATCTGTGGAGCAAAATAGTCCAATACCAGCTATACACCCCACTGCCACACTAGACACATTTTGAGTAGCTTGTTTCACTTCCCTGTGGCTCTTGTGTAAAGCTGATTGAACAGTGCAGCTCATTCAGAGTGCATCTTCCAAATTAGCTCCGTCTGAAATTGGTCTCATCCTAAAACACAGACAACCAAATGCAACAAGCAGGGCTGATTGCAAGGGTGTCCAGGAAAGTTCACTCTCATATCAGACCAAGGCACAAACAGGAAAACATCCCCTGATGTCGTACTATCAAGTCTTTGTTCCCCCATGCTTCAGGGTGCAGTGAAGGTGAGTTGAAGGAACTGCATAAAAAACATAAAGCTGTCATCAGAAGGGGATTTTGTAGCATGGCTGGAGTAGCTTAAGGTCTCTTTGCCACTTGAGCCACACTCAAGACACGGATTAGGACCAGTCATAACACAGGAAGGGAAGAATTTGCATCTCGTGTGAGACTACAACTATTAGACTGTTTTTTAATCTTGCACACCACAGAAGAACATAGGTAAACTGGACTTGAATAATAAAACGAAGAAAATTTTGGAGAGGTTAATTAAGGTCTTAACTGAAAAAAGATTACTTATTTATGTGACAACAAAACTGTGACTTGATAGCCATCATAAAGTTCTGCAGCATTTAAACACATACCGGAGGTAGAAGATTATAAAAAATTGCTTTAGGAGGGCATAAATTGGAATAATTTAATGATGTAAGAAAATCAAATGCATAGGTTATCAGAACAAGAAAAAATATAACTACAGATCCCTCAAAATAACTTTCTCATCTAGAAAGACTAAATTTCTCAGTGCTGCATAGTTGAATTAATCTGTAGAGGTAACACTACTCCTTTTCAGCTCAACCACAACCACAAGGTTTGTATTTTTCTGAGGATATCTATTGGCAAAGTTAACACCTCACTTGCTTGCATTAACTTTTGAAATGAGTCTCCCACTGCTAAGGCTGTGACTTTCCGTTCAGGAAAACCTTCAAAGAAAGTACCCGAGAAACAGGCTGCTGGCTCAGGAACAGGAAAAATATTAAAAGGATTTAATGATCCAAATTATATTGTAGGGACAAAAGTTTGCATTCAGAGCAAAGATGTCTTCTAAAAGAGCAAAGTCAATAGGACTATAAACCTGTATCTTCTCCATTTCAACATTGATTTGGTGCAGCAGCAGAGAGAAGAGGGAGCTTCTGAAAGCATCACTAAAGCAGGAGTCAGCAGATCTTACAAAGACAAATAGAAGTTTTGAGTAGAACACCGGTGATCTGTATCATTGATTTTTCTTCCAACATCTGCATATCCCAAAGGACAGTCCAAGTCATGAAAGAAAAAAGTATGTTAAATAAAAGACATGACGCATTCGGTGTTGAGCCTCTACCTTTTAATTGGGAAATGAAGCAGAGATGCCTTGTTCTACCAGAAGTAGGGAAGGAAAAAAAAGTGTAGATGTTTTCAGAACACTCAGTCACGTCCCCCCATACACTGAAAAACAGTGCAGCAGTTTGTCTGGTGTTGATCAAGACTCTAATCAGGTTAGAAATACTTCAGCAATGTCAGTGAGGCTGCAGTCGCTTTCCTGTGCCAAGAGCAACACCGAGGCTTGTAGGCTTACACTGATCACCGCTCTTGCTACAAGTTTACCTTTCAGTGCAAAGTGAACCTGTATGCATTGGGAGTCTGCTTCAGTCAATAGAGAGGCCCTGATTTTATACAGAACCTGCATAATACATGGAAATTGGTATCTGAATTAATCAAAATTAATTACATAGTGTAAATGAAAACAAGGCTTCAGCAGCTGAACTGCCACATGGGCAAGTGTCCTGTCAGGCACTCCATCACCTCTGATAGTAACACTGAGCTGTGTGGACAGATGGAACCGTGCACGTCTTGCATGTCTGCAGCTATTTCTTACCATGATTAACAGTGCAGAGACAGCAGATGGAAATTTAGCATTACATTTACATTTTATTAGCTACAATGAAGCATTGATAGGGCTGCAAGTAATGGGGAAACTAAGCAAGACTTGGATCAGAAACTGGAAAAAATGAAAAATGAAACCATGTTTCATACGCCTGTTTCCTCCAGATCACTTCTCACTGTTTTGCTTTCAGGTGGCAGAGCATTTGTCTTTTCTGCCCCATTTCATCTTCACTCTAAAAGCACAAATGTTCTACATGTTTCTTACATAGGCAAACTTTGTCTAGGCTTTTTCCCCTTCCATGGTGTACTCAGCTGGGCTGGAGTAGAAAAGCAGACACCACATGCAGCTCAGCTGCAATGAGGCCCAGTTTAGGAGACATTCTGCTGAGTTTTGAGTTATTCAATGGCATTTTTTGGCACAAATTTTAAAAAGTGAAAAGTTCCTTTCTCTCAGGTCTTCTACCATCTACATGAAGATGAACAAACCGAAGATTCTGGGGATGGATATAACCTACAGACATACTGGAGGCCTGATATTAGAAATCTGAAAGTTTTACTGAGATCCACAAATGCTGTCTTATATGCTTATCAAGTTTTTTAATCAAGAAAAGGCTATTTTTCCTCATTTTAAAACAGATAAATGGACATTTTTATTTGTATTCAAAGTTGGTTCAACCAAAAAATAATTTTTTAATCAAACATGATTCCTTGGACAAAGATCACAATTCTGGCCAGATAAAGGTATAAAACCACTGAGCTGCACTGTAAAGACAACAAACCACTTAAAATTCCCACTCCACGGACTGATTCATTACTTTGAGTTCTAGTCTAAGTAATTCTGACTCTGTAGTTAAATAAATTAGGTCAATGGAAAGTAGTTCCTTAATTTCAATGAATTTTGGAGCGGCTCTACTAGAAGAGAAGGTGGTAAAAAAAACTACACTAATTGCAGAGGAATTTTAAGCAAGGAGAAATGCTGTCACCTGATACTGAAAGCCACACTTCAGGACATGGCCACTAAAGAAAAAAACCAAATTCTACTTATTGAAAAAACCCAAATTTTCCCTCTAAACATCAGGAGATTTTGTTTTGGTGGGGGTTTTGTACACTTAATGGAATTTAAAGGAAATGCAAAATCATTTTAAATACTATTAATTATTTTCCAACATTCTTTTACCTCATGACCTTGCAGGATTCAGTCTCACATGGGTAAGTAGCTATAGAAATAACTTATTCCTCTCATACTTCTGTACTTTCTAGAAATGTGTAGAGGACAGCAAAGAAAACTAGCTTCTTATGGTGATTTGTCATAAAGCATCCCATATTATTTCTATTTTACTCTGAAGAATAACAAAAATCCTTTTCATTTAACCACAAAAAGCACAAGAGACATTTGTTCTGAATTTGTAAGGTTCTGCTGTCACTGGTAAGGAGTTATAAAGCTTCAGTAGTTTCACTCCTCCCCTGATTCTGAAGGTGTCAGATGTGCTCTGACTTATGAAATCACGGGAAAGAGAATCTGAAAGTGACAGTTTGCACTAAAACCAGATGATAACTCTTAGCAGCACATATTTTGTTTTATGAGAGCATTTTACAGGTTTGCCATAATGATCTTTTGAAGACTGTATTGTTGTTGAAGCTCATTTGGAAGCCAGGACTGAAATCCAGATAGGAGATTTACAGCACAGCAGCTACAGGCTTCTTGGAATCTATCTCCCTCAGCAACAAGGAAGTGCTCATGGGATTCCCAGATACTTGTGCGTTGGTAAAGGAGGCAGCTTGTATTAAGTGAGTTGTGAAGGGGCAAATGTTAATCTCATTTTATCTACTGTTTCACTCAGGAAATTATTTCTCTTTTGGCAATCGGCAGTGCCAAACAGATATAGATGACTAATGATGAAGGTCATTTGCTGAACATTACTCCTTTCTGAAGGAGATGTCCATTTCTCATCTGCCACGAATGGAATTGGGAAATTTTGTACACCAGGCAGAGTTTAAAGAAACAATGAATTTCTCTTTATGTAAAGCGGGTTCTTTATTTTTGGTTTGTGGTTTCAAATGTACAGCCACAAACACATTTTCACAAACTTCAATATAAGGACAGGTTATATTAAAGTTATAGTAACAATAGCTTAAATGTCAATGATTTCAGTCTTCAGTTATACTCATTTATTTGGAGAAAGCATCTTCACATCAGTCTACATTACTTCTTTCTTGATAAGAAGAAAGGAAGCCTTATACAGGTATGATCATTATTAAAATTGTTCTAGTGAAATTTTTACAACTCTATGTTCACATAAATTTGTGGTTTTATTTCAATGAACTCTTCCAATCATTCTAAGTACTATTTGTCAACAGTCAAAATATCAAGTATGACAAATCTAAGGTAGTATTGGCAATGCCAAGGGTCGTAGCTTATCCCCAGCCAGCAACTAAACACCACACAACCACTTGTTCACTACCTGCCCCAGGTGGGTGGAGAGAATCACAAGGGTTAAAGTGAGAAAACTCACTGGTTGAGATAAGAGTAGTTTAATAATTGAAACAATAATAATATAAAACCCAATGGCAAGAAAAAAATACAGAGAGGAAAAAATCCAAGAAAGACAAGTGGGCAAATAAAAGCAATTGCTCTCCACCAACTAACCAATGCCCAGCCACTATCCCAGCAGGAGCCCACCCTTCCCACTAACCTTCTCCATGTGTGTATAGTGAGCATGGTGCCATATAGTTTGGGATATCCCTTGGCTCAGTTGGGATCAGCTGTCCCAGCTGTGTCCCCTCCCACCTCCTTGTGCACCTCCAGCCCGCCTGCTGCTGGGATGGGGCAAAGAGCAGAAAAAGCCTTGACTGTGTCAGCACCACTCAGCAATAGCCTCAACATCCCTCAACCATCAAAACCGTTCCCAGCAAACCACAGCCCCGCAGTAGCCACTGTAAAGATTGACTCAATTCCAGCCAAAACCAGCACAGCAACTCAGTTTATTGTTTACTAAGTGGCACACTGCATTTTTTGGAAGGTAACACTGTGCCTTTACACCCAGTCACAGAGACTCAGGAAAAAAATAGTCATTCTATTTAATTATAAGCTTCATTTTCGCTAATTGCATGCTCTTCGCAGAGACTTAGTAGGAAGCTTTTGTTGCAAATTGCAAAGGATGCAGTTCACAAAAGAGAGGAGAGACTTCCCCTTGCAATCATGCGAGAGTCTTATACAAAGTTAAAAGAGCAAGACTGGCAAGGCACTTTGGGACTCTGAATTGGCACGGAGACTAAACTGGGGTCTAAGCAGCAGAGCAATCCACAAAAGCCCTGTAAGCACAACATCACTAGGCATTTAGATTTATTCAGAATACTGGTGATTCTTTTCTCCAGATTTCGATACAGATTTCTTTTTTATAATGCACAGAAGTAGTGCTGTGTCTGCGTGGCTGCATGCACAGTTTCCTCAGAATGGATTGCATTGCTATAAGCTAACCCACAAGCACATAAAATTATCATAAAACTCTCTTTTCCATGGCTTATATTTCTCTTTAACAACTGAAGTAGCAACGTATTATCCCATAGGAAAGATATTATCAAAGATGAGAAAAATGCCTCCAAAGAAAGATTTCTACCAGTAACCTTTTTTGATGAGGTTGCTCATCCTTTGTTACTGTGAAATAGAAAAATACCCTTTGAGTCTGTGTAACACCTTTAAATTTTCCAAATAATAAAACAAAACCACCAACACAAAATTTTCCAAACACTACATGCAAAAAAATAAAAAAGGTTGAGGAAACCAAACCAATTCTATATTGTCCTGATACAAGTCTACAAGCCATACTTTAGATGGTTCATAAAATTTAGTATTATATGTAATAAGCATTCAGTATTATAATAGATTTACTTTTTTCCATAAATACACTCTTAAATCTCTCTTTAACAATGTAATACCATTAATGTTCCCAAAATGAACTTCAGAGTTTCAGAAAACTGCATTGTGGATATTTGAAAAACACCATTGTTTCCACACTCCCACTGACTCAGAAAGAAATCCAGTGTGGATAGGTAACCATCAGCTAACTCCATAGGATTGGGATCTTAGCCTGGGAGAATGAAGGAAACAAATTAAAACAGGGAACTTGGGGTATCCTGCCTTGTTCTGGTATCTATTTCTGGCTTCCTCTGTCTTAAAAGCAGAGAATTTACTTGGAACATTCGAGCTTCCACCTGGATTTTAAGTATAATTTTCCCTTTCATCACCTGCGGGATTTCACAAATCCTGACAACTCATCCTGTAATTAACAATTGGATCTAGCTTGCCTTTTGCTTTGCTGAATTGACAGCTTTTGAACCAGCTCTGCAGGGCAGCTTGAGGCTCCAGGGGAGAGAATACAGACAATGAAAAAAGTAACAGAATAAGCAAAATAAGAATCAGATGGGAGAAATACAGTAGTGATAGTAAGAGCATGGGAGAAAGAAAAATAAGTTATTCAATCTAATCAGGTGGCTGCTGGTTGCACTTTGCTTCACAGTAGAGGATAGAAAACACTTCATGGTGAAAATGTCCATAAGTGAATTTAAAATGAATGATAAAGTGTCCCCTTCCATTGATGTTATAAATTCCATTCATCCCTGAAATAGTTACATCGCTGTTTATATAAATGTTCTAAGTAGTAAAGTGCAAGTTTGAAAGAAGCAGCTTGGTGCATATTTTGATGAGGTGAGGACTAGAAAAATTGAAAGCCATGAACTACGGTAGCTAATTCCAATTTCAACTAGATCCTAGCTCTCATTAAAATACAAACTGACAGAATAATTCAGTGCTGCTGTGACAGCATGAGATTGAGGGTGAGAGTGTTAAAGTGGCTGCAGTACCCTAACAGCAACATTTACAGTTACATCTAAAGGAAGAGGGTTTTGGGGGAAAAGTGCCTGGAGCAAGTCGCCACAAAACAACTCGTTCCAGTATTTCAACTTGATGTCATCTTATTAGACAGAAATAGTTGAATATTTATTGGAGAAAGGACGAGTATTCAGATGTACAATATCTGAAGCAAATGCATATATCTACACTCTCTTCCTTTGGTATAAACATTGGAGCACTTCATGCCACGCAAAGCAGTGGGGGCCATTGGTGGTGCCCAACCAGACACTGAGCTGTGGTACCTGGACTCCATCTGAGGCAAAGAACAACAAACCATGTCCAGCTCTTGCTGAAGGCCACAGATCTGTACTCACAACGAAACATCCTGTTTGTATTTACACTGCCTGTATTCCCAGCATCCTTGTATGAGAGGTAAGTTTTAAAACCAAACTTTTACAGTAGAGCCACAACAAAGTATTTGCATTTTTAAAAGTACTTAATTTTCAAAAGAGCTCTTTCCTATTTTTTTCAGATTCTACCTACTTTCAAGCACTTCAGTATCACTGCTAATATAAAATAAGACTTAACATCTGAAGAAGACATTTCTTCTGGATTGTTTGCAAAAATTTTGGAACCCATAGTAGACCATAAGAGAACTTTAAAACCTGTCATTTATTTGGTAAAAGCATGACAAAAGTGATATGTAATTCTTAATTGCAAATTTATTAAAACACATTTCCTTTAGTTGCCCTCAGTCTATACTCATAATTCACTTTAATTATCCAGTCATCAATACCAACAGAAGCTGAATCATTAAAGTTAAAAGATGGACGTAAAATACACATCAGCACTAGCTCCATGCAAGGTGCTGTGAAAGCAAAGTATGAGATTTACAGTCTCAGCATTACCCAAGCATCTGTACAGCTCTCCCAGGGAGTTACAGGAGTGGCCCATATTTCATGGTCTGTGTTTAGATTCTGTGGACAGCCTCTGACATGTCTTGTGGGGCTGGAGCTCATCTTAGGTACAATTAGAAATTTTTAAATGGACAGTAGAAAGACAGTAAGGAATACAATAAGGGAACCTGCAAAATGAAGGCAAACCCTTAATGCCATTCATAGTCCAGCTTTTTTGACTTTATTCGTTCAACATCTATCTAATTCTATTGTTATTATACTGTACCAACAACTTAAATTTGTCTCTGTCAGATTTTAAACAGCACCTGGAATGCAATTATATGCCTCATGATATGTTAGCAGCAAGAGGGGAATTCATTTGATATTTTTAACTTGTCCTTATGGGATATTACAAGGGCAGGGTGCTACAAGGAAAAATGAAGTGCCTGAGTATTCAAAACTGCAATGTTAAAGTCCAAGAAATTAACATAGATTACCATTAGTAAGTATCACAGTACACATACACGATCATGTATAATCAACAATATTGCATTGTATAGCCCCAACTCTAGATAAAATGTTTATTTAAGAATTAATATTTTATTCTACTTGTGCCAGACGTCTTTGTATAAACAAAGCCATGGAAAGGAAGACAACCCACTTAGCTTCAAGAAACCAAATGGACTGTCACATCCTCTGTGATCTTAGAGAGAAAAATAGAAGTGTATCAACTAAAACCAGCATCTTCAAAACCCAGCATATAATCAATGACTTTTTTGGCATTCATTTGGATTTTTTTTTAATTTTTGCTCCCCTACCTCTGGTAGTTACAGGAAGTCTTTCCAGCATACCAATACAAGCAATATCATCCTGGCTGCCCTACTCAAGTCCTCACCACATGGAGAACAGATTCAGAAAGTCTTTACATAGCAAGAAAAAGCAACAGAACACATCTATGGATCAGAAACCTTAATTATTCTTTTCATGACTGGTGGTGGTTTAATTCTGCAGAAACTTTAAGGAGACAACATAAGATCCAGCACAAGCTGAGCAAAGAGCTTTGGTGACACATTTCGACATGTGCTGAACTTCAGACAGAATCCCAGAAAGTCACCTCGTTACTGAAGTATGCTGCATGGCTCACAAGGGGGCACAGACCTAAGGGTCCAATAGTCTTGAAGCTCAGTGTGAAATAATCTACCTATCTCCAGATAAGCACAACCATCTGTTTAAAACAACCTCAACAGCACTGATGGCCTCCACTGACAATAATGCAGGGCCCTGAACTTACATCTGTAATTACATATTAAAATAAAGTACAAGGACCCATCTGCTGCAGTAACATATACAAAGAGTTGCATATCAGAATAATTAGATTTGCTATCTGCATCTTCTGGAGCCCAGTTTTCAAACCACGAAAGGTACCTTTAAGCAGTATGATTAATCATCTACCTATGTTTGTGTCTTGGAAAGGAGAGGAAAAGGACTTTTCCCCTGTTACACAACAGAGTACCTTATGGAGAACTGCTTTTAAGAGAGTCTTAGCGAGGAACTGAGGAAAAATAATGCTTCTATGGGGTGTTAGGTTACTTAGAGTGTTATATTGCAGACCCCCACTATTAGCTGCACCATCATTTACTGCCTGATCAAGCAAGAGCCCAGCTCCTGTCAAGAACAACTGAAAGATGTTGCAAACACTGAGAATTCAGACAAATTACATCAATTCCCCCTGTGGTAAAAACAATGCTTTTAGCCAGCGATACTGAATGCAATGCTGAAAGCTTTGTAAAGTCTTCTCTGCCCTTTCTTATCCTTCACACTAATTAATCTCAGTGGGATTTTGTAAAATGGTGAGAACAGTAACTATAAAATAGGATTTAACAATCAGACATTTCTGAACTACTATGAGTTACCCCCCACAGACACTGCAATTTAAGAAACCCCAATCTCATTAAGAAGCCATTAATGCAAACCCATGACATCAGGATGTCACACCACAAAACCCAAGTCTCTTCAAAAGCACGAAGTGGCTCCTTGTAATGAGGTGGGGGCAGTGGGAATTGTTTGTGGGGGTTTTTTTGACAGGCTTGTTTTCAAGCAGGTGCTCACTGTTTCTTTTTTAAGCAGGGCTAGTGGAAGACACAGTATTACATCTGTCCTACCTCAGGACTAGGGAATAGAAGAGGAAGAGACTTGTGCATTTATCCTTAACTTCATGACAGGACTGAACTAAAACAGATTAGGATGAAAGATTCAGGCTTGATTTACTCTGGGATTTTTGTCTTCCTTCCTTCCTCTCTCCGATTCAATCAGTTTTGTTCATCTTTGTTCAAGGTCTTGCAAGATCCTATTTTTATGAACATGCAAAAAACTTGCATAAAAAATTATACAGAACTTTCAGGAGTTATGATGGATGAGCACAGAGCTACAATCATTTTGGTTTTTTTAACTGGCAATTTAAAAAAATATTTTTATTTTTTAATAAACATTTTCTTATAAATTTCTCATTAGACCCATTAGCTCATTTTAGGAAGAATTCCCCTGACCACAGCGAGGAAAAGACTATTGAGGAAATCACTTTCCGTTATTCACATCATAGGACTAATAACATCAATACATAAGCATAAATATATAATTTTAATATTTGTACAAAAATAAATATTGCATTATCTCCCAGCTTTTTTTAGGGCTCACTAAATCAAATGTATTATCTTTTGATTGAATTAAGAGGCTTTTTTCAGCATTCTTCAGAACAGATGTTTGGCCCTGCAAGAGCAACACCATAAAACATAGGGTAGTCACAATTACAGCAGCAAAAACTAGGGGAAAAAATTTGAAAAGAACTGGGTGCAAAAAGGCCAGAGACACTGGGGACAGATATTGATGAATTGCATAAAAATTACCTTTTCCAGACTCCTCACCTTACATTTTGACATTGGAGAACACTGTATAGTTGCAAATCATACATGAGGGTAAGTACAGAGACAGGGAATCTCAAGAGTCTGTAAATAACTAACAGTGGACAGAAAAGTAGACTATAGTGGAATTCTCTTCAGCCACAGTCTCAATTTTGCTAGCATTTTAAACCAAAATTTAAACTAACAGTTTAGAAGTTCAGTTGTGCCTATAAAAAAGGCTAATGGATTTTTTTCATCCTGATACAGGTTTATCATAACTTCAGTTTCTCTTCATGGAGTATCAAACAAATATTGGCTGAAACTGAATGTAAAATCTATTGACAACACTCTGCAAAGTCAGTTTTAAATGACGGAAAAAAGAAATCTTCCTGTGGGTTTAAATAAGAGGTCAAAACAGACACTGTTTATAAACCTTAGCAGTAAGTGGATGACCTTGATTTCATTTCAAACCAAAGTAGCTATTTCACTGACAAAAGGCTTTAGTCTGTTGGCAACCATTTACTGCCTACTATTTACTTATATTTGCAACTGAACTATAGCCCTTTGGAATACATTTGTGTAGAGACAAATATACATTTAAATCTGAGCTTCCAAAACACCACAAGACTGTGCTTTTGATTTAAAATCCTTTAAAGGTACTTCACCCCCTCAACTCTGCCTGGGGTAGCTCTGCCAGTGCTGACAAGCAGCGTGGCTGGCACCTGTCCAAAACCTAGGCAACAATTCTGTTTCTTTCATATACTCATAATAGTAGATTCCAGAATTTATAGTAGATAATTGTGAAGCCTGGGATTTACATCTTTAAGTGTCTTCTCTTTCCTCTTTTTGTTACGGGATTTACAGTTGACCAGAAGAGTATATTGGTCTTTATTTGGGACCAATGTCAGACTTGGTATTGAAACAGCAGCCTCCAGCTCTTTATACTGCAATTTATACTTGTAACATAAGTCTAGGGAAAAGATAGCAGTGCTTTTCAGCAGCTTTTTTCACTGGTTAAATTGCCTTCTATCTCAGGTTTAGTAGCAAGGAAATAAATATTGACCACTGACAGCTCTTGATCTCCACACATGCACATGTATATCCATATAATTATGATCATTACACGTAAGTTTATTATATTTTCCCAGCATTTTTGTTTATACAGAAGCCAAGTCTCTCCTAACTGAGGTTTGTAGTTCGAAGGACAAAAATGTATCATGTCTTTACAGTAAGACAAAGACTCCCTCCTGTGCTTCATATCCCAATTCTCTTACACTATACAGAGCTCTCAGTGCCTTACCTCCTTCAATTATGGTATCAGAATCCAATTTTATTAGGTCTAATGATTTTATCAGTGTCCTTTAAATTAGTATCTGCTTTCAGTTACACCAGACTGAAACTATCAGGTGACAATAGTATTTTGGCTTTCTTTGTATAAGATGGCTGTCTGGACTGTTTTGCCATTATACAACTTTACTACATTTTCATGTTTCAAACTTCATGCTCATGATACTATGGACAGCATAAAACAAAACTGATTTGAATACCTGCATGCTACACATACATAGTTCCCTGTCCTAGGAGCTTTATTTTGAGTGATACAACATGAATAAAATCCAATACAAACAGCACTTGCACAGATAACACACAATAGTTATATGCAGGAACTTCTATAAATTTTTTCCTACCTGACTCTGCTGTGCCTTGTGTGAAAGTCATAACACTGGGTGTGTTTGGCAGGGCAATTAAACGGGAAAGTCAGTATATTGCACAACTAAGCACTCCATCACATAGCTGATCCTACCAATAAAGGCAAGCAAATACTCTCTGGTACAGTGTTTGAGGAAGAGAGGTGCACATTTATTGTTAAGTAGAGCAATACTGTGTTCATTAGCTGAATCACAATGCTGCACAGAATGAAACCATGTACTTCATCCTCATATTTTACCAGGCTACAGGAAGACCAACTCAGTCAATAGAGATGCACAGAAATTATAAAATCTATAATTAATTTTTGTTAATGGCTAAGAATCTTGTAGTTTTAAATAATAAGATACCATACTCCTGTCAACGGGACAAATGACAGACAAACTTATGACAAGAATTGTAAGTTAAAGATGCAAAATCTCCACCAGGAATTCACACATTCTTTCAGCTTGTCCAACCTTAGGTAGTTTCAAAAGCCATTTAACATAATTTTGTAATCAATGGTGTTTGTCCAAACTACCCTATAGACAAAACTAGGCTGTATAGTATTATACACTTCATCTTCCCAGGCCAAAAAAGGCATCACACATCATTTATACTGTTCTCCTGAGTCCCCTTACTCTGTCTTCACCAATATAAAACAAATGGAAATAAGGTACACCAAAATCTATACTTGGTCCAGTGAAGTAATAAATAGTTTTTACATTCAAGGATGTTTTTTTCATTATACTTGCTGTTGGGGACAATCTTTGTCATACAAATTTATGGGTACATTAGCTATAATAATTCTGTTTTGTATTTTATCTCTGCAGGAACACTGTTAGGAGCTGTTCCAATCATATGAGTGCAATAAAAGTCTTATGCTTTTAACACATCTTATTTCCCTATGAATAGTTTTTAGCAAGATAACCACTGGCTCCTTTTTATCAGCATATTAACATTTAATGTATGTTTGGACTCAGGGCCTGCATATTTTTTTTAAAGTGAGATTATGACATTAAAATTTGGGAAGAACTCCACATTACTGTCTGTAGGGAGTACTTAAACATGACTGACATGGCACTGAGTCAGTCATAACCTTACCTAGGTTTCCTTTTTATGTAAGGCATTCAATGATATGCTTAAAATACGTGCTGCTTGCTCACACTTGCTCTGAACAGAGGAGTTTCTAAAGTTCAAAGGGAAATATCTCCATCCATACTACAAACATCACCCTCTCCAGACTAGATAACACTGAAAGTGGTTTGTTTTTTTTCTTTTATTTCAGTCAAAATGAAATAGGAGCAAAGACCTGCTGTTTACAATGTTAAACTAGGTTAACTTTAAACTCGGCTCTTTTGCCTGAAGGAAAGAGATGAACAGTTCAAGCTGGCAGATCTAGGTTAGCAGTCTTTTCCAGGGGACTGTGTAGGCAGGAGCAAGGTCTGTTCTCCCACTGACACCTTTGTTGGTAGAGTACCTGTGCCCATAGGGGAAGTAGATTTAGCCCACGAAAGAAATATGCAGGCAGGTTAAATACTATGATATATACATGCAGCAGCATCCAACTCTAGAGGGACAACAGCAGCCATTGGATTCTCAAGATAGCAAAACATTTATATGCTGAGACAAATTAACAGCGTTGAGCATTTCCAAGAAATAGAAGTTGACTACTAAGCACGTAGCTTAGCACCCTTTCAGAAGAGGCAGTACAGCTGGGAAACTGCAAATCTCCTTAAATTCAAACATGTTTTGTAAATATTGACTGCAATATTTTTTCTTGGGAAAATCACAGTTGCTACCAATTGATTTTTGCAGTCCGAGTACGCTCATGAAGCTAATTTTTGCTGAAAACACTTCTTAAGTATATAAAATATAGAATGTATATTAATAAATATAAATATATAAATAAATATGAAATATAATTATATAAATAATATAAAATTTCTGAAGGTTGACTAAGTTAGGCCTAAGCAGTCTCATAAAGGAGTTTCTGACATGCTAGTTGGAAGTGTCTAACTTTCCAATGCCCCAGAAAGTTATTTTTCCAGCCAAAAGACAATTTTTGTACAAGTAAGAAGAATCTAGCTACACACCTATGCTTCTTGTTGGCACCATCTTTTCTCCTCCAACCATGTAAATTGTGAGGCAAATGCTTTCATTTAGTTTGCTTCAACCTCTTTCTAGAGATTCTAATTCTGTCTTTTGCTGCCCTTGAGAGAAGACAGATGATCTTCATTCCCAAACCATGAAGAGATATTGTTGTATGTCGTAAACTTATCAAAGGAACATCGTTCCCTTAGATCTGTAAGCACTGAAAGTACACACTTGCAGGCTTCAAACAGCAACATGCCAGGCATTTTGCAGGCAGCAGACAGCAAGACACCTCGTATTATCTTTCATGTTCTTTGATTGTTTGGAAAAGTAGGCCTAAGCCCTTCTACCAAATATGTGTCCGTCTTTTAATGCCTCTGGTGGCTTCAGTTTCAGATATGCCAAGGAGCTGCAGAACTTTCTGACAGTGACTGATGGAAGTCCTGAGCACCTCTGACAGGCAGACTATGTGCCCATTACTTTTCTGTTGTTTTTCTTACCATATAATGTGTTTATGGCTTTCATCTTCTCACAGCTCATCTCTTCATGCTTTAATGATGCATTTTGTGTATTTCTCATGAGAGTTTAGGTTCAACATTTAATCTATTCCCATCTTGCCTTCAAACCTCTATTTGACTAGAGATTCTTTGTTGTGGATTTTGCTACATTCTTACAAAATACAGCTTCTATAGAAAATATTTGTAATGTCTAGAACTACAAGTTGCAGCAGTTGAACCAGAGGCAGTTCAACACAACCTGGTCCAACCAATAAGAACTCCAGACTCCAAACAACTGCTGAAACTCAGCCCCTGCAAGCTCAGGTCCCAGGACTGACTCCTTCTCCTAACTGAGCTCTTCGAAGGGGAGCTACACCAACTCTGCACTCCAAACAAGCTAGACTTATTAGTAGTGCACTTCCCGGGGGAAGAAAATTCACTAAATAATTCCTCTTTCAGACTTTCCAGGCAGCTTTGAGAGGACAAATATTTGCTGTGATTAAAAGTTTGAGAAGTGCAGCAATGCTGATGGAAAGAGACAGACAGCAAAGGGCAGGAACTGGCAGCAACAGGTAAAGGTCCGTCCAAACCACAGGACTTAACTGTTCTCTGTAATCAAAGCCCTTCTGCTGTTGCTGTCAAAACTACAGGATCTGGCTGAAAACTGAGCTCCTGCCCCAAAACTGCCAAGCACAACCCCTCTATTCTTCCCTCAGCAGAAATGCAGCAGCCAATACCAGTCTGTTTCAGTACAAAGCACTGACTTATACAAGTGTTTAAAGAGCTTCACCCTTGAGTATTTCAAGTTTCCTACAACAAAATCACACCCTTCAGCCATTCAGAACACAGGTAGATAAATCAACATTCTTGGTGTGCCAAGGATCACATTATCAAAAGGAGGGAACATTATGAAAGTGGCATTAGCAGTTTTAAAGACTGGGGCATCACAGTGATGAAGCCTGAAATGGAGTTCAGATGACATAAAACAAGCCACTTTCCACAGGCCCATTACAATCACATCATGTCCTGAAAACATCAAACTGAATGCGACTGAGAAGTGAGAAAATGACAGCAGCATTTTCAGTTTAAATCCAATTTTTCCACATGAAGTGAAACTAAACCAGGAATTAAATGAAGTCATGGTTGAAAGAGGTCATTTGTAAAGCAACATTACAGCCGATACATTTAGAGTTGAATTTTTTTTCTGTAAAATATGCCAAATTGTTAAGGAACAAGTTAAATATATCTGAATACACCCGAAGCAATCGTTTTATTAACATTTTGAAACTAGATTTGCAACATGAAATAAATGTGACAGACCCAGGTACCCTCCTGAGTCTCTGTACCTGATCCAAACCTTTGTTAAATACCTGCAGCATGATATTGCTGCAGCACTGAAACCATTAACGACTAAAAAGGATGCAGAGAGAGTAATTTTAGACCAAATCTTTCATTGTGAATAAGAATGGCAGCTCGATCTCACAAAACTGCCCCATGTAATGGAAATGAGTCAAATGTGATGACAGAGCCACACGCAGACTCTGCACATGCTCTGCTACCAGCAGGGCACTCAACTCTTGTGATGCAGGCGTTTCAGGGAGGTAACTGGGAAGGTGTTAGGTAACATTAACAAAACAGTCGATAAAATACTTCTCAGTACAGTTCTGATGTCAATTAGCAAGCCCATTGTGGGTATAAATCAGTAAAAAACCTAACTATCTACAAGCAACAATTACTGCTATTAACTCCTGCATAGACGCAGCAAAACAGCAAGTGGTGAGATTATTGGAAACAGTGCTGATGTACCTTATTTTACAAGGAGTTCCTTAAGACTTCACTTAGCTTAGAATGGTTATTGAAGCCAGCAAGCAGAAATATAGAAGACGCATGTATGATGTAGGAGGCTTTATTTGTCCATAACTTAAGGAAAAAACTTATACTTTTATCATTAAAGTGATTTGTGCATTTGAAGAAATTACAAGTTCAACACTTATTTGGGATGGAAAAGAGAAACAACTGATAAGAATCAGTTTCATTTTGTATTCTTGACACCTCCTCAGTGTTTTAAGACCCATAGAGATTTACTTAACTATGTCATTAGAGTTCATGGAATAATCAATATTAAAGTGATAAAGCAGAGCACATATAATCCAGCCAAATCACCTTGTGTTTTTAGAAAAAATTCAATAATAAATGTGAAACTTACAAAACTAATTGTCCTCTGAAGCTAAATGAGAAGCTATGTTATAGAACACAGAACCCAAGGAGATTAAATTAACAAATTTTTACTATATAACACAAGCTATCTAAATTTGGTAGGATGATGCAGAAAAAGAAAACCAGCTTAGGAAATGGCCTGGAATCTGAGAAGGAAGGACAAAATTTGGACAGGAAAAGGAATTAAATATCAGTTTTTGAAGGGGGTGAAGATTAGAAGAAGATTAACATCACATCAAAGTGAATAATTACGTGTCCTACATCTAGACAAAGTGCCTGATCTTAACAGCACTTGTGCTGATTAACTCGTATGTGTAATTGAAACAGAATGACAGCATTCTCCAGTCAGCGTCAATAAAATCGGTAAGGGAAAACTGCAGGCAATTGAGGTAATTAATCCTAGAACCAAATCTGTTATAGGCAATCCACACTGAATAACTATTTGGTTCTGGTTTACACTAGTTCTTATGTAAGTAAATGGGAAAGTAATAGACATGAATTAAACATTTTCATTTCACAGTACTAAGCACTCACCCATCACCCATGAAGCTCATTCCTCATCCCTTGGGCTTCAACTGCAGCAAGTGCCGACTTAATAAACGAGCACTAATTATTCAGAATTATGAAAAAATGTACTTGGCGCACATCTTTCACATGTATTCAAGACTCTCCTCTTTCACATGTATTCAAGACTGTATAACAGTCTGCCATATAGAATATCAAGGAAGAGGGCAATTACAACACTTAAATAAACTTAAGACAAAGAAACAATATTGCTAGTAACTGTGTCTCTAGGACTGATTACACGGATTTTTTTTCTTTAAGTAAAACAATCTCAGAGCTAGAAAAATATCCTTAGAAGCTGTGTTTTACAGAAATCAATAATACTATTGCTGCTTTGCTGAGTAACTTTACAATAAAATACGCAAATATGCATATCATTTATCTTTCTCACACAATTGTTATATGAAACTACAAACTGAACATTTGGAATTATCGATTGTTTATAAATTTGACACTATTTCTTTGCATTATTTGAAATTAAAATATCTTCAATACTCAGACAGAACTAATAAGACAACTATAGCCAGCACCCTCTGATAAGTATCACAATATCCACATCAACACTTAATCTCCCCAGCATGTTCAGCATAGCAAACAGGTGCTGAAAAGACAATAAAATGTTGATTCAGGAATGCTTTGAAATGAAGGAAACCTCATAACTTCTAATAGTTTTAACAGTGTTCAAGCTTTCTCTGTATTTCTGAATAATTTCCCACAATAATCTCATAATGTTCTTAATTTAAATATTTAAAATTTCCTGATGGCTAACCTGCACCGAGACTAAATAATAAAAAAAAAATTAGCTTTTCAAATTATCTACTTTGGATCAAATTAGACACCATCTTTCTTAATACTGAGTACAGAGCATATTAATTTAGTAAGCTATTACTCATCCCTGTAAGGGATAGTTTTATCTCAAGGAATTTTGAAAGGACTATTATCTTTGGGGACAAAAAGAGGAGTTCAAATTATCTCTCTTACATTTTTCTCTCTAAGAGGGTAATATTTAGCAAGTGGAAAGGTTAATTCACCCATATGCTTGTGCCCTAAGCCTTCACTTGGCAGGAATTGATCTAACAAAACCCATCTGAACTAATTTACAGACTCGGATTCAAGAGCGTCTAGTGATTACTCCCTTGTAAAGAAGTGACTAGATATAAAGCAGGAAGATCCTAAACCATAAATCTTTGGAATCTCCCAGTGTTCCTTTGAGAAAGACTGGAAATGACTTTATGCTTTACTCCTTCTACCCCTTCTCCAAATATCTGTTGTTTCCCTTGTCAGAAACTGGATATTGGGCAAAGCAGAGCCAGTATGACCCTTGTCATGTTACTAATCATCCAGCTTGCTTTCTCTTCACTTTTTTAATATTAATTTTGACTTCATTTTAAATTTCGACATATAACTAAAGTTGTGGAAGACAAATTTCATTTTTACAATGAAAATATTTTTACTTTTGATGCTTTTTTCTGCTAGTACAGTGTATTTGCACATACACAAAAACACAAGTTCAAAACAAAAAGCTAGTCAAAATATTTCACAAAAATGCTACACTATTCAAATTTTATCCAATTTCCCTCTGAAGAGACCCTAGTCTCATAACTAATCAAAAGTGTTGGCACAATTTCACAATGCTTTCCAGCTCAATTGAGTTATATTGTCTCCAGAGTTTCTTCAATCACAGATGACTTTTTGCATTTTTATTCAGGTCTTCATTTTCAATCATTCTGTCTTTCCTGAATTCATTCACCTTTTCCCACTTTTTCATTTTATTTTTTTTCCATCTATGCCTATTCCTCACAGACATTTTCAAATCAGCTTTTCCTGAGCAAATCTCCAGAAAACTGTTGGGTGTATAAACCGCAATAGACCTTACCTGAAAAACCACAGACTGTTTGATTTTAGGCATCCTCAGAAGGGTTTTATTCACACAGCAATAAATTTTGGCTTGAAACAAAACTATACATCTCCATTTTTCCAATTCCTACAGCATGAGTATAGATGTGTTCAACCTAGGTGACCTTTGAA
Organism: Sclerurus mexicanus; assembly: GCA_013396755.1. Classification (NCBI taxonomy): domain Eukaryota; kingdom Metazoa; phylum Chordata; class Aves; order Passeriformes; family Furnariidae; genus Sclerurus; species Sclerurus mexicanus. The sequence continues at coordinate 3,200,853 of VWZF01002261.1, read as the reverse complement.
GGTCTCTTCCAACCAAACCATGATTGTGTGAATGCCACTGTAGCTTTGGGTCTCACTGCACAATCCTGCACAGGCAAAGGAGACTGTTCTGAGCTGGATAAATAGCATACAACACGTGAGCCTCTTGCCTCTTTCTCATGGCTGAAGTCTACAGATGAGGTTTAATTTGCAGGTTACAATCTGCACTGCATTGCCTTTATTACACAGTCAAGTGTATCCATTATTCAGATCTGACAACACAGTCCCACATATGAGAGGGTTTTGAGCTCTCAACCATTCCAGCTCTTCTATAGCATAAAAATAGGGCAGATACTCTGCTACCAGTGCTTGAAGGGGTTTGGTCAGAACTAATCTGACCATGATTATAGATACTAACATTAATTCATAATGCTAATCTAAGAAACTTTTTTATGTATTGAAAAAAAGAATAAACAGTACCACTTTATGTATTTTATTTCTGGGCACTGTTGCAGTTTGACTGCTTTGAGAAGAAAAAAAAAAAAAGACATAATTCAGATTAGAGTGATATTTTCTAAGGCAATAAATAAGTTCATGGAGAGTGCTGACAACAATTACAGGCAGATAAAAATAGTGGCACATAAAAGGAATGCTTTTTTCACACATGTCAAGCAAACAATGCCATTTCCCATTTTTCCGTAACACGCTGCTGTCTCCCATATGGTATAATGGCACACAACTGTTTTGTTACTTTCCTTATGCTCCTTCCGTATTCTCAGTCCCAGGTTTTCTGACTTTTATCTAAGCAGGAGTTACATTAGTGCTCTGAACATAGAGTAGCACAAGCAAACAAAAAGATTTCTGTAGCTACAAATGCCCAAATACTTAGAAACTTATTCACTTTAGTATTTTAAATTCAAAGAAACAGCTGGAAACATTTTCAAAGTCATAAGCTGCCAAAATACAATATTTTCTCATTTAAGAACCTCTTCACATGACTGCTGAGGAGGCTCATCAGACAACAGGCTACATTATAAATCCTATTGCTCTCAAGAGGACTGGAGCTTCATGACTAGTTTAGATGTCTCTTACACTGATTAAAATTAGCATTTAAAATATACACACAGGGAATATTTCCTAAAAACTAATAGTCAGAGTAAGGCTTTGTCTTGGTCTGCAATTCAAAGTTTCACTGATGAAGTTGCACCTGTTCAATTCAAATCACATATACTGCTCAGCAGGTTTTGACTTCATCAGAATTTCTGATATAGACAATTTCCCTACAGAAGTGTTATTTTGCCTGATTAGTATTTGGGATGTTCTGATGGCATTTGCTCCATCTGCACTAGAGGAATGACAGGGTTTGTCTACAATTGCATCTGCAGCTGCAGTTGTAGCCAGTGCTTATCATTGCTCTGGCTTCTAAAAGGTAACTTAATGACGTATGAGTTCTTCCCAACTCATCTAGAATTTATGCTGAGTTCCAGACTTGTAAAGATAGGGCCAGACAATTTAAATTTTAGAAAAATGCCGTGTAAATGCCATAAACTCATTTAAAACCTGCCATTGGAACTTTCCAACAGGCATCCTACAATGCAGTCCACTTTGTACTTTCAGAGTTGTATAAACACAACTCCTATAGCAGGGGATGTGTGCCAGAACAGGGACAAAACTCCAACACATATCCCCCTTACCTATCACATTCTCGACAAGAGACCATAACATAAGAAATCTGACCAGGATTATTTTATGACTTTGTAATGCCCATATTTGTCAACTTGTATTCATGTGAAAATATTGCTCTAAGTGGCATTTTATATTAATTTTTGCCTTCATCTTTTTGAATATTAATTAAAATAATTTCCTTATCTGCATAATGTCTATTTTGGCCAATGCAAAAGCAGAAAGCAGCAGTGGCATGAGGACTGCAGAGGGAGGTTGAGTAAAAGGCAGCAACACAAAGCATTCTGCAAAATCTTGGAAGTGTAAATCAATTCATACGATACCCCAATGAGCAAGACACATGTTATCCGATTTTATGGGAATCTGAGACACAATTTAAGTGACTTGCCTGAAGACAAAACTGTTAGATTGGGGATTAGAGGTCCTGGCTCCCATTCTCTTCTATTTACTACTCTGTCTTACATTGTAATTGCAAAATGGAGACTCAAGAAATAGTATTTAAAAAAAAAAATAAAAAAATTCTAGTGTTAGAATATAACATATTTTGTCCTGTTAAAGAAGATGATCAAAAATGATAAAATACCAGTGGAGATTTTGGCAGTTGAAAATTCTGGGGTTCTTTTGCAAAAGATACAAAACAAAACTTCTGTCAAATACCTAAATGCAGTATAAAAATACCTTAAAATCACATTGACATTTTTATATAGAGATGTGAGGCAACTTATAAGCAATATTGAAAGACTAGAAAATTGTGTGCAGAATGGAAATTTGGTTAAAATCTTACAAGTTCGGGGAAAGCAGCATTGGCTATTTCTGAAGTGTTCACTCCCTGTATCACTCAACATTTGCAATATAGCAGAGAAAACTAACATGCAAGACCCCGAGAAGATTTTAACTGGGTTTCTTTGAACCATGCTTCCTCTTCAGAAAGGCAGTGACAGAGATCAGGGCATCTATTTTGTGTTTATGCTATTTTGTAGTATCTTTTTATAATTTCTCAGTAACCTTTAAATAAATGAATAATTCAGTTTCACAATAAAGCAGAGCTAAGTCATTTTTCCCAAGAGACCTGAGAAAGCCAATCAAAGATGCAACATTACCACCTGAGAATAGGGGACGTTAGGACTGCATACAGTATGCTAAGCTAACAATGACCTGATCCTACTCCCATTTTCCTCTCCCCTCCACTTCCCCCAGCTCCCTCTTGTTTTTGTCTGACAGACTAGACAACAGCTCCCATCAGAAGCCACAGCCTTACAGAACACAGAAGGAATTTTGTCAAAAAAGTTCAATAAAAATTAAAGAAATGAAGTAGAAAATTTCCACAAAGTTTACTTAGAATTTTAGGTACAAGCCCTAAACGCTCCGTTTATTCAGTAGAAGCCACTGCATACTAAATCTCACAGGAGGCTTCCCTTTGACTTGTGCTCAGGCTGACCAGCTGGTGGCCAAAGCACAAAAGTTTGTCTTTAAATTAAGAAATAAAAGGAGCTGGTGTGTTGGGGTTTTTTTGTTGGGGTTCTTTTTTTCATAGTTGCTGAGTCTCTAACTCCAACCTTCTTCCCAAAGAAAAAGAAGAAATTATTGACTAATGTAAGTTATGGTTCTTAACTCCTCGGGAACAATTTTGTCTGAAAACAAAACACCTTGCCATAAACTCAGAATTATGACATGCTGGAGACTGAGCAGCATTCCAAGAACAGGAAATGGGTGATCCATTTGGCATTTACAAGGTACATTCTGAAGTAATCTTTAGAAACTTTTTGTTGCATCTTGCGAAGAAATCAGTCATCAATACAAACAGCTCTGCAGGAAAAAACCTCAAGTGCCTGCTTAAGTTCTGGAGACATGAGAAGGAAAAGGGGATTTTCTTCCATGAAATTACACCCCACAGATGGGACAACTTCCAAGAAAACAGGTGCTACACAGACTGTCTTCAAGCAAGTTGCACTCTTGCCTTAACAACAAAGTCATTTGAAAGTACCTCTTCAAAACAGAACTTCTTGAAACTGGATTCCCCTTAATTCACAGAAAGCTAGATTTAAATTATAACATAAGCATTCTGGGGAAAATACAGTCTGCTCCAGAGAAATTGGCAGGCAGTGTATTTTGTATTTAAGGAACAGCACCAAATATTGTGAAAACAGCATCTGCCAACGCTTTGTGTAGTACAGTCTGTGTTCCAATACCTGCAGATCTCATACATTTAGCGTTATGTTTCAGTAGCATTTGGAAAATCACTTTTCCAAAACTAATTCTGTCTTTCAAGTACAGCTTTCCCAGAACTTCTAAGTCGGCACGTTTGGTAAAATAAAGAAAAACTTCTATTCTTCCATTTGTAAGCAGAAAAAGCACTTTCAGCACAGTCAGTGATATGAAGCCAGGCAAGCATTCCACAGAGCTGCAGAATATCTCACATAGGAATATGGTCATGGACCAATAAGTCTAGCATGTTATTTAACTGAAAGGAGTAAAGGCAACAAAGCTACTTAATGAAAATTCCTGAAATCATTGCCGAGACTAAAATGAAAATATTTTCATGCGTCTTTTTATTTTCTGATGTTTTTAGTTTTTTGGGGGTTGTTTTGTGTGGGGTACAGGTGGATAAATGTGAAGTTGAATGTACTTCTAGTCACTAAATAAAATTCAAGAGACAGGCCTAAAGGTTCAGTGAAACATAAAGGCTAAGACAGAATGAGCATGAATTTTTTTATACCTCACAATAAAAATACATGGTCTAGGCACATAAGATGTGATTAGACAGAAGTTTCCTAATGCTCAAATTAGCACGTTCAGGCTGCCTGAGTGAATTTGCATGAACAGCACTGACCGACAACAACTCTGGTCTGAGGAAGTATTATTTCTTACTCGCAGGGATTAAAAGAATTTCAAGTAAAATTTCCATCTATCATAACTACTGTAAGTGTTGCTTTAAGGCAAAAGACAAGGAAACGTGAATCATGGCAGAACATCAGATCGGTTTGGGTATCACTGTCCATGAAAGAGCAATCAACATACAACATGCCAAAGAGCTTGCTTTTTGTTTTCATAGCATCTTAATTTGTTTCCCTACAGGGACATGTGCTCAAGCACAAACATTAAAAAAATCCCTTCCTTTTATGCATTTATATATTTCTTTGAAAGTGACAGTTAAGTCATTCCTATCTTATTTCGTTTTCATCCGCATCATCTTTAACCTGTGTGGTTCTTATGCCATAAACCACTCAGGCAATAGAATCTCAGGGAATGAAGTTTTGGTTGCATTAACATCTGTTCTTCCTTTCCTTAGTGTGATCTTACCTCCAGAGTGCAGACTTCAGTGTCATTACCAAGGTCATTTTATGAGTCATAAATTAAGTCTTCACATTTCATGTTGCAAATCAAAAATTTTACAGAGGTTCTTCAATAATGCTACATATCAAAGATTTCTAGAACATTTTGAAGGGAGCAGGTTTGTAATAAATAGTGTATCTGTTAGAAGCGGTCTCTTCATTTTTCAGTATTCATAAAGTAGGATTTCAGGGAACCTGGTATTTCTCTTAAAGACATTTTTATTTCACTATTTTGCTCAAAAATTAATTAGGATTGCAAAATTGCATCAGTCACTGCCATGAGGAATTCAAATATCTTTCTTGAGACTGGAATAGCAAGGGAGCTTATTTTATTTCATACCGGTGCCTGGAAATAAAGTTGTAGCCAGTCTCTCAGTAATAATTGTTCTGCCTGCAGAACAATCCCATATACTTCAAACATAGCTGGGTCAAGGATGTGGAAAAAGCATCAGAAAGCCAAACAGGAGATAAACTTTTAAAAATTCTGCCCAAAAGCTATTTAATGCCAGGAAAAGGAAACACCTAAAGGAACAGTTGATAAAATACATCTGTAATGTAACTTTTGGATGGTTTTTATAATCTAGCCAGTGACTATTTCTAGCCAGTGACAACAAGTTAGATTCCTTTAGTTTATTCATCACCAAGAGATGCTATGGTTCAGCAGTCAGAAAGAATGGTCACACACAGGCTGAAGAGAAGAGGGAAAGAGAAGAAAAAAAAAAAGACAAAAAGCAAGAATATTTCTCTACTTTTTTTTTTGACCACTGAGGTATAGGTAGTTTTATATAAAAAAATGCATAAAGAGACCATATGTATCAAGCTGCTTTGTTCACTTCAAAACACCCAGTACTGCACACCATGAAGTCATCCTTTGACAGTCTTTCATGTAACCTAGCAGAGGCTACTTCAAGAGCCTCGAACAGCACTAATCAGGGACATTTCTTTAACAGAGAACTTCTAGGTGCTTTTGAAATCTAACAAATATTAGTAAAAGCTTTTTAGAGAAGATTAGTTAAATACTTAATAGTTAAACAGTTAATATAAATATTAGTTAAATAATAAATATTAGTTAAAGGTACATGTCTTCAAAACACCTGGCTTCCCATTCATTTTATCCCACAGGTCCTTTATATTCATGTTGGTCACATCAAAGAATGAGCAGATCCATGTGAAGAATGAACTGAACACCAAATAAGAACACTGCACAGCAGAGAGAGAAAACAACAGAGAAATACATGCACAAACTCCTCTTCAGTTAGAAAAATTACATACTGTGCTGACAGAATGGGACAGGTGCAGCATATATAGCATCAAAACAACCCAGGACATAGTCTTTTGTAATTGTGATTTTTATATTGAAATAGGTTTTTTCTTTTTTTTTTTTTTTCAGCTAAGAACCCTTTAATCTAACAAGCTTTCACCAAGCAGTCGTGACTAATATCCACTTATATGATATCTTCTACTAACCAAATTTAAGGCCATTGATGTTACATAAGCCTATATTATTTTTGCTCACAAAATGAATTTCATTAAATTTGCTGACAGTCACAAGATCCACCACTCTGCATAATACTTTTGCAGTCAGTAATTGCAATTTAACCAACCTGACATACATCTCCACGATTTCTCTGCCTTCCTTTGTTGCTAGACTTACTCACACAAGACCCTTAAGGATGCTTATTAATATACTGTAAATGGACAAACACATCTTCATGCAAATCATTAAAATATGAGAAAGTAAAATCCATGTTCTTACTCCAAAGCATAAAATAAAACCTCACACATAAATAATACATTGCTGTGTGAAACATTTCAGTAGAATGTCAAAAAAATCAATGATGAAAGCATTCCCATAACTCTGCTTTGATTGTTTACAGTAAGCTCAAGCCTCTGATCTGAAAAAGATACACTTTCTCTGAGAAATGATTAACACATTTAACCACATACACAACAGGGCTATTTGCATCTTAACATAAAAAAATAAATAGTACCATGTTTCCTTTAAAAGTACCTGTGAGAAAAATCTTTGAGGAGACCTCCTTGAAATAAAATAGGCACAGACATACATAGAGTTAGTCTGGACTTTGCTTTGGGGAAGTCAAATCATAGTTGGAAAAAGTTGCCTACAAAACCTCACATGTAAAAAGGTTTGCTAGATAATTGCCCATTCTCTAGTGCAACCATCATGCAAATATTTTGGGAGGTTTTCACCCCCAATGTCTCTCACTGTGAATTTCTAGGGGACCATGAAGAGAACCCTACCACGACAGCACTTACCTGCAAGTTGTCAGAGAGCAAAATTTCACATAAGGCTGCTGAAACTGGACCTGCATTTTTCCCCATTGAAAGTAAGCTGAAGGGAAATCGTAAACACCAGTATATCTCATAGCACACAACAATTCATAGCACTCATTTAATAGCATAACCCTTTCTGTTTCAACCCCTTAGGATTCGATTGTTATTCAGCTTTTTTAAACACCTGCACCTAGCATCGTCAATGGCTTTTGACTCCACCGTATCAATCTACTCCTAAAGAATGCTTTTTATTTATTGATTGCACAGACTGTTACAATACGTGAGATAGATACTCTGTGTTTCTGATCAAGAACAGAAATGCCTTAGGGCAAAAAACCACCAAGTAACCATAAAGTATAAATCAAAGTTTAAAGTTTAGACACTACCAAATTTGGAAAGGCAAAAATGATGGAATGCTGGCAAGGGACACCTAAATTCTTCCAGTAGACATCAATGCTGAAAATAACTCCCTGTGCTGTAAGCTAATGGCACAACAATAAAAGTAACCTTTAAAAATATATTCTTGAGGTACAAGAATTTCAGACCAAAATAACCACCTGCTATTTGTATCGATACCCCATACTTGTAGAAAAAGAAATCTTAACACCTATTTATATTGGCTAATTCTATTAACAGTGAATAGAATCCACATCAGGTGAGAAAAAATGTATTTAAAAGTAGAATGATCCTCGGGTAACAGGGATAGATCAGATTGTGCTATGCAGCCAGCATTGCCTAGTTCCTGGAAATACTTGTGAGAAGAGAAGGCCACACAGACAGGGGCCTGGTCTCTCCAAGAGCTCCAGCTGACTCAAAACCCACGTCTTTTCCAATGGGTCAATTTTTTTTCTAGGATATCTGTTATATTAAATCCTTCCATGGAGCAAAAATTAAGAATAATTTCTATTAAAAAAACTGCAGAAATAAGCACATTAACTATATCCCATTTTCCGGCTAAAATCTATAGTGTTTTATGAAGAGATCAGGGTCAATTGCACTCATAAGTGGAGCTTAATTACTTCTATTTCAATATTCACACAAAAGTAGTAGGGGGTTCTCAGTTTTAAGTGTCCTTATTGCCTAACTAAGAAAGAATAAGCAGAAACCTGAGGTACTGTCAAGAGTAAAAAGGGTTTCCTTAGTCATTCACTATAAGTAATTATGGCCATAATTGTCAGATACAGATGGAAAACTGAATGCTTGAAATATTTCTGTCTGTTACCAGCAATACCTGGAGATCACTTCCTCTGTCCACAAGCTTCAGACATGATTTTCTTCAATGCATCCTCAGACAATTGACTTTCACCAAACATGTGTAATGACTTGATGCCTAAAGGTTTCTTTGATTGTCATATGCTAATATCACAGGAAGATAGCATATTGGCTTAATGATTTACTCATTTTGGTCACACTTGAGGCACATTTACCCCATACACAGAGAATGCCAAATATCTTTATGCCACTGAATGCACCTGATAGCAATATTTCACTTTTTCTTTTAAATTTGGTTCATAAAATGGGTTCATATTTCCAAAAGACTTTTCAATAATAATAGAAAGACAAGGGAAATTACTTTCAGTTAAAGAAGCACTAGATAAAATACCTAGTTACCCTGAAATGAATATGGATTAATTCAAAGTATAGTTAGAACAGCAGTGATCTCACAGGGCTTCACATTTTAATGGGTTTGTATTTGTAAAACCTGCTGAGGTGATACATTTGAACTGTTAACATAATCTTTTACCTTGAGGATAATAAAGGAACTTTATTCTTTATTATGATGTTTTACACATATCTAGTTTGCATTTAATATGCTTTTGTCATGTATTTAGTGCTGCTACTGTAACCAATGATTTAAGTAGGCAAACAACTAAAATTTAGGTAAGCTACAAGCTGCAAATAATAAGCAGTATTGGATGTCAAAAATGCTAAAATTCACAGGTCCAACAGGTTTGTAGCCATATGGAAGCCTATCCAAAATAATCAAAATATGGAGTTGTTTAACCAGAGTTAAACTGTTCCGTCCAGTTTTTCTATATTATGGACTTTTTGTGGTGATACCTTAAAAAAATCGCTTTCATAAGCTTCCCTTATCTGTCTGTCCAGAAGAGCTTCCAGTAAAATGCAACCATTAGAGGCATGATAAGATCTGAACCCACTGCAGGCAAATTTTCAAATGCTTTAGGAGGCTATTTGATGATTATCCACTGAGTAGATTGAAAGCAAAAGAACATAGACTGATACTACATTCAGTGAAATAGACTTTTTTCCTTAAACTGGAATTCTTTCTCAGAATATGAGGAAATTTATTGTTTACTGGAATAGCAGAGATCCTGTAGATAGAAGTAATTACCATCTGTACAGTCCCAGATCCTGTCACCACATTGTCTCATTTGGAGATCGCTTAGATCAAAGCTGTCTGCTTGCTGTTGTCACCCTGCAGGTCAGCTCTGAGCTGCAGGATGACTATGGACTCAGATACCATCTAGATACAAAAGACTATTTCCTAGCCAGACTAACTCCCTGCAGTGTCTCCAGTGACTGCGGCTCTAGTCAGAACTCAGCAGGACAAAGTCTGTGACCAACTGCTTTCATCCTCTAGCAGAAAACTTTCTGCTGTCAGTGCTCTGTATCTGCTTTTCGCCTTACAGACACAGGTATGACTAAGGGAGACAATGCATTACATTTTAGGGTGTTTTCCTGCCATTCTTAAGCTAACACAATTATAACATTAATTACTTAAGAGTTAATCTTACAAGCAAACTAGGAGAGAACAAGCTCTGTCTGTGTCCTTCTCATTCCTCTAAACTATCATTGCCACAATTGGCAGTATTAAAAGAGGTATTGTGTTTATATGGGTACATAAGGTGGGGAATACTTTCACAGACTTCAAGAAACTTAAATATCAAACTAGAGTATCAGAGGTTTGTTTTAATTGTCTAGAAAGACAAACTAAAGAGAAAAATCACTTTTTTCTTCCCCCACAGTAACAGTCACATTGCTCTCTTGGGAATAACCACCCCTGTAGATGTATGCTTTGTTAAGAAAGCAGGACTTGGTCTGAAAAATGTCAGTGTGACAGATGATTAGGCATTATGTGTCTGTATCAGTGTTCACCATTATCTGCTTACCCAGTAATTAGTAATTCCTTTTATCTACAGTGCAAAGCTATTCCTATCAGGAACCTTCTGTTGACATTCATAGTACAGTTGCAAGTATGAAAGTATTTCCTCTGATCTTACTCATGTTAGTAGTCATAAGTGGAAGAAGGTGGACTTGGCTCTCAATACTGTCATTATGCAAAAACAAAATAGAGGATTCAATCATATAGACATACAAAGAAAATTAAGAGTTCTTTTTTGGGCAGCTGATTAATGCCTTGTAATTAAAATTGTCTAAAAATAACGTCTAAGCCTTAACTCTTTCAGCCCTGTATGGCACTTTCCATTGGTCCAGAGGAATTAGCCTAAATCTCCCACCCAGAAACCCCAAGACAGGTGTCACCTTTTCTGTTCCTCCCAAGGCTCTTAAGTAAGCATTGTGGCAGTGTTACTGATGTAAAATGTGTACACTCACCTCTTCAGCACACAGGAGCACTTTGTGATATTAATATTTCACTTGATCAATAATAACATGGGAAAAAGGCAAAAGTCTCTGAATTAAGTTGTTCACAGTAATCGCAAAAGAAGTTTTAACAGCTTTTACTTTTTTTTTCCAGTGTCAGGTTTGGATCTTGTAGTTGGAGCTGTATATTCACTAGCCAGAAATCAGACTCCTCTAATCAAAACAACTTTGTTTCAGCCCTTTAACTTTAGCAGATTCTGAAGAACTAATTCTAACAGATTTAAAATCAACAACAACAAAAAATTCAATTGCAAGTGTATTTTTTAGTCATTTGTTAGATGGAATATCCATTTAATTTCAGCAGTTCAACAGTTAATGGAGAAGGAATAGTATGTCTTGGAATACCATATTTCAGAAACCAAAATACAAAATTATATTTATTCTGCTTTACGGTATATTTATACTAAATTAAAAAATATCAGCTTGAATATAAATCTAGATTAGAGGAGAAAAAATAAATAAAATTTATGTTTTCTTGACAAAGAGCACCTTTTTGGATACAATATATATTTAATCACATAAATTAAAGAGGTGAGTCTGACAAAGGCTTCAGTAAACTTGTTAAAAACAGATTTGTCAATTTACAAAACCACTTTCAGCTGTTCCTCACAAAGATACAGCCGGTGAGTTTAATAGGGTTTTCTTTGTGAAACTGTCTGCAGAAATCGTTTCTGTTTTAAAATCCAACCCCTCTATGGACAAGTGTTCAGGTTTATGGCACACACTGGAAGCATACAGCTCATGAATAATATCAAAGCAATTAGACTCCTTACTTTAACCAGTGAATTTCCTGTTCCATGTGTTGAAGGCAGAACAAGTTTTAACTCCATTTGGGTGCTAAGATAGTACAAACATCTTGAAATGCTTAATTTAAGTGCAAGACTTTTCTGGAGCCTGGAAAGAACTCATCCTATTTCCTTGCACAGGAACCCAGCTGCCACAGGTAATATGCATATCACAATCATTGCTTCTTTGTCTTATTGCCAGTGAATCTCAGAGTACACTGTTTTCACAATTTCAGTATAAAGTTACACTCCATTAGACACTTTTTGCAGGCTTTTTACTCAAAGGATTTTGTAAAAAAAATCTATTTTAATCTATTGATTTTTTCTTTGTTAGTAACTTCTACTGCTTTCTCGCTTTTCAAGAGTTTCCTTATTACCTGCCTCAGTGGGCTCTACTCATTGCTATGAGAAATGGGCTTTAGCCTTCAGCTTTGAGTCATTTAAATGCTAGTCCCTGTCTGAGACTGTAAACTAAACATCTAATTTCAAGATACGCTTAAAAAAAATCAGAATTTCAAAACTGTGCACGTACATCAAAATAAGGAGCCACCAGGTACACACAGCCTTGTAATCATTCTGTCCCTTGAAGGGTCACAGAATTACAATTCTTTCTTAATTGCATATTTATTGCAATTCCAAGCCTTTAGTTTAGCGAGGTTCAGGAAAGATTCCACTATTTCTGCAGAGGAAATGAGCACAGACGTTGCACCTAACAAAAATTGAACTGAAGCAGTTTTCCAAAAGGAAACCTCTATTTGCTCAGTTCTTACAAAGAGTAAGAAATTGTGTCAGGATTTAAGAAAAGCAATGGGGGAATAGAACTGGGGGAGGGGTGGCAAAATAGTAAAGAAACTCCCCACTCTTCATCACTACTCTGCTTTAGACCACATATTTACACATAGTTTACCAAGTGTAGGAACTTTTCCACAGTTTGGCTACACTTCCATTAGAAAAGTATCAAGATGCCCTTTAATAAAAATGAATTCTACATACTTACTAATTTTCTATACACTCTTCATCTATTCACATCCTTACCTAAGCATTACAAACCATTCCTCAAACATATGTAGAATACCATTAATAATTAAATATGTGCTTAAAGCATCAAATAAATAGAGGATTTATAGGCTCAGACACCATTAATCTTCACAAAACCTGTGTGGATTAAGTTAAATTACACTAGAAACTGGCAATAACATTTAGGAGATTGTGTACAAGACTGCACAGTCAAGTGACCAAATAGGAGAATTTATTTCCAGAAGGAAAAAAAAGAAAGGCCTGATTTATAGTGAGAAATGGAAAAAAAGGAAAGTTTAGTCATAAAAAGAGCGAGTTTAGTCATAAAAAGAGCAAGTTTAGTCATAAAAAGAGCAGGCACTGCTGTTAGATGGCCTTTACAGTAATTTTAAAGCAGCCAACACAATAGCACAACATGCAGAAACATGTATGTTGTGTTAAGAGGTAAGTTCCAGAACGGAGATAGACACTAAGCAACAGTCCTACTTTTGAAGCCCTTCTCTATGTCAGGAGTAATGGTGACAAGCAATTATTAAGGAAGAATTATTAAAGAAATATAATTAATTGTGATCATAAAGAAGTTGCTTCAAAAGGGAAATTTGAGAATGTCTGTTTACAAGGGGGCAGTGCCAACTAGAGCCTTAATTCAACTGTGCAAAGCAACAGCTCAAAATTCTTTAAAATTCTTTAAATTCTTAATTCACTAAACGTGTTCTTGTCATATCTGTAAAGTTTCAATCATCCTTTGTGACTTTCTGGAAAAAGAAATTTCCATGAAAACATAGTGATGAAAACCTCCCCAAACTACCAACCAATACCTAATAACCCTGTGGATATACCTGATCTGCAAACCCATTAAATGTTCAGCACTTGGAAGCAATAATTTTGTGTATTTTCCTATAAAAATCTTTCTTATTTCTATGATGATTGCAAACGGTTCTTTCATTCATAAAGCAGAATTTCCTGTTAGGAAAAATACTCTTAGTACTTGTTTATTTTGATTTTTATTGTAATCATTGAATTCTTCTAACACTGATGTCTCTCTACAGTTAGACTGTTTTAAAAAGTAACAGAAACTCTGATGTACCCATTGCTACAGCACCAGTGTAGGCAGAAACTCCAGTTTGAGATCTAATACAGTGCCAAAAATTTAAGTGACTTATAAAATGCCCAACAGATATATCAGGGCTTGGGCCATTTTAACTTTGATCACAGAAATTTATGATCATGTAATCTCAAAGCAAAATATAATTTATTCAATCAGGATTTTATTAATCCAAATAATTGTCATAATAATTAGCCCCTGAAGAGAAACTGAAGCTGAAGTTGTGTTAGTTGATATTACGTGAAGAAAAGCTGTTGCAATATCAGTGCCATATAAAGCACTTTCACTTATCTCCTAGTTCAGCCAGAATAGACTGACATATGAGTAATAAGGGTTTGAACTGTAGTAAAGTATGTCTAAATAAGTGCTAAAATTGGCAAGTAACTTAGCTGCTCCTGTCCAAGCTGCCTCTGGAAGTTACATTTGATACTTCTCCTTTGCAAAATACCCAGGATTTCAAATTGAATAAATGTACCTTATTTGTGCTAATGTTTTCCTGCCAGAACATTCTTGTAACAGCATAAATGTTTTACTTTGTTTTGCTAGATGAGGCACAAGTAAACTCACATAAGTCCTTCTTTATGGAGGAAAAATAGGACACTGCCATCTGTGAAATACCATGAACATGAATAGCAGCCTGCTCTGGCATCCAATTGCAATAATACATCAGATTGATTTTAGTCCTCAGTAAATCTAGGCTATGTTTCACTTTTAGTGCCATCCTGTATGGTGTTTACTTCATGGCAGAATCTTATTACATTTAATCCTCAAATTACCTCACTCTGTAGTCCTCAGTCTGAAAACCCTTTATAGAGGCTTCAGCCTTACTGAAGCCAGGAGGCTACTTTTTATTTTTGCCATACTCACAAAGCAATACTGTGGGAAAAAGGATAATTGTTTGCTATTTCTGTGGGGAGGAGGAAAAAAGAAATATAAAAAAGAAAACGAAAGCAAATAGAGCTTAGAGGAAAAACCAATTCTGCCCAGAGTAGATAACCAAGCAAATAATTTAGAGAAAAGACATGTACTAATTTTCTCCTCTGCCAATGTTAGAGGATTTGAGACTGAGGGAACACAAACCTATGCCATACTCTTTCCTTTTTTTGTTCAGCTGCAATCCAGTCACAAATCCTCATGGGCTACCACAGCAAGAGGAACGATGCATTATTTAAGCCAGTGCTAGCAGCAGTACAGCTTGAAGGATCCCAGGAGCTGGCCCGTGCAAGAGCTTGGCTTCCTGCTGCCACAGCCTTCAGACATCACACCCCTCTCGGGTTAATGCACCCCCATGGCAGCCTCTGCTTTGCCCTGTCCATCCCGTGCCAGCATGGGAAAGGTGTGGCCGCTGCTTCAGTAGCTGACCCTGGAGTCCCCCCAGGTCATCCAACAGAGCTGGGGACAGGGAGCCACCCCCTTGACAAGTGGCCTGCATATGGGCAGCCCCCATCCCAGGAGCATCCCCAGGATGGACACTGCTGTCACATTTAGTTGGAAAAGAAAAAGGCTGCTGCACAAATAGAACAAATACACATTTTCATAGAAGGAAAAAAATAATGAAATATACAAGCATGCTATTAAAATTCAAGTCTTATCACTTGGTAGTAAATACTGCAAAGAATACACAACAATCAGCCACAAGGGGCAAAGATGAGAGGTTTTTCTAACCTGTCTACTCATCTTTGACATACCTTCTGCCATCCATCAGCAGCAACATACTCTTTTCTCCTAAAAAAACATTCCAGAGACATTTGAATTACCTTGTACCATCAAGGTCACAGAATATTCTGAGTTGGAAAGGACCCACAAGGATCATTGAGTCATGAAGGTACTGAGATAACCTGTTGTTTCAATTAGTGCAGGTCTCAGCACTAGCACTACTTTGCCATAATTTGTGAATTTGAAAAACTAGATCCATGATTTGGCTTAACATGTCCCACATGGAGAAAGATCCTTTCAGAGAATTTCGGTAATACCTTATAAGCCTTTAAGATGTTGGATGCTGGCAAAGCTTCTAGCTGGACATCTAGGAAATTCCTAATCCTGTAAGGACGTTCTTAACTACAACTACATTTTGGAAATGGTCTTACTGAAGGTGTTAACATCCATAGTGAGGAGGTCAAGCAATAGGCAGCTTTAGAAAGCACCTTTTAGTCTCACTTCTCCAGGTATGTATTGGTTTGGTATGCAAGCCCTGAAGTCATCTGAAATCAGAATAATGAAAGGAAGGATTTTTTTGAGTCTAGAAAATGCTGTCAAGAGAAGCTGCTTCTTAGCAAGCAGGAAGCCAAAAGTTTTGTTCTAAATTCATTTGTACTACACACAGAGAAGTAATTAGTATTTATTTGGTTTGGTAAACCCTAGCTTAGAATGCCAGCCTCAGAGGATATTTGTGATGTGTACAACTTGGGCTCTGTATGTTTTACATGACAAGTTTTAAACTAAGAAAGATAGCTCATGCCACAGACAAATTGTTCTAGTATTCCGCAAATATCATTGTAAAACAATAAGAAAGGTATGGCGAAACTCTAAATGGATGCATTGCAGCAGTTTATTTAATAGTACTTATTTAAATTGTTTAAGAGTGCACCAGATTAGTTTAAAGTATTCATACCTTGTGTTTGTTGAACATCAGCACTATACAGATGCTCGTGGTTCATAGGCTTTAAAATTGGTAGGGAGCTATTAATGAAGTGGAGAGATTGCATACATTAGAGCATTAGAGCAATATTACTGTACAGGCAGTCTTCTAACTCAATTTAATACTTCCCAGAGAAATTTTAAGCAGAACTGACAAAACAGTTGCAACAAATTCTCAAACTCTTCTTCTATTCTAATTAGCACACTACCCCTGAGGTACCATACCCCTAGTGACACAAAAGAATTCCAAAAGCTGTCTGTTCTATTATAGCCTCTTCAGTTGTGAAACAAATTACTCAGCTTTTGCCATATGCCCAAAGTTACTTATTTGAATTACACAGAAATAACATTAGCGTGGTAGGAAGTACAGTTTGAGAGACTTGGATTGATGGTGTGTAACCAGCAGTAAAACATTATGAGACTTTTAAGTAACTCACATAATATTATCAGTTACTGGAGGGGTGGGTATGGTATGATATATAGTAAATGGGAATTTTAGGGTTAATATCACAAGTCCTATTTCTCAAGTCAACTTTGTTATTTTTGAGTGCTTAAAATTTGTCTGCAGTCAGAGAAGGAAGTAGTTTTTTCTTCTGCCTGATCTCCGAACACAATTTGAAAATTAAGAAGAATCCAAGAAATTTTAAGTTAATTCACAGCAGAAGAAACTATTACAGCATTGATAAAATAATCAGTCTGAATGTATTGCCAAACTAACACCCTGTATTTGTGAATATCTGGTATTTAAAATGACTCGTGGCCAACAGAAGAACTTCGGTCTCCAACAGAGATGTATAGGTGACTTGTTCATTGCTTTATGAGGGCATCATAATACAGTCCTCTGTAAACAGTATTAGACTGTGGACTTAGAAACAATACCTCAATTTTCTTTAATAGAAGACACTTATATTGCTGCATCACATTGATTCTCACAACAGTACTATTTTAAAGGCTTTCATAAAACATTTATGGCAAGTAAACTCTTCAGATATATATTTCAGCTCCAAAGTCAGGAGAAGAATTGGTTTTGTCTGAAAATGAGCGGGGTTTGCTCAAAAAACTCAGCTGTTTTTTATCTAGCTTCAGAAAAATAGTTTCCTGATTTAAATTTTACAAAAACGTATTTGGCAATAGATTAAACTTGTTACTGTTTTTTGACTTCAATCATGATAGAATCTGAAAAAAAAGAACCCCATAAATTGCAGAACAAGCATTTAATCCAGAAGATATTTTGACCATTCTTGGTTTGCTGAATTATGGGGTTTAAACATTCTTGTACCCCAGCCACTTCTGCTTCCTAAAATGTCTAGATACTAATGGGATATAAATCATGTTGACAAGTTTCTCTTTTAATGTCTAAACCTGCAGTAAGGTAAAGCATGCTACTGCACAGTAACACAAAATGTGACACTTCAGGAATGAAAATAATCAGTCAGCTCTCTATTAATTCCTGCAGCCACTTCCAAGGCAGTGCAAGGGTGAAGCAGGCATGCAATATTCAGCCTAGGAAGCCTGGCACAACACAGATCTCACAACGAGGAACTTCACAAGCTTTCCTTTAATGTATGGTACCTGTAAGTAGTCCAGACACTAAACTAACAAAAAAAATCCAGTATTTCATTGGTTTTCTAGCAAATCTCGAAGTAAGGAGAAGCTAGACTTAGATAGCTAAAGCTATATCTGATAAGTGCCATCCTTGCAGCCTTGTTTCTAGAGCTGGTTCAAAACTGAACTGTCTGTGCTCCCACTACCCATGTGAGGATGAGGAGCAATC
This sequence comes from Sclerurus mexicanus, assembly GCA_013396755.1. Lineage (NCBI taxonomy): Eukaryota > Metazoa > Chordata > Aves > Passeriformes > Furnariidae > Sclerurus > Sclerurus mexicanus. The sequence goes on along the minus strand of VWZF01002261.1, from coordinate 3,182,643 downwards.
CAGAAGGCTTCTTGCAGAGCTCTCCCCTGTTACAGGAGTTGAGGGCTCACTTCAGTAGTTGTCAGCACCCAGTTAACAGCGTTGAGGTGCTCTGAGATGTTGCAGAGTGTTGACTCAGCAGTATCACCGTGGGACACCTTGGAATGCAAAAAGACACCAAGGTAGCAACAGAAACTATTGCTGGAGAACGGAGCTTGCACTGATGTCCATTCATGAAAGCTTGCAAGTGGAGAGTAAGAAAAATATGGCTATTTGGCAGCCACCAGGGTGCTTTGGGTATACAGCAGCTCTGAACAGGAGTTTATGTTAATATCCTCTCAAATCCTAAACAAAATAAACAAAAAAGAACACGTTGATAAACAGCTACAAGAGCAATCCACAATTAAAACTTCCTAAAATTTTTGAATCTTTCAAGCACCCAGGCCAGGATTCTAAAATTTATGGAGCATTGTATTCAGATGAGGCTTTGGAGTATTGAGCAATAAGCTTATAAATATTCAACTCAGAATTTCTCTGTTACCATATTGCAACTGAAAAACCATTGTCCAAGCTTCAACAGTCAGAGAAATAAAAATAAAAGCTAGAGATGATGGGAAAAAATATGCTTTGAAACACCCTCACACTGTTGAATTGAAGTATTTAGAAGTACAGGCCTGCAGTACACCCAGAAAAATATTTTGCAGTGTTTTTGTGATTTTTTTTGTGTATTAATTCAAATTGTTCTCTACTGCAGATAACAATGTGTTTGTGGGTGGGGGTAAAAATCAGCTGAGAACAGACAGCAAATTATTCTCTGTCAAAGGAAATTAAAGTGGAAATTTCCCAGGAATTAAAGAGTAGTTTTTTTATTTGTAGTCCACTTTTATAAGTCCGATTAGCCTTTAAGAGACAATACTTAACTATTAGCTTTTTAAAATCACATATTTGATGACATTGTACAAAAGCATGCTAATGAAAGCATAAAATCAGCATGAATGTTTATGAACTGCCTGCTAGTCTCTCTTGCTACCTTCTCCAAGGTAATTTGAAAACTCTCAAGTGAAAACAGCAGCAATATCGATAAAGCCTTCAAATGCATGAGAAAGCCAATTGCTTCCCTTCAAATACTCTAAGGAGGTGGATTTGTTGTGGTGGGTTGGGGTTTTTTTCTTTGTTTGGGGTTTTGGTTTTTTTTTTTTGTTTGTTTGGCTTTTTGGGTTTTTTTGTTTCAATTTCCAAGTTAGGCAGGAATTCAGTACAAAGGTTGTGAGATGAAATGCTTAAGAATTAAAATACTTAACTATTTGGAGCCTGTCTATGGTATCTGACTTCTCCTCAATTTATTTGTTCATGGAACACCATATAAATATACACACAAGCAGTGTTATGCCAATTTCACAGTACTTTGTAGTTTCCTCCACATATTTTCACTCGAGCTACTCAGAGTCTTGATGTTTGTTCTGAGTGGACATATCTAAAAATATAGAAAATTTTGGAACTAATAGTCTAATTTATAGCTTTATTCAAGTTAATCTGAATTAATACTTCAGTTCATCCAGGGAAGAAAGTGTAGCACAATGTTTTGTTTCTTACCTAACAAATACATACACCATGATAAATTTTACATTACATATACAATCTTACGTTGCAGCATAAGTCTTCCAACTGTTCTGTGAGTGCAATGTATAGAATTGATGAGAATTTTTGGGGAGAGACTGAGAGAAAGCAGCACTCCAGAAACTGAGCTGGAGGCTTTGGTCTCTTCTTCTCTGGTCTCTCAAGCAGCATAATTTCAATATGGGGCTGCTAGTGAAATGCAGATTGTGGAAATTCTTTCTCAAAACTAAAACAAGTTGAAAGATGCAGTCAGAGAACAGCTTCTTCCCAAAAAATCCACCTGAGAGTATATCTTGGGAATCAGGAACATTGCTGTAGAAGTAACTTCAAGGGTAATCAAGTCTGGCTCCTCAGCAAACTGCTATTAATTATGGACCACCTCACAAGGACCTCCAGGAAGTACTTCAAAAAGAAAAGACAGTATGAGTCAGATTAAATCTGTGCAGACTTCTTCCAAAGATGGTTTTCTGCTGCTGTACAGACATCTTTAGTGTATACCTGCAGGAATGAAACAAAGTGAAATTATCTATGGTTTGGAGTGTATGCTCAACCTGAAGACACAGCAACTTGTCTTTTTGTAATGTTTTCTCTCAGGTGAATTAAAAACTTAATTACAGATTTGGACTAAGTCATTTTGACGAGCAGCAATTCAGCAACTCTTTCCTCCGAAAGTTATGAACACTTAGATAAGCTAAGCAGTTGCAGATAAAACTGTTTCAAAAACAGTAAACAGAAGGTTGTGATTTTTTGGGAGTCAATTAGATGATATTCAATGCCCAAGGAACAGGAAATATGTAAATCTGAAGATCTTAAAAAGCACTGGGAATTATTCTGTAGAGCTGCAGCACAAAGGCAGCAATAGGCTATTCCATAAAACCATACAGGGAATAATTCAACTCACTTCCTAAGTTCTTCATAAAATACTCTAACACTATCTTAAAAATCATAATATAGAGTTCCATAAAGAAAGGACAGCATAATTCAGCAAATACATCCACCCATTCTTAAACTGGAAGTACTGCATGCCTTACAATAACAAACTAATTCATATATATTTCTCAAAGAGCCAACTTGGCTTCTTCAGCCAACCTTTTTGAAAAGGAGTAGAAGACCTACATCACCCACCCAACCACTACCATATATTTTCCAGAGCAGGATAATGCAAGGCAGAGATGATCAGACTTTTCTGTATGCCAAGCTAATAAAAGCAGCAGGTTGCATGTTAAAAGCATCTATCTAAATTGACATCAAAGCCTATAAAGCTACAAGGTCTATTCTGACCTGTTAATCAGATGCAGAAGCTCGAACTACAGCAAGGATCTAAAACAAATAACATGTTTCTTGATACAAAAACCTGTATTTTTCAACATGGCATACCACGTTGTGAAGTCTCCCACACCACTGAAGCTTTAAACTTCTAAAACTGCTTATAAATGTTAATACAATACCATGATCCATTTAATTCTCAACATCTTTCTAAATTCTTAACAAGGATTTCACAAGTCAACTCTTTCATCTTCATATATATGCTAAAATGTGAAGGCAAGAACTGTCACTATAAAACCACCTACAGTCTTTAAAAGAGATAGGGCATAACCTGCTGCTACAGCTCCAGTTGATTCCCCAGAAAGATTCTTGACAAAGCTCTGGAGAGTCAGGTTTACTCATAAGTAAACTTGAAAACACTGAAAAAATAAGGCTGTTCTGGAATACATTAATTGAGGTTCTAGTCATGGATATCTTTCCTTCCACTTATACAAAAATAATACATAAATGTGGAGATCTTCAAGTACAATTTACACAAAATAATAGCTTAGGAATCAGTTTAATTGCTGCTTCAATACTATTTGTCCCAGTAGCAAGCACTTTCTCCTAACTGACTGTCAGAATGTTTATTACAGAACAATAACTGGCTTAGTTACTTTGAAAAGAACACTCCTCCACTGAGAAAGGATCATGAAAAGTAGCAAGTGATTAGCAGTTTAGCAAAGCAACTGAAAACTAGAAGGAATTACAGTCTTATTATTGATTAGATCTAGGTCTGCCATGTGATGTTATTCTAGTTAACATGTTAAAAAAAGGCCTACATTAATTAGAATAATAATTAAACTCCCTATTGTTCAATTCAATAAATCAGCAGATGAACAGTTAGTATAATTTATTCTTTTCTTTGGCTAAGAAATACCTGAGACAGAAATTTAGAAGAGACATCCATTCCAAACTCTAGTCAATAGTGTTTGCCTACTTTAATAATTGAATAATGAATTATATACCTTCCTATATAAAGACCTAAGAGGTCTTTAACTCCTAAATACTTGGTTAATTATCTTTAGGATTTTGGCACTGCTGTTAAAACTTGAATCATACATTTAAATGGCATTTTTTCATGGGGGTTATGGTGTTCTCTTCACACACAGAAGACCCCAGCTTCATCATGTATTCAAATATGCTTCAGTTCATCCAGGGAAGGTAGAGAAGTCCAGCACAATGTTTTGTTTCTTACCAAACAAATATATACACCTTGATAAATTTCACATTACATATACAATCTTAAGTTGCAGCATAAGTCTTCCAACTCTTCTGTTAGTGCAATTTAGAAGTAGTAATGAGCAATATAGTCATGATAGAAACAATGAGGTTAAAATGTTAAAGATAAAATATTTATGCAAAAAGTAATTTCCTGCCATGCTACCCTATTATTTCAGTTTGGAGGGGATTCCTCTGAACACCAGCAGGTTTGGGCCAACAAGATGGTCCTGAATGCCAATGCAAATTAGCTGGATATCTTCAGCCAGCAACATTGACTGTTAAGTCTGAAGCACAGGCTCCCGTTAAATTCTAAACAGTGACAGCATCTCTAAAACGTCTAGTTAAATTCCAGAGACCAGGAAAGTTATTTTCCAGAACAGGCAATTTGTTGATATCATTATCCCTAAAAGTTCAGAATTCTTTCTTTCAAAGTTTGAAACTATGACAATGCAAATTTATTGCAAAATAACAGTGTAATGGTTAATACAGAAGTTAAGCATTCCAACATGCTGATTGGCTTTTGTTGGGCTTTGTTTGGGTGTTGTGGTTTTTTTTTCTTTTTGCTTTGTCATCTTTTTTGGAATTATTTTTTTTTATTGTGGGTTATTTTGGGAGTTTTTGTTTGTTCCAGGTTTTGGTGGAGTTTTTCATTTTTTGGGTTTTTTTTGTATGGCTATACCAGCATTACTCTCTGGGGCAAATTTAAGAAATTGGCCTTGAACATTAAGAATTCAAATGCAGAGTAGGACAGAGAGACCGACAGAGTCCTCAGTGTGGAAAGGGGTAAATAGAAAGTTCTTGAAAAAGCAGAACTGAATTTCTTCCCTTACACACATTACTAAAAGCTTACAGCAGTTCTTCAACAAAACGGTTTGATGTCTCCAGACAGTTCAATCAATCACATTGCTTGAAACAAGCTGCACATAGTTTTCATAAAACCCAATAGCTCTGGAACCTCTGTGAGTGGAAAGCTGTAAACAGGAATAAAAGGAGACATCCCTCGAATAACTTAGAGTATAAAGCCAGGTGTCTGACACTTTCCTTTTTGGGTAACAGACACTTATTTCTATGTTACAGACATACACATGCTAGAAAGTAAAAGAAACAAATGACAAAATTAAAAACAAAAAAAAATCACAAAAAACAAAACAAAACAAAAATCACACAAAAAACCACCCAAACCTCAAAATAATCAAAAAACCCACCAAAACCCCAATTGCATAATTCTAGCAGGCTGCATTTAGACTATCACAGCAAGAAGCAGAAAAAATGGCAGCAGATTTCTGTTCCTCATTGAGGCAGTTTCTGCCGGTGCTAGAAATACAGCTCCACTGCAGTTACCACTCTGAAATAACCACAAAGCCACAGTCAATAAATACGGTATTTCTAAAATTCTATTTACTTTCTGGGTCTCTGTTTAGTATTAACCAGTGAGGCTTCAGCACAGAACTACACCTAATAGGCACAGATTTCAATACTGCTTGTACTAGACTGTCAGTGTTGATCTGAGGAGACCCTTAAGCTCACACAAAAATCGGAGACCCACTGTATTGAAAAAAATACAGCTTGTCTCTGTAAGACTATCAAGTATCTCAAAACCAAATAAGACTATTACATGACTATATCATTAGACTTGAGCTATTTAGTAATATTTTGAGGTGGTTGTTTTGGGGTTTTTTTACTCAGGTATTAGGACTCTATTGGTCATGCTATTCTACTTTGTTGGGAAAAATAGCAGGGGACACAGAAATGCAAGAACACTCTCTGGCATTCATCCCTTCCAGAAGCATGGCAGAAGTTTCTGAACTTAAAGAAAATGTGTTATGATCCTACAGACCAGCAGTGAAAATCCTTTCTTTATTAGCATATTCATCAACACAAATTCTTCACTGGTTCTTCACATTCCTTGTTTTGCACAGTTATCAGCAGAAAGATCAAAATCCTTTTGAATGGGTTCAGTGTCCAAAATGCTTCATTTAGACATCTGCAAAATCAATCACGGACACAACGCAGTTCAGGGTCTAAACATGGACAGGTTTTCAGTGCATTGCTGCGGTTGCATAGAAATACAAGCCAAGGACCAGCAAAGCTTCACCTAGTTCCTTCCTGTTATGACAACACTCCCTTATTTCTTTCCACCACTTCTAGCCCTCCATTCCCCACTCTTGCTGTAAATAAGTGCCTTTTGGCATTCTTGCCTTCTCCCTCCAGCATCTCTAAGGGAGTAACTACTTACCACACTGCAGCTAATAAGGTCACTGTCATTCCATTACTGTTTTATGTGTTACATACGTCATATTTTTCATTTGTTGGCAGGAAGTCTGAGAAATGTGTCCTCAGTGAGGAGTCACTTCTTTCCCTCATCGCTTCCTGAAAAAGCTACAAGACATGTGTAATCATTCACAGATTTTTTTGCAGAGTGCTTTGGGCAAATGTGCCACATTGAGTTATTCTACTCTCTGATAAATATTTGAACCTGAAAAAAAATGTTAAAGCCGAGATAGACAGTTCGAAAGTAATAGATCCTTGGAGGGGAGCAGCCTTGAAAAAGAATTACAGCCTGAGGGAGGCACATTAAAAGTCCAGCAAATCTTGTGTCAGACACTGTGAGCATATCCAGCGTGGTCATGAAAGAGATATCCAGCAGTAATTTTGTAGAACAAGGGCAATTTTGTCTGCCTCAAAAGCTGATTTCCAGAACAAACTACCACAGGAGATTCCACTACAATTCTTCAGAAATCTCACTCCAGGTGTGCTGTCCCTACCAAGTGTGGTGTCCTGAAAGGGAAGGCTGCAGTGTGTAACAGTCTGTGGGGTTGGTACAGCAATGGGACAGCATAGAAGCAGCAGATTTAGGGTTCAGCTCACTTCCTTTCTATAGGACAGTCATGTTATAGGTTCTAGTTTTAATCCTTAATAATTCATTAAGAAGAAAGGAAATCAGATATTATGATGAGCTGTGAGCCAAGATTTCATCTACAGAAAGTACTGTAATATTGCAGGTTATAATAAGCACAGAAATTGTTACAATCTAATAGCTTGATTCCCCATTCCCCCCTTCTTACACAGATGTGCTTACAATGAGTTTCTTTCTCTTTAGGAAAAAGAAAATTTGTAGAACATTAGAGCAATGAAAATTAACCTGCAGGTGACACATCATCAAAGGACACTGTTCCTAAAGCTGATGCAGCACTTCACATAATGGGTACTTCAACGCAACTTGGGCTTATCAACACATATAAATGATGCAAGTTCATGTAAAGTCTGAGCATGTACATTTTTGCGAATTCAAGTTTTTGCTAAAACATCAGTATTGGGCAGTTATCTACACACTTAATTTATTCAACCTGACGTGAAATCCATCAGGGCTCTCCCACAGTGGCCAAATCCATGGCTTCCAGAATTTTATCGCCACATACCTCAATCTAATTCCTACAGTTTGAAATCACTTGAATGATCTTTGAAATTGTGCTAAGTAATAATGACTTGGGTCATTAACTTTAACACTGCCAGCATGCCCTCATGATTGCATTTACTTTAATTAATGTAAGTTAGTAATTAATGGCACACTTAACAGAAAGGGCTGCTTTAGCATATTGCCAGTTTCTAACAAATAAAGCAATCTCAAAGTGCTTCAAGCAAGACTTGAGATCATCTGTTGCACATGAGAATGTAGAGACAAAAAGGCCACTGTGTTTTGGAGGTTTTTTTCTTAATTTAGTTGTAACACATTTAATTGTCATAACAAAAACATGGCCCAAATTTTATCACATTTCCTTTGATTTTTGCAATACTAAATTTATTAACAATAACATTTTAAAAATGCATCCAGTGATTCTATGGAAAATTATTAAACCATTGGATAGAGAAATGTTATTCTACCACAGCAATGAGAACAGAACCCAATGACTAACTAGCATCCTACTGCCCTCAATGGCTCTTTTGCCAGAACACTGGTATTCCAAGCCCATTCTCCCCTCACACATCTTTGGAAAGGCTTCAATTTCTGGCAAAACCTTGACCAAGTCAAACTTTATTAAAGAATGAATGTCTTCAAAAGCATTTTATGCAATCTTTCACAAGTTTTTGAGGAAAAAAAATCTAAAAAGAAGAAATCCTCCCACTATCAGAAATAATCATACACAATAAGTAGCAAGTTCTTTTTCTAAATAGTCTGCTTCATAAAAGTACAAATCTACACCATGACTTCAAACTTGAAGACTACTTACTGTATTTTCCAAAGCCAACAGAAGTTTGTTCTGTGTCAATGTAGCATTTAAATAATATATTTTAAGAGAATATGCCTTGACAGACCTGGATCAATTATCTGAAGAGGCTGACTGTAAAACACACACTGACACAAGACACAATTTGATGCCAGAATGATGTGTCAAGTGTAGCTGATACACAAAGCAGTAAACCAAAAGGAAGCTCATCAAGGGAAAAGCTCATTTCTTTGACTCTTCCTTCTCCACTCTGGAAGAAGAAATGAGAGCATAGGCCTGCTTAGGTCTGCGTGACATTATCACAGTATTCATTACCACAAATGTTTTCACTGGCAGAGAATGAGAGACTAAAGACCTAGGAAGAAGAAGAAATAATTCCAGATATAAGATTTCTTTTGGATGATTCAGAAAGCCATTTTTCTGCCAGCATTAAGAACAATTTACTTTGAGAGCCATCTGTGGGAGATGACTGCACCTGAAGTCTGGCAAAGAGCACACTTCTCTTTTAATGACTCATTAGCTCACGTTCTCCTCTGGGAATAATAAAGCTTCCATTCCTGTCTTCAAAGAGGAGGTTAAACATTTGGAAAAAGTAAGAGAAAAATGGCAAAAGCCAAAGGGACAGCAAAGAACATGACAAAAATATGTTGGAAGAATCCAAGAACCACGTCTAAGTCCCTCCAATGTACCACCTGTGGGTCTGCAGGCAGACTCTGACAGTGCTAAAGAATCTGCTCTACTCCCACTTGTGTACCTTTTTTTTTTCTTTTCCCCACACTCTCAAGTACTAACAAGGAAAACATCTGTTCAGATTAAATGTAGAGATATAAAAATGGCAGTGTACTTTGAAGTATAGCCTAAGTATATACTTGGGAGTTATGCAATAATTATAAAAATGTAAATAGTCATAGAAACTATTTACATGCCTGACATTAGAAATCAAGTGCTTGCATTAGAAATCAAGTTCAAAACATTGAACACCTGAAATCCAGCTTGCATAAGTACAAACTGGAGCTGGAAAATCAGTTTAAACAGATAAGGACAGGAGGAACTGATAAAGCTCTATGAATTAGTCACTACAGGCATCATAACAAGACAGCCAGCCTGCAGAAATGACAGCTACAATGTTTTCTTCCAGCTCTCAGTACCAGGAGATACCAGAATGTGGGATCCTTCTATTGCCACCCTACTCTGATCCTGCCCACTTTACTTCATTCAATCATCCTTTATCCTGACTAGCCAGAACATAAGATAATGCTGACCATAACATGAGTTACTTGGCATGGGCCTCACTCATCAGCTCTCACACTTGAATGTAACACTGGACAATGTTTTTCTGAAGGAGCTGAGCAAAACAAATCAGACTAAAGCAATTAATAAAAGGACAACTAAAGATTAGTTTGTCAATATGTAGACATGATACCAAGCTAAAACAATAGGATAAAAATTATTACCTCTGTTCATTTATGTCTATATATTTAAATACCTAAAAAAACCTTCAACATTTAAGAGGAAAAATAAGGGTAATTACACTGGAGAGATGGGGAATTAAGAATGTACAATGATTTAGAATACCTTAAGCTATAAGTAAAAATATCAGTCAATGGCCTGTAGCTTACTATCACATGGCAGATGGGAAAAAGACTGAGCAACTCAATTACTCTAAAGGGTTCTATCTATCTCTTCCAGATATTCTGCCACAATTCCCACCTAAGAGATGCACTTTTCAAACTGTTCCTTCAGATGAAATAGCAACTGGTATTATCAGTAAATAGTGAAAAATAGCTGACAGAGGTCACTCACTCAGAAGGCATGATCTGTTTGCCATACTATTGGTATTTCTATGATGCTGTTTTACCTTGGTTTCTCACATACCTGCTACAGCTTGAAAATAGTGGTTTCTTTGAAGCTGGATGTTGGACAAATCCATCCATCATGTTGAAATTTCAGAGGACACATTTGAGGATAGATGTGGATGTATACAACATCAAGTTCTGAGCTGCGCTTCAGAAAGGCTTTGCCAAGCCCTATTAAAAATTATTATTTTTTCCTTTCATTTGCTCACTGACCTCCTACATGGAGCTCAGAGCAGAAGACTGACAAGAACCAAGGGCTTTCAATCCAGCAAGTTTCAGGAAACTATCCACAGTGAAGTTTCTAATTCTCTATAGATAATGTAATTTAAAGATTAGTGTAACATAGTTTATATACATAATACCAAAAAAGAAATTAATCTGGTTTCGCATTTCTGCTCCACAGGCACTTGTACAAGGAAATTGATTCAAGGAAATGGTAGAACATGTGACTCATGTAGGGCGACAAAAGTCAGACTTTTCCAGCATGCCCACAGGTACCAGCTTCAGTGATGCACAGAGGGGTTTTATTATGCCCAATCACATCGAACAGTGATGAAGAGTCAGCTATAATTATTTTTCCACTGGCTTTGTATCAAGACTTGCATAGGTTTGTGTTTCAGGCTGTGCTTTTGTTGGTTGGGGTTTTTAAGAGTGAGCAGAACTGGAAATTGTTGGCAAGCTTACAAAAATAATACAGATGAAGTCTGACAGGAGTAAGAGTGCTAAGCCTAAGTCTTGCCATAATTGAAACATCAGGCAATAGACAGGCTGATTAAAATCAACATTTTCATCTGACTATTTTGGCCCTCCGGGACATGGTCCAGAGACCAAATTGCTCGAAATTAGTCATGCCTTGCTCATTACCCCAAAGGCATAGACTTGCATACAGCAATTTGAACTTGTGACTTGAAAAACTCATTGCTGTTCAAACAGGATACTTTTGAAGGAGAAAAAACAAAAAGACACACAAAAACCTTTGTCAGGTTTAGAGAGATAAATAATATTTCCTACATTTCTTTCAAAAAGGTTTCTATTGAACATTCTTCTCTTCTTTTTGTATATCCTGCCTATCTCAGGATTACAAATGTGTAATTCATTGTGGTTTAGTGCCACTGTGTACAGAAACAATGTAGTCAGTAACTAACTTTTAGAAAGCCATGAAGAAATGGTAATACAGTTTAAAGTACTGAAAACAGTATCAGATACAGAGCTTTCATTTCCACTGCAATATTTGTGTATGTCTTAAAGTAAACTAAGTATATAGAACATATACAAGAAATTGCATCATATATAAGGAATATAAATTTATCAGAGTTGTAATAGGGAGAATACGCCCCTAAAATCAGCAGAAGGTACCATGATTTTACTTGAAAGGAACAGTTTTCTTGAATTACTTAATTTCAAGCTCTGCATACATCAAATAAACCCCTAATTAGGCATAACCAAAGATCTTTCTCTGATCACTAGAGTGCCAAGGCAGCAAGTTAGAAGTTTTATTAAATCAATAAGTTTGTATTATTAAATGAACTAAGGCTTGAGGATTAAAAATTTTGGGGGAAAAAATGAGGTAATGATTTATGCAGTTGTTGAAATTCTAACATCAAGCTATGCTTTAAATGTGATATAGAAATTACTGAACAGCTTTTGAGTTACACATAATGCTAGGTGACTGCTTAGCTTCCTTCAAAGCCAAGGAAAGGTTATGTTTCCTAGACCTTTTCCCCCCTCTTTGAGTCTGTAAAAAATCCAGTAATGCTTCAAGTCTAAAGAGGTTTCATTTGTTTCTAGAATCATTATTTGTTGAGCCACTAACTTCCTGCAAGAATCTTTCCTTTAAAACAAACACTAATTTGTCGAGGGCAGACTAAATAAACTTGCTCTGTGATGCACACAATAAAAAACTTCCTTTGTGAATACAAACTAGTATCCTCAAAGCACATCTCAGCTGAAAACAAACCCTAAAATCTTAGCTTTCTTGTTCTTTCTTATAAATATTGAAAATAGTATCTCCAGAAAGATTTAATGAGTGCTTTTCCTAAGTCTGCCTCTAGTATCAAAGGTCTACATGCACCAAGATGAGCTGAAATGCAGAAATATCACATTATCACTAAATAAACAGTAAAGCCAACCAGACAAAAATCGGTTTTGAAATTTTTATCCTTAATTTATAATTACTCTAGTAAATACTCTTGGAAGACAGGTATTTAGTTGTTAAAAGCAGAGCAGAATGTATTACTTGCTACAAACAAGGCAACCTTTACTAATTCTTTCTCATGAATAAGTATCACCACCAATCAAGTGGGCTACCATCAATACAATATATTTATTATATATAATTCGAACAAGTTACCTTTCAATGCTTCATGATATTTAAAATCAAGATGCTTGACAGTAACTATCAGCACCACAGCATGATACATAGTTTTAGAAAGAAAGAGTAATTTCATTTCCAAAGAGCTCTCTTGAAACCAATTTGGAAGTGCCTAAACATGAAAAAACCACATGAAAATATTGCTCTGGTAGCATTTTGAGCATATACTATCCATATGCACAGTATAGCTTCAAATCTTATTATTCTGCAAAAGTGATACAATTATAATCCTCAAGTTTTGGAGGTTTTAATTTTATTTTTTTTCCAATAACCTGAGCTGTAAAGGATCCACAAGATTTACATAAAACTGTGTCAAAACGTAGAGGCCAGAAATTTCCTCTCTCACATTGAGAGAGCTGTCAATAAGCAAAAACACAACGTTTTTTACAAGCAGGCAGTTGGTCAGTACAGCTGGCCTTTTTGGAGTTTGTTGGATAAAACATTTACTAAAGAGGCTTTTGGAGTGCTAATCACTCTGTTGTCTCTCCAAGTGTGGCCTGTATCACATGTTATATTTTTGAATAAATAGAATTTGAATTTACAGGCTGACCATTAGGAAAAAAAAAATTAAAAAAAACATCTGTTGTGTAAAGAAAACAATCATCTGTTCAAGAGAAGGTCATTGTAAAAAGCTTTTAGAATACTTAATTGCAAAGATGGGTCAAAAGTTGAGCTACTACCTTAATATTCTGTTAAACTGGGGACACTACCCAGTCTGGACACCTGCCACAGAGCACAGATCTAATGACTGTTTGAATTACCTCTTCCGAGAATTCTTGATTAGAGGCTTACTTTTGATTTGCAGCCAGATTGAGATGATAGCCTTTTGTTAAAAGTGTGATCCTATAAAACACAAAAATTGTTATTGGAGAAATTAGCATGCTTCTGTCCAATAAAGGTACATAATTTACATTTTAATTATTAAATATAGAAAGAACATTTCTGAAGGGGCATTTGCATGTACCATTTGAGACTATTTCTGCAATATCACTAAACTGACAAGTTTATGAAACAAATATGATGAAGTGATAAGAATATTCTTCTTGAACACCATGATGCCAACCAAAACAGGAAACTGAGGAATCAAATTCATTGTCCTTCTTATTCCAATAAGGAAATCTAAAGCATAAGCAAACCTGATTGCTAAGCATCTACAATTACCCAGAAATTGCTTCAGAGCCTTCTCCATAAACATCACAACCTATTCAAAGACAGTTATTATGATAACTTAGGAAGCAACAAACTCAAAATAATCAGTGCTTAATATTCAGAACCAATCCAGAAAAATTAAAGGCTTACTTATGGCTTATTAATTTTTGAAAGAAAGCTATAGAATTTGTAGGGACAATATATTTCCTATGTAAAACACCAGATTCTGTCCAAAGTTTCAAGTATTCCTATCTAACAAAAAAAAATCATGCTGAAGTTTTTCATACAATCACAGAAGCTGAAGATTGAATATGTAACATGACATACTAAATCATTAAGCATCTAAAATCTCTGTTGTGGATCAAGCCATTAAATTAGAAGCCAGAACAAAAACAGCCAGCAGTGTCCAACTCTCTCCAGAATTTGGATAGTCCAAGGAACAAGCAAACAGGCTTCCTGTTCTGCCCCGGCAGGAGGTTTATTTCTATCATGTATCTTATTGCTTAACTAATAAAGATGCTGCACATGCAGCTACTGTACGGAGATCACAGCTTGCAGAAATCAAACAAGAGTGTTTTACAGCCTGTATTTGAAGACAGAAGTAATTAATCATCACTGATGATGAGAGGTTTCCTTCAGGGTTTGGTTTTATGTTGCTGTTTTTGAGTTGAGGCAGTTATGCCCTCTGTTAACAGTGCAATGGAGGAGAGGAAGGATGTGAAAAAAGTAACTTTTCAACTTCTCTTTTGAAAACTGGTCACATTTATAACTCACTTGTGCTCTGTACCCAGCTAAAGCCAGTAGACTGCATCCCTTCATCCTCAACAACTAAGAGATAATGACTACAGCACATGACACTTGTCATAGATGCGGACCGGCATCAGATGCCTAAAGCCAGCTCCTCAAAAGTTAATCCATTTTTCCCCATGCCTGTTGTAAAGTTAGTTCTATTGATAATTCCACATACTATAACTCTATCCCAGTTTTCAGCAGAATGACCATAGGCTCAATCCTAATAAAAATTTTAGTTTTATTTGCAAGAGCTATTTATACTGAAAAACAAATTTCAGACTCTCTGGCTTCTGGGTTTAAAGGTAGAAGGTAATTTTCACTCAATATATTCCCTTAAAATCATGTCTATTTTTTTCCAAGAAAAAATATTTTTCTTTTGTATTTCACATTCATCTTAATGAGATTTGAACAGCTATAAATCACAATTGAAGATGGGACTGACTTATAAGCAAGTTTAAATATTTCACTGCAGAGCCCTGCGTCTTAAATAATAATTTTCTACATAGTATTTAAATAACAAATCTGTTGCAACATGTGATCTTTATAAGGTAAGCCTCCAGAACACAGCCATAAAATGAGCCTTAGAATGAAAGAATGCACAATATTACATTTCTTTCGTCTTGCAGGACGTACTCTTTGGCATATCAAGTGAATGTAACTTATTCCTGTGTACAAGTACAGCACAAGCTAGATTTGCATAGTGTCTTATTACTGTATTGCCAACATTTATCTTACACACTATTCCCTTCCCAGAGTGCTTTCCTGGGTTTGTTCTTCAAAGAGCTAACACTGGACAGGGAGGAGGGAAGGACGCATTATCATCTCTGCACAGGCAGGCAACAGGAACAGAGGAGCTTAGTTACTTGTTGAAACTGATACAAGAATCAAGTCTCTTTTCAAAGCTATCTCTGCCACAAGATTGTCGTTCCTTTTAAAGTAGTCTAGGAGATTTCTAAAACGTACCTTGAAATAACAAGGCAATCCACACCTTGATTCAGATGAACGGGTCTTTCTGCAGAAGATAAATTGTTTAATAAAGCTGAACACAAATCAAAGTTATTCAGTCGGGAAGTCACCCAATAGTGAGACTTTATTATGAACATTGATGGATATTAAGGATTAAAAAACTACTGCTGAAAGGGTTCAATTTTTATGTTTAAAACTGTTCTCTTGACTTTGGTAAAAGCAAATTGGATGTCTTCTAAAACTAGTGCCTTTGAGAAGTCTAAGATGTCAAAATATTAGAATATAGAAGAATTCATGTTTTTATTGAAATCACAAGAATGTTCCAGCACTTTCTGAATTACAAAATAAAGAAATAAAACATAGGTTAACAAATTAAAATGCAATCTCAGTCAATATTAAGGGTTTTGCTTATTAGGCTCTGTTCCCCAGATTTAATACATTTTTCCTAATTTTATGAGTTTGACAATCTGTACCTCAAGTTTAGTATCAAGTCCAAGACCTTAACATATGTGATTAAGCACAGCAAGGAATTCATCTAAACAAATTATGGAGAAAGGCAAGACCATTATTTCCCCAGATTATATGAAATAAGTCATGTGAAACTCTTCAACTCATGATAATTTTTTAAAGCAAAGAAAAAAAAAAAAACAAAACCAAAAAAACAACAACAAAGAAACAAAGAAAAAACCAAACCAATCACCCCCCCAAAAAAAAACACCTCAAAACAAGAACAACAACAAAAATCAAAGCAGAAGACTTCACACCGCCGTTCTTCCATTTACCAGAAGAGCATTAGAAAAGAGGAATTTCCTGCCCCCCAATTCTCCACAATTAGCTACATATTCCAGGTCTAATGTCATTCATTGCTGCTTTTACAAGATTTCCAGATTGCTCCCTACTGTTTCAGATTTTTGCTTTCAGATTTTCAACCAGGAAGCAACTGGTGAGTTTTACTGCACCGTTACAGAAAGTTCATTTTGGATATACATTTTACTTGTCACATGACTGGTTACAGCACAAGTGTATTCCACTGGGGATCTTCACAGCAAGAGAAGGGAAGGTCTTCACTTTTCCCATTTCAGTCCAGAGGCAAAGAATGACACACTTCCATCTGAGTGCAGCTCCATGGACATCAGCACAGACACCAATGGTGACAACCAGTATGCAGGTCAGCCTAAAACTCTAGTCCAGGTCTTTTGGCTCCTCAGCTTCATCAGTGTGCAATAAACGGCAGCACTCAGCATGTTGGCAGGACAATAGTTTAAGCCATGCGCTGCATACCCATCATTTTTAAGCTGATATTAGTTCAGTAGGGATTAGTAACCTGTTCTTTACCCCTCAAGAATTGTTCTCTGGTGGTTTATTTCAGATACAACAATAATCTTCACCAACAAATATGTTCTGTCTGTTTTGAATTGATTTCATCTACTTCTGATAAGGTTATGGTTTAATATCCTGTTTCTTGCAAGAGTAAATAGTATGAAACAAATTTGCAATGTACTGTAAATAACTGGGCTTATTCAAACTACTTATTACTGGCAAATTTTAACTCATTTATATTCGTATATTCTTGTGTAGCTGTGACATGATTTTCTGACAGGTCTTGACATTATTTTCTTAAATGTATTAGCAAGCAACACTGCTAGCAGGACTGTTGTCCAAAACATGAGTCAAAGTTTCTTTAAAGAAACAAATATGAAGGTAAAATTGAAGTTATTGTATTAGAAGTTTGCCCTGCAACATGAAAACACCCTCTCAATTTACAATTAATGACTTACTGCATTTTGAGTGTAGGCTTAAAACATGGAATGGGAAATAGAAGCCTCTGCATGATACTTTTGCATTTGAAGAACTATACAACGAAGATACTGATCCAGTAAAACAAAATCCTAATAAATCCTGTGTCATTAGTTCATAAATCTGTGTGAAGAAACCTAAAATCAAACAAAATGAACTGAATTCAGATCTCATTAAGTTTAACTAAATCTCTAAACTAAATCTTTAACTAAATCTGGCTTTGCATTTACTATAGACTCTTTATTTCTATGGGAAATACACCATTAGGAAACCTTGTTCCAGTCTCTCAACCCCTTTAAAAGGGGAAAAACAATCCATAGCTTAAACTCTTGTGTCACCAACACGTCAAATGTTGGTGCTCACTGTACACTTAACCTGAGCATTTAAAATACTAATAGAGCCTCTTCATGTCAAATCCACTGCCAGAGCATTTCTTTGGAAAAATGCGCAAAGGTTCTCCCCATGTCAGATTCTCACCTGGCACCCCAGCCAAGTGAATCCAATCAAAGGCCACGTACAAACAAGTATTTGTAATTACTTGGATATTTTTTTACTCTGCACCCATTACTTTTCATATTCATCTATCTTTTACACAGTATTTTTTTTTACATCATTGAGAAAAAAACATTGAGCATCAGCTTCAAAGCACTTTTAATAGTTTATAGTTTGAGCTTGTATTTTGTTTGAGAAAATAAGGATTTTGGATCTATTTTATCATGTTTCCAGTATTCATATTGTCTCTGTAGAGTTTTAGACCAATATCCTGTGCAATAGTCTAAAAGTCTAACTTTGTAAATTGGATGAAAAATAAAAGGAATAAAATGAAGGGTTTTTGTTTAGCAAAAGTACAGTCTGAACTCTAAAAATGTGAACTTTCAACTACGGTTATATTATAAACCATCCCAAAAGTATAAGTCAAATAGAGTATTATGCATTTAATTCCAAAAGCAGGAATTGTTTGTACTCTACTATTCTTTCCTGAATTTTTGCAGACCTTTGGTTTTTCTGCACATTTTAAAACACTAAATTCACAGTATTCATCTTGACCATGCACAAAAGTTTTGTGACACATTCACATGAATTGGTACAATAAACGAGCTAAGAATGAGTTTCTCTAATCACATTTTAAGGTAACTTTGTTGTGTAAGGGGTGTTTTTTTAAAGAAAAACTGTGCTTTTCCCACAATACACAGTTTGCATTGTCTTGTGACTGCTCCAGGAAAGGAAAAGAATGAGTAGCTGAACTTATTGCAGCTAATCAAATGAGTTAAGATTGCAAAATCCTTATCAAGCAAATCTTCAGGAAACAAGCTCAAAGAACACTGAGTGGCTTACTTTCTCACTGGCAGATTGGAAGGAGAAGGAACAGGACACAGCAACCCCTTCTCTCACATAAGAATCATTAACATTTACAAAGTCTAAGCTTTGAAGGGAAGAAAAGCTTCCAGACGCATTCTGCAAAGGAAACCTTTCAGACATCAACTGAGTGCAAATAAATGATGTGCCAAGTCTGCTACAGAGAGAAAACCTGGATGCCAGAAAGTTTCCCTCCCCCTTTGCTTGGAGGGCAGAAAGAGACAGATTGTTTATGCCTGCTCCTATACTGAATTTCCCATAGAGCTCTTAACTCTTGATGGACAAGCTCCAGAGTGCAATTCATCCCTAAGCAGGCAAGAAAACTCCTCAGCTGTGGGGAACTGACTTAACCACTATCCCATGAGATTTTTAATAATTTTAGAAAGCTCTACTGCCACACCAGTCTAAGTTCTGTGATGCCACTGACACCAAATTTCTGATCTGGACTGTCCTATCCAGCAGCCCAGAGGCAAAGAACAGGCAAAATCAGTTTGCTCTGTTTCTTAATTCAAGTCGAACATGAAAGAATGGTTTTAATGTCGAAAACAAAGAAAGATTGCCTTAGAAAAAGAATTTAACCCAATACTACTACCAGGACGATGAAACAGGTAAAAGACTTGGAAAATCTTGCAAACTTATCTGAACTTATAAACACTGTATCAGTCTATATAAAAATAGATATTATCTTTCTTACCCTGCTATGCAGAACAGATTCCTAACTTAAGGCTAAAACAGCAGGCATAAGAAGGAAAAAAACCACAAGCCTACTGAAAAAACAAGAACACATGTTTAGTTTACATTGAACTCCTCTGTCGGAAAAAGTGCATGGATAAAGAAATTATGTGAAATTACTTTGGAAGAGGTAGAATCTATTTCAGTCTAAACTGACTCCTGAGGGTACCTGTGCAAGGCTGTCTCACCCTGCAGCTTTACATTTACACATACAAAAGAATCACATCTTAAAGTTACTTTATACATGGTTTGACTATTCTCTTAAAATAACAGAACCTGTTAACAGGTTTCACTTTGAAGTTGGTTTATCTGTTTCAAGAACCACATTTTATGTTTTCCCTGTTCTTGGTTCTATGTCTTATATGACTCTGTCTGGAAAGTGCCCAATAAGTATAAATTTACTTCTAAAAGTTACACAGCAACTGATCATTATCTGAACTCTTTTCAGTAGAATTACACCTTTTATGAAGCACTTGGAAGACATCTCAAGGTTCAAATTCACATAGACCCTTTAGGTAGTTAACCTAGACCACAGGAAAAAATGCTGGGTTTAAGTGTTTGTATATCACAGTCCCAAATATTCAACATTTCAGTGAGACTCTTCCATATGGATGTTAACACAAATGAAATGGCCCTTTGTCCAGTTAGGTGCTACATCTCATTTCTGCATTAATAGCCCACAAATATTAATGTTGTTTCTACAGCTGAGGCAGAGAATAGGCATAAATACTTCCTACGCTTGCAGCCTTGAATTTGGAAACAAGGATATGCCTGATCACATTTTTGTCTGCACAGGGAGAAGTTAATGACCTTAATGTATATCACTTAAAACTCAATTCTCTGCCATTGAGTTTCCATTTACACAAACCTGGAACTGGCAGGAGTCTACATCCTCTAGTGAATATCTTATCTATCATTCAGCATAATAATTAATCAGAAAGTTCAAAAGAACACTTTTGCTCGTCTGCTTTACTCATAATTTGACTGGAAGATTAAGACATCCCTTAATTTGCAGCTCTACAAGAATATATTTCTTCAGAACAGATCAGGCAATTCACTGAAATAATTTTGAGGCATGTGGATATATATTAAATCCAGTCATTAAACTTTCAGACAGATCTGACTAGTAGCTTTCTTCCAGTCTCAGAGCTTTCACCCTGCATAATAATCTTTAGCATTCTTGAAGGCATTGGACCTTTGTTGCCAGCTAGCACAAGTTACAGTAATGAACACTACACTTAATTGTGTAATTAATTTATTGTGACTAAACTTCAAGCTGAAAGCTCTATGAAGGCCTGTAAGTCACACAGACTCTGCTCCACAGGTCTTTCCTCCAATTTAATTTGAAGCAAAATAAGCATTATGTAGTTTTGCTTTAAAAGTTCAATGTAACATCAACAGAGATCTACTCGAACAGCTTTAATACAACCTTCCTTGCTGTTCCTATAGCTTGATATACAAAGACTGCTCTGCCACCATCTTCCAAGATGAAGTTTTTCTTGGCTTAATTTTTTGTCCCCATGTCCACAAAACAAGGGTCAAGACCATTCAGAGTGCAAGGTTTTATGCAACAGTTCATAGTATATTTCCTTCTGTTACTACTGTTACCTTCTGTTCCCTCTTCCTCTGTAAGAGAAGTCAAGCCTCTGCTCTCCACTTATATGCCCTGATTCACGGAATCACAGAATATGCTGAGTTGGAGGAGAACCACAAGGATCATCAGAGTCCAATCGTCAGAGTCCAACTCCTGGTCCTGCACAGAATCATACCCAGGGTCACACTGTGTGCCTGAGAATGTTACCAAATGCTTCTCAAACGACGTCAGCCTTAATACTGCAACCATTTCCCTCTTTCCAATATCCAACCTAAACCTCCCCTGACACAACTCCAGGCCATTCCCTCAGGTCCTGTCACTAGCGACCAAAGAGATCAGTGCCTGCCCCTCCTCTTCACCTCCAAGGAAGTTGTAACTGCAATGAGGTCTCTACTCAGTCTCCTCCAGGCTGAACAGACCAAGTGACCTCAGCCACTCCTCATACAGCTTCCCCTCAAGACCCTTCACCATCCTTGTTGCCCTCTTTTGGACACCTTAATATCTTTCCTCTGTTGTGATGCCCAAGACTGCACACAATATCCAAGGTGAGGCCACCCCAGTGCAGAGCAGAGCAGGACAATCCTCTCCCTTGCCCGGCTGGCGATGCTTTGCCTGATGCCCCCCCAGGACAGGGTTGGCCTTCCTGGCTGCCAGGGCACTGCTGACTCATATCCAACTTGCCATTGACCAGCTCCTGTCAGTGACCCACTGCCCTGCCTGCCCGCAGGAGTTACGGAGACTTCACAGCAGCCATTACAGACCTTACTGAATGTCAATGGCTGACCAGTGGCTCCTGCTGTGCTTGTACGTCACTCAGTCTTTACAGGACAAGAAAATCCAGCTGTTTCCAGGGAGTAATGATGAAAATGTACATTTTGCTTCAGCCTCACAGGAATAAGTTTCAACAAGCACAGGATTTGGCACCAATTAAACAAAACTGTGGCCGTATATTCTGCTGCCTTTCTGGCAAAATCACTAGCCCCTATTGGAAAGGCAGTATCTCCATTCCAGGATAAAAATTCTGCTTAATTATATTAATTCAGTAATTCTGCTGAAGCAAGGACCAAGCTCTCCTGCTTGCACATACTTTCCTGCCTCCCCGCTCCCACATCCCAAATATGGCAACATTATTACCAACAATACACACCCTCCCTTCACAAGTTGATGCCCCTATAAACCTTTATCTATTCAAGGAGTATATCATTAAGTACAAAAGGAATTGCCCCTGGTTTAATTAGAACACTTTCTAATAAAGCAATTTCAGGGAAGCAATAAAAACCACTAGGAGCAAAGAAAGGAATTTAGGGGTTGCTGTATAACAGGGTTGTTAATGAACTGTTTTCTTCATATAAGCCATGTACATAATAGTCGATGACTCTAATTTTGTCACCCAGCCACCACCTTCATCCTTACCTGTCCTCAGCAAATGGGTCAGAACTTCTGTCTCTGCTACTGATCACCAATAATTCTGAACCAGATCAGATTATTCAACAAGATACAGACTAATCCTTTTGGTGTATTCACACTTGCTATCCATACCACTCTAGAAAGAGCCTTAACAGATTTCATTCTAGGCATCACAAAGCAGACTTTGTCTAAGGCAAACTTTTTGCACAGGTAAATTTCATTTGAACAAAATTCAGTTCTGCTTTGCTTCCAGCAAAATGTTCCATATCACAGCTGCAGCACCTGACTCTCCCTCTCACTTACAGTCTCTCAATTCCTAAGGCTTTTTTTTTCTTTTTTAATTAGCCCTAGACACGCAGCTTTGAATCTTTCAAAATGTACCAAGTACTGAACCATAATTTTCATTATGCTCCCCCATGAGGCAAACATTATGTACATGCACAGTACCCATGAAATGCTGATATTAGACCAGAGGCTCATCATAATCCATTTTGACTTCCATTTAGAAAAATAAAGGGTTAAACAATCTGCAAACTCTTACTTGCTTGGTGATGCTGCCTATGGACCAGCAGTGCATGGGGATGGTCCATCCCAACAAACACCAACATTTCTACTTTCATTACATTTTCCTGCAAAACAAACACCACCAAATAAAGACTTTATGAAGCCTGAGAAATTGTCTCCTCAAACGGGAGCTGAATTTCTCCCTGATAATACCTCACACTCATTGCAGTGTGAGCTACATAATGCCTTATTATTAAAACAGACAGGCAACCAGGGATCCAAAACCAAATATTGCCTGTGACTCATCCGATTATTCTTCCCTTAAATTGAACACTACCAGTAAGTAACAGTGACTACTTTTGACACTTCAGTAAGTTGCATTTATGACCAACTTTCTCCCCACTTTAACTTTCACTAAAGGAAATTAAATGTTGAACAAAATATAAGCAGGTAGATTTTTATATTGAAATAGTATCACAAAAAAAAGTTTAAAAAAATCTTTACTCAAACTAGAGGAGATTTTCCTACATAACTGAGTTATTTACAGATTTCTTCTGCGGCAATAAAAACCATGTTGACCGTGACAAGAAATAAGATACAGCTGTACTCTTCTTTCCTGAACCAAAGAATGACAATCTCTTCCCCTTTTATCAAACATATATTCATGTGTTAGACTATTAATATAAAAAAAAAATTACCTTGCAGATAAGTATTTTCAATAGTGCAATTCTGATGGCAAAACCCTATGTCATCAGTGTGTTAATATACTGTTTTTCTTCTGTGGACCTGATGCTCTGAAGCTTCAGAAGCTTAACATTCCTTTTTTAAATTGTTTCCATTTCACATAAGTATCATTTGTCTTTGGTGTTCAAACTAATGCTTTATTCCTTTATTTCCTGTGCAGTACTGACTGACCTCGTAGCTTAGACTTTTGTATGATATTGTATAGAACTCTTTGCTGTAGTTAAGTTCAATTATATCCAGTCTTCCATCAGTCCCTTTGTTTTCAGAGTCATGACAATTCTCTTTCATGCTGACTCTTAACTACCAAGCCATAGATAGGTGCAGGAGCTCTGATTTTGCTTCAAATAGTTTTACCAGTTGATACATATTACTGAATCTGTTCTTCTAATTTAGATAATTCATGATGAGGAGGATAAACGGGTCATTTAAGATCCAAAGATCCCCATCACAGACATCTTTAACTTATATAACTTCTTTAAAAACTTCTCTGCAGCCTTTCATTTTTCACATTTCATAGCTGGACTTTCCTCCTTTAATTTGAATGCTACCTTCCTGCCAGAAGCCAGGTCCTGTTCTTAGAAATATCTATGCACATGGCTAGGTTTATATTTTTCATTTGCCTCCACTGCCCTTGATATTATCAGGTAAGATTCAAATGTACATAAAACCAGAAACAGTTACTTCTGAAAACAACATGAAAATACAATACAAAATCATTTCAGAGAGAATGAGACCAATGCAAACTTTATTCTCTGTATCGGTCTGTAGTGCCAATGTTTGCATGAGAAAGTGCTTTAGCCTATTGCCTAAGCCTTCATCTCCGTGTTTTGACTGCTTTCTTCAGACTGTTCTGCCTTCACTAACTACTCCATGGTAAAAGGTAGCAGAAAAATGGAAACACTCTGTGTATTACCCAAATTGTTCAGGATCAATCCAAATTATATTTTTTTTTCTTTAACAACTTATTTTTTTTGGAACACAGTTCACCTCAGGATGCTTACAAACAAAATCTAGAGGTATAGTGCTCACAAGATGCATTTTTCTCTTTTTATTTATGCAGTATTTTAAAATAAGGTGCATAGGGCAACATGACTTAGAGTTAAGTATGAAAATATAGAAATAAAAAAGAGGCATATAAATCACAAAAATCCACTAATATCTTAGACAGTCCCTTCTTTCCCTGTCTAAATCTAAATGTCCGTCCTTAATGCACAAATCAGTATCTGCTACAGTATGGTCCACTGAAATTTGAAAATTCACAGCTGCTTCATAGGAATACACAAAGGACTAAATCACTCAGAATCTCCTCTTCTTTGCACACACCCTCAGAGCACCAGCCTATCCCCACCAAGGCTAATTCTTCAGAATTCCACAGGTAATTTATAAAAGTTATATGAAAATATAAATAATGAATAAGCAGAATTCCTTGGGATGAGGAAGCTTAAAGCTACAAGAAGATAAAAATGACAGCTAAAGCTTAATGTATTACTCACACGTTACAGAAAGGAAAGATTATTATAGATAATATAGGATTCAAAAATAATGTTGGGTCAGCATTAGCAGCAACTCAGAGTACAGTAATAATGGAAAGGGACCAACTTTCCAACACCAAATGCATAAGGCAAGACCTTGCACTTGGAATGAGTAGACTAAGAATGGCAAAGCACACTGTTCTAGTCTGGTTACTTTGAAGAGTGTAATGGCAAGGAATGCTATTCCCCAATGGAAACATGAATTGTCAGCATGGAAAACAAATATGGATTTTTTTAAACTATTTTGTAATTATTTTACTTCTTTTTAATTACAAAGCAAGCAATCCAAGCTAAAAAGAAGTCAAATTAAATTATTTGATGCAACTCTACATGAGCTGCTAGGATTTCCAGTATTCTCATTTGTAGTATTAGCACAACAAAGTTTAAGTAGTCTTAGTTCTGAGTTTAATTACTAAGATATACTAGTTAGTTTTTACACAGTAAGGCTGGAGAATCCTTAATTAAAGTCTCCTTAATGAAACAAATCAATTCACTAGTCTGCTCACCAGGTCCTAATCTGCACACATCTAAGCAATTCCAGCAGTTTATACATATAGTTTCTGAAATTTTAGATAAACGTCTAAGATTTACTCTATAATTTTGTAATTGCTATACCCAAGAGAGCCTCCAGCCACCATATAACCCTCTAGTCCTCCTCTGTAAACAGCAGTTCCACTGGGACATCTGCCCTGGTTGGCTTCCTCACCAGCTGTGCCAGGAAGTTCTCTTCCACACACTCCAGGAATCTCCTAGACTGTCTCCTCTTCGCTGTGTTGTATTCCCAGCAGATACCTGGTAAGATGAAGCTCCCCATAAGAACAAGGGCCATCCTCACTCCTGGCGTCCCCTCCAACATGGAGAGACCCTGCCCCTGAGCTGGGCAATTAAGACCTATCAGAGCACTCGGAACCCTGAAAACTAGTTAGTTGAAGTTGACATGATTCTGTGCAGCTAAGAGTAATTAACTGACCTGCATGTTTTGACACAGCTAGGTAATGTCTTACCTGGCTAAAGCACTAATTAATTTTGCTGGGCTTAGGCTATCACAGCTATCACTATGTTTTCTTTAGTTAGTAGGAATATAAATGCATTTTGAAGGACTTTCTCCAAGAGATTTTGACAAACTCTTCCGTGGATAAACTGGGAGTCATTTGTCAAGGCTGGTGACGTATTTTATGCCTTCTTGCACAGATATTTCCCACCAGATTTGATATATCCAGTTTTATTCCTAGAAATCAGAGAGCTGCTCAAAGCAAACACTATGTAGCTTAAGCTGAGGGGCTGAGAGTTTGAGAGTTTGAGACAGCCAGGCTGTCCTTGTGTCTGTTCAGAGTGAGATTAGGTTTAGGTTTGTGTAAATCACTACGAGCTTGCAGAACTCGTGACAGGGACCTGTGGACTATGCTTAAACACCCCTCTTCTTTCCAAATAGGACTCTGATAGTGAGGCCTTTGATATAAAGCTCATTTGACAAAATCAAAATGAGAAGCCATTTCAGGCAGGTTTGATGCTTTTAACTAAGCTCCATCTCTGATCAACAAAACAGGAACATCTCTGAGAGTAGCACATCCCTCTAAAGAACTGTCTCTGCACAGCCGAGTGTCTCAGTCACAGAAGGGTGACTATAACACATCAGCAGAATTACACTAATATTAATCTGGCAGCAAGCCCCCAACATTGCAGGAGGGTTCTCGGCATTGAGCAGCACATCTAGGATAGCTCTGCTGCAGGTCCAGTGAATCACTTGGTAGGTATTTCAGTTGCTAGTCCAGCCCAAGCTCTGTAGTCACAGCTGTGGCTGCAGATGCTGGCCTGTTCACAGCAGGCAGCACAAGTGTAGCAGAGCTAAACCACATCATCATGTCGTGTTACTTAGGTATGGCCTAAACATGCTTGTCTCTGAGCAATTTGTTCAAAGCTTTTTAATGCGTCTCCAATCTGTTTCTGAACCTTAGTTAGGAATTAAACCTGGGGTTCCTTATTGCTGCTGGGATCTCCATGTGACTTTCCTTCTGGAGGCACAAAAGTATAAAAGCCTCTGTCATTGCTCCTTCAACATTTTTCATAGTTCAGTGTTAAGTTGGGCTTTTAAAGCCATTAGAGAAAAGCTCATACCATTTGTCTAACAGAGCTGCTAAATATATTTATTACGTAAAAATGCAAACCTATTCTAATGAGATTTTCCAACTACAAAACCAACATAGGTATCCTACTTAGAATACCCCATATATGGTATTATATATAATTTGATAGTGACTTTTTGTGTTATGTGAACTGGAAAGAGTTTTTGTTGTTGTTGTTTTGTTTCTGAGGTTTTTCTGGCTTGTTTTTTTTTTCTTACTTATAATCAACTATCAACTTTCCAATAATAGCAGCAATCTCATTAGAAGTGAAACATTGTATTCCAATGACTGAATTCCCCTAGCAAAAATATAGGGAAAAGGAGCAGTTAAAGCAAACAAACAAACAAAAAAATTTCAAACAAAAAACCAAAAAAACCACCCCACTATTATTTTCAAAAAGAAACATTGCTAAACTTTTGTTTAAAATAAGCTCAAATGCAAAACATCAACCTTAACCTCTTCAAAATGCAGGAAATCTACACAGCTTGTGCATTCAATTGCCACAATATCTGTACAATGTCAAGAAATTTACCTTTTTTCTGATAATTAATGTAGCACTTTGTGTGGAAGCAGCCACTGGAGGTTAAGGCACTGCAAAAGCAAATTCAAAATTATACTTCTACAAGCACTTTTCAGCCTCACATTCCCACGGAAATATGCATTAATACGCTGAAAATTCTGATATAATGATAAAATCATCTCAGAAACGTCCCAAAAATATAATTAAAGAACGATTGTGTAACAAAGCAGCTTCTGGTAAAAAGCACACCACTCTAATGCCAACCACCCCAACAAGGACACATGTGACCCTGCCCTGAGTGGGTACAGCAGCCTCCTGCCCCCTGTATAGCAAAACACTCCCAGGCAGAGTGGCACAGTGCAAGGTAATCACTGCAGTGCGCAGCTCCTGGAAGAAGAAAGGAGTTTCATAAATAATGCCAAAGCCCTGAGTGCACTAACAAGCCTGAGCAGCTTCCCCAGGGGCTTCCTCTGCGTGGGGACTCCATATGAACAAAGGCTGGGGCTGCTTTCCCTTTCCTCTGGGGTGCTGTGTCGTGACCCTGCCCTGGCTGTCGCCAGAGGGCTGGTAAGAGTTCTTCATGGCCACTCTGTGCTGTGGGGTGTCACGTTGGTGACGACTGTGCCTCAGTTCCCCTCGGAGCTCAGCTGGCCCTTCCCGAGGGAGCAATCCTGCTTTTGCTGCTCCCCCTTGTACAAACAGTGCTTTACCTTGGTATTTTGAATTAAACGTATATGCAGTGCAGTATTTGAGGGGTGTGAATTTGACCCAGCATCCCAAGGCTTCAGAAGCCATATGGAAAAAGCAGTGGTTGCCTTTTGTTAGCAGCTTGCTTTCCCTGCATCAAATGCAGAAGTAACAACAAGGGTGATGGCAGCTTTCCATTGGGAAAGCTACTCCACTACTCCACTACAAAAAGCAAGGCTTTGCATACCTTGTGGAGAGAGTGGGAAAATAATTTATTGTGGATCAGAAAAGACAGTAATAGTTGCTGTAAAGTTCAAATTTATTTTTGCAGGATAAGTCTTACAGTTGCTCCTTGTGGGATATTAGGCACAAGAGAGTGTGCCAATGTGAGAAGATTGAAAAAGCAGTTCCTACCCTGCTTCTAAGGACTAAACTAACTTTTCAAGGATGATGAGGGACACAGGAACTCAATACTACCTATATTTCCTTTACAAAATATTAAAAGCTGTTCTCATGCTATTTAAAGGATTGAAATTAACATAGTCTTATCTGATATATGCTAAAGCTTGTATTCATTGAAGGATAGGTTACAATAAAGAACTTTGATAAATGTAATTCTTATCTAATTGCTTCTCAGGGAAAAGAAGAAAAAGCTGAGAACTTATTTCAGTGCCCCAGCTTGGATCTCAAATATGTGGTTACTGTCTTTGTTTCCACATCTGATCAAGCCAATTTCTCTGCAAAAGGTACGTTATTGTGAAAATTCCAAGTATTCTTCTGAATGTTACAGGATGACAGGATGGGGTCTACAGTTATTCTGCCCAGATACTCTGTATTCTGAGATACATCTGTGTGTATCTCACGTTCAAAATCAGATTAGTTCTTTGACACCTCTGTTTATTAAAGCTTCAAGAATCTCATGCCCATTCACCCTCACATGTGGAGCAGAGCAAGTGCAACAAGTTCTTGATTATGGACTGTGGAATCTAAGCATCAGATTAAAAATTGCGTTAACTCTGCACAAAGGAAGCCTCCTAGACTGGAAACATGCAAAAAAAAATTCATTTTTATCAAATAATGCATTAGATAGTAGCTGATGCATTAATGTTCACAGCTCCGCTTTCAAATATTGATTTCATATGAAAGTTGGCACATTACATGAAATGTTGATTTTTTTAGAAGTGTTTGTTAAAGGAAAACAGTATCTTTTTTTGTAGCTTTTTTTTTTAGTCTGACTTTGGTTTGGCAAATTTGGTCTTGTAACTTTTTTTTGCTTCTCACTTGAAGACCTTAATAGGACTCTTCAGAAGTGACCCCTGTTTCAGAAAATGCAAAAATTAAAAGGCTGCCCAAAGGCCCAGTTAAAAATAGCATAAAGGAACTGTGAAAAATGAAGTATTTTGATACAGTAATTAGTGACAAAGCCTGCTTTGACGATGTGACATTGTGTGGGTTGACTCATTCTGAAAGCGCTGTGTCTTTCTACCTTGAGCCTGCAGCACCTCACTTGTTCTCCTGCAGATCGCTGCACCAGGGTGTTCAGGAATTTCATGGTCTCAATCAGGTGTATCCCTGCCTGGATTCTACTGTCCCATTTTCAGTTCAGTCAGGTATCACAGTATGAATGTAGATTAAGATATCAGTGATATTTTTTTGCCAAATGACAGGTCACATATTTGCTTTTCAAAGATTCTATCAGCAAGATGTTATAATGCTTGATAACTTCTGTAGTGTTGACAGAAGTGACAATACTCTTCCTGTAGCACCCTTCTTCTTTCCCCAAGAACTCGGCGTCTCTAACAGCTGTTTTTACGCTACTGTGGTAGATGAAAATAGTTGTGTGTGCTCTCAGATACCAGGTGAACACCCTGGGGCAAGAGGGGTAAAGTGTGTTAGGGGAGAGACCCTGAGGCAGAGTTGGAGGAAATGGGGTTAGACTGGTGAGCATGTTCATACAGGGGATAAGCAGCTGGGCAGGACTCTGAAGAACAGGAAAACCCTGTAGAGACCCAAGGGCACTTGCTGGAGCTCAGTCAATTAATTGAAACAAAGACTGGAAGCAAGGAGCTGCACTGTAAAGACAATGGCTGGAAAAGAGTTCTTTGTTAATACTTATTTCTATCTTCCATATATCATTAAATGTTTTCCTACTTTATAAGTTAATTATCCTAGATTATACAGAGCTATAGTTCAGCCTTTCAGATATTCAAAGCCTTTTGATCTTGGTTGGGTTGTTACAGCAGACCATCTTGGCAGATCCGTTTCAATGGGTCAGCCAAACTGGGTTCAGTTGTAGCTGCTGCAGTCCCAAAGGTTAAATGCTGACCCACCTGTGCCTCAGTACAAGTGATTGGCTTCCTTCCAATGGATGCCCCACGTGCAGGGAGGGAGAGCATTGTGGGCTGTGCCGTGAGAGCCTCTGCTCTGGATGATCCAAGGCCCTGGACTGTGAGGACTGGGCATCCCATCCCCACAGCCAGGGGGGCATTGGAGTGTGTGATCTGGGCCAGCAGAACATGTTGTCCATATCCCAAAAACAGAGGTGGCTAAACTGAAGAAAACTTGATGCTGATACACAGATACAGGAGGAGCAACTGTGGATAAGAAATACAAGGAAACTGCATTTTAATTCCCTGTCAGGTGAGGAAATACTGTACTCTATTACCAGTTTATTTTTAATTGTCTGATTATCCTTTTAAGCAAATTAGATTTATTTGATGATTCATTACAATTTCTCCTATGTAATATTGACTGAATACAAGGAATACAAATAAAGAAATGCACTCTCACTAAGAAAGAAGCATATGTGACTTCCTATATATTCTTAAAATGATAAAGATTTTAATTGAGAAGAGTAGGTATCTGAAGCCTGGCCTTCACAAGGGCTGAGACAGTGGTATGTAAGAAATGTCACCTCAATTAGACTCTTGTAGTTGTGTTCTCTGAGTATCTGTTGTATTGATGGCTATTTCATCTGACATGAGCAAAAGGAATGAAACAAAATGCCGTTGATGTTATATTGAACTCAGAAGAGCGAGAAATGACTTTCACAGGACAGAAGTGCCTTACTCTATATCTCTGTATAGTAGAATGCTTTGCATTTACCAATGCTTGATTGTAGTTTAGGGGTCTCTAGAGATGGCCAATGCTCTTGTATAACGCTTACTGAAATGTTTGCATTGGATGTCCATTGGCTGTGGTTAAAGAATCTGAAGCCTCGTGTTTGATATTCCTCGACCTTCCTATGTCATTCAGAATGCTATTTAAGCACTCTTGCTTCAGGATTTTTCCTTCTTTCAAAGACAAGATTGTCTTATCCCTTACAAAACAAGGGTAAAAGAACAAGGTAATTATGTCCAAAACTGTTTTCTTAAGGTACTTTAAACAGAAAAATTAAACATCTTAATTGCTTTGCATTCCTTGGCTTCCTTGCAATGACCTGTAGAAAACTGAAGCAGAAAAGAATTTTATTTTTGCAATGTACTTGTAATGCAACCTTGCAGTAAGCTATTAAAAAAAATCCTTGACAACCCAAATCTAGAGAAGCTGTTACACAGTTTATATTTTGCACTTAGAGTGGTGTAGATTCATTAATGTTTTCATACAATATATGTGTTTTGTTGTTCTCCAACTTTGGCTGATTTCCATGAACTCTTAAAGAGATAAAGGTGGAAATTTGTGCTTTTACTCTGAAGCACAATATGATAATATTTTAAGAAGGGAAAAGTTTTTACCTTTGCAGGAACAAGACAAATGTAGGAAAGAGCTTTTTATTCTTCAATGTAAGAGCTGTACATGGGCGAAGAATAATGGAGTAGAGGACATAGTGGTTAGTGCTTTGTGAATTGGATGTGCTTATATTTAAAAAAAACTTTTGATTTCTTATTTCTTTGGGAAAAACACTGTACTCTATTTTTCTCATGTTTTGCCTTCCTCCCAACAGTGCTTGTTGTCAAGCTACTATGACCATTAATTGGACTTCGGTTGAAGAAGGTGGTTTTTGGGGTTTTTTTTAAGATTCTGTTGTAGGTCTAAAGAACAACATTTCTATAAACAAAGATGAAAATGTCAAAGCTGAACTAGTTTACAAGTTGTTCTAGTTCCTAGATGTTAATATTGAGTTTTCATAT
This sequence comes from Sclerurus mexicanus, assembly GCA_013396755.1. NCBI lineage: Eukaryota > Metazoa > Chordata > Aves > Passeriformes > Furnariidae > Sclerurus > Sclerurus mexicanus. Next base: position 3,150,032 of record VWZF01002261.1, on the reverse strand, counting down.
ATCACCCTGTTGTCTGTACTCAAGGTCTATGGACCTCTAGGACTGAAACTTTCCACTCCAACTTCCTTGATTTTGTAGTGTTTATCTCATTCTGATTGCTACTGATGAATAATTCTTTTAATGCATTTTGAGCTAGCAAGAAATGATTTAATATGGATCTCCTCTGTAACACAAATTGCCCATTATAATGTTATCTTGTGCAGGAAGAAGAGGTAACTTTTTCTGACATCAGTCAGAATCTCTAGTTTGATAGTCTCTGACAAAGTATTGCCAACCACACTGGCCAGGAGAGCAGGTATTTATTTTTTGTTAATCTATCTATAAGGTTTCTCATCTTTGCAATGTTCTGTGAGGGTACAATATTCTAAAAATAAAACTCCTGTAATATTTTCAGAATAAAAAAACCCACCCCAAATGATTCTAAGTCTTTATTATAAGGTTACTTCAAGGATTTTTTTTTTGTCTGAACGTAGGATATATGTGACAAAATCAAGTTTTGTAGATTTTTCAGTTTTCTAAAGCAATAAAAATCCTGACCTGTGACAGATACAAATTGCAATCACAACCTGACAAATTAAGCTAAAAATTTTGATTTATAGAATTAATTCTGGGGCTAATATACTCAAATTACTAAAATTGTTTGCAAAGTGTCTATTTGGCAAGGAAGAATAGATATGATTTTCTCCCTGTGTAAATAAAAATGTCAGTCCCGTATAATGGCACAACGTTGTTGTTGTTGTTACAGTGGCAGTTTGATTGATCTCCTCAAGGCTTCACCTTGTATCTTGAATTGATACTTACTGAAAAATACCACTGCTTTATACTGTACAGCATTTCAATTATTGGGCCAGAAATAAATTTCTGTAGAACTACAAGCTGCAAGTCTCTAGAGATGCTTATTTAAAGTGTTTGCATGCACAGGCTTAATGGAAAGTTTTTAGAAAGTGTTTGAGAAGTTTACCAGTGATAATAAAGAGCTGTGATAACAAAGGAATAGTTCAGAAGAGGAAACATGAGTGATATTTATAGTCTGGATTCCACAGAAGGAATACCTTTCACCTAGAGGCTCTCTTCAACATGACAGCAGGTAACCAGCCATAGGGACAACAGAGAGCAGGATACTGTGCCCCAACAGGAGTGTCCAGTCACAGTCCTGCAAGCAACTCTGCTTTTGAAGTCTGTGTTTTTTCCCCTCTTTTCAAGGCTGACTAGGGTGGATATCAAGGTCTTCTCAAGAAGTCAAAAGATAAATACATTTCCTTGGTCTGCCCCTGGCTTTTATAAGTTCTTCAAGGAGACATTTTGCTTCAGGAAGGACAACATCAATTGCCAAAAACTCCCACCCCTTTCTCTTCTACTGAAAAAGAAAAGCATGCAATAAATGGTCCTGCTAGGGCTACAAGCAACTAAGTCTTTCTATTTTGACTGGATTTACTAGCATATTTCATTGTCTGGAAAATTTTGGGTAAAGTGAATTTAGAAATTTCTGAACCCACTATGATGTAGATAGCAGATCTGTTTTCTTATTGAAAGTCTATGATTTCCTTCACAGAAGAATTATCAAAGACAGGTGTCCTTTATTCATATCATATGTATAAATGTTTTCAAGAGACAAAAGGAAAAGTGATTATTTCTGTAAGAAAAATCTGCCTGAGGAAAGATACTTATTTCTCTCTGTTGTTTGCTGTACTTTCTTTCCTTCCCTCCAGTCCATTAAATTCTCATGATCTGGGTGGTGTTTACATGGTATCTTGATATACTTGGATACTCTGAAAAATCTCAGGATTCTGTTAGGGAGTACAACACAATGGCAGTTTGATCAATCCTCTCAAATTCCCTTAGCACTTTACCCTGGGCTCTTGATTTGGATTAGAGCTGTCAAGAAAATAACCTGGAGAACAGAGAAGAATGTAGCCTTGATTTGTTGCCAGCTTAAAGGCAAAAAAGAAGTCTTGGCACTTCTCCCAGATATTTCACATCACTCATTTAAAAACCTAAAAATATTAATCCCATCTCTATTTGTTTCAAGTTATACAGAACCAATTTCAGAAATCTGAGCAGGGCTCATACCCAGGAACAACTGTGTGTATTTAGTCCAGTTTTTCACTGAGGCAGAGCTATTCCATCTCTGCTCTATGGTAACATCTACTATTCAGAGTCCAGTATAACATCATATGCCAAACAAAGTGGGGGGAAAAAAATCCAAACCACAGTCTCATAGATCAGGGAATATTATAGGGCATGAATATTTTTCTTGGAATTTATTAAGGAAAGTCAATACATTGTGTGGCCTTTTCCAGCAATGTCCTTCAGAGAAGAGGCTTCTTGTTTGCTTTCTTTTCCTTTGCTGCTTTTTACTAGGGTACAGGGATTTGAACAAGTGTAATTTTTGTTCCAAAAGAGGCAAGTCCATAATATTTGAGGGAAGAATAATTTCACTGGCTCCAAATCCTGTTTGCAACAACAGGATGTGGTATTACAAGTGAGAGTTCCAACCATGAATAACAAATAATTTAGATTACTCCATGACAGCACAACATACATCAATTGATAAAGCAAGAATGGGTAGAATCAGTCCACATGTTGAACTCCCATGTCCTGTTCTTTATCCATTTGTAAGCTGGTAGATGATTTTTTTTTCCAATTTAGGACTTAGTGATGTAGAAAAATCACACTATCCAGACACCAGCTACTTATTGCTGTATCATGTCTGACTGATGGATTTTATTTTACTGTCATCAGACTAGATATGAGGGGAGATAAATAAAAGAGAGGCAAGGGAACTCTCTTGTTCTGGTGTTTTGTGCCTACTAAGGCTACCCTTGAGAGGTTAATGAGGTTAATGCACAGCAAGGTGGAACAGTAGCTTAGTAATTACCTTTAAAAAGCCTCAATACTTCTTTACTGGAAAGCTGTGATGGAAGTATTGTGTCAACTCCCAGAGACAGGGAAGCAACTTTTAAATAAATTGATTAGCAGCTGGGAGATGGTAACTCTTAGAATAAACAGATGACTAAGTGGTTTTTTTTAAATATATTAATCACATCAATGACAGTCATTTTGCAAGATTTTCACTCCTTTACACTGTGTAGACTGCTTTGGTTTTCTTGCCTAGACAGAAAACAAACAACTGATTATCCAGAGCAACTCATCCTGCTTTCAGTAGGTTGCCAACATGGCAGAGAATATGAACTTTGCCTGCTAAAGGCTCATCAGACAACTCTCAAAAGGCTGTGAAGTATATCTGCAGGCAGGCTCACTGAGCAGATGATCCAATTTGCTTATTTTCTGCTCCCTTTGTACCACACCATCATTCTGCTGAACTGCTTCTTGAGAGTTCATCTGTACCTCCCTTTTCTTGAGTTTCTCTGAGGCTTTCCTATAGTAGAAGTGTTTTAACAACTGACAGTGGCTTCAAAATATGCTACATGAGCTTGACAAGGGGTTCAGATCAGAGAGGAGGCAGTATTTTAACTCCTGATAACATTCGATGTGTGTGCTTTGGAAGTGACTTGCAATAGACTTTGACTTTGGTTTGATAGCTATTGATCAAAGAAATTATTAAAAATAATCAGCCTAGCTGGGCATCATCACACTAAGGTCAATTTTTGCATTGTAGAAGTAGCCTTTATTCCTGCATTTCAGAAATATACTCAATCTTTACACTGCATATTGAAATGTGCAAACTGTCTTTCTCATTCTCTAGTTCTTGATGTTTAGAAGCTGTGCTAATACTGCAATAGGCTAATATAATTTGAGCTGCAGGAAACAATAATCTATTTTAAGACTTGGACACTAGGAAGTGAATAATTCAAATGATAAAATATTAAGACATATTTTACAGCCTGTGCAGCAATAATCTAAAATTAATGCATAGCCTGCTATTGCATGGAAGTTAGGGAATATGGGAAGACATACTTCTAAGAAATGCATAATCAGAAGTGCAGCTTGTATGCAAAATTACAGCACACATCTCTGTTCAGGTTAAATGTGGCTTTAATCAGTTTCCCAGTGGTGGAAGTATCATTCAAATTAGAGTTTATACATGGTGCAATTTGCTTTCAAGGAATATCCAGTCTATTCTGCAATGATGTAATGAAAAGGATCACAACCTCATCCATGATTTGGACTCTTCAAAGTATTTTAAGATGTTTAACACTCTGAGGTGATGTAGTAGATTTTATAAGTAAATGCACTGACTTTTTCCTGTTGCTAATATGGAAAGACTTTTTGGGCAGGAATTTTTTCCTCAGGACCTGCCTTCGGGCAAGTTTTTGCCTGGTTTCCATTTTGTAACATAGGAAAAGCAGTCTATTTTAGCTGCTTAAATAGTCAAGCCACTTCAAATATAATGATGTAAACAAAAAGGTGCATTTTGAAGAGTCTTTAGTTATACCATCAAAGGATCAGCTGAGTTGTACAGTACTGTATGAATATTTCTTTATGATCAGATTTTTATTTTTAAAAAAATTACTTTACTAGAAAATAGATGAATCCCTATGTAAAGAGTCTACACACAAATTTGATTTTCCTGTTTATTCAAGTCTATTTTTAAACAGCTCTTAAAGGTTTTTTGAATGCCGTTGTTTATATTGGTTACCTTTCATAGGACTGGGAAGAGGAGGGTTGTTTTTTCAGTCTGCAGACACATCTGGAATAAGGAATGAAGTCCAATCAGTGTCATTCTAAAAAATATTAATTTTAGTATTCAGTGCTGGTGCCAACAAAATTAAGGGCCAAAGTCCTAATACACTGACGTAACCTTGCAGTATTTGAACTGTGAATAATGCAGCAATTTTCCGAATGCTGTTTACTTGGTGATTTTTTTAAATGCCAAGGAAACACTTTCTATTTGCATATTTTGATTACCAGATTTTATAAAGAAGTAAAAGTTATAATTTTATTGTATCAGTGTACTGGTTTTTTACACTATTAGAAATTTCACCGGACTTTTTTTTAGCTGTAATTTTAAACCAAATGCAAAAAGGTACAGAGAAACTTGCACTTGGGCAGCCATACACATGTTCAGAGAGAACTGCCAGATGTTTCTAGCACACTCTTATCTAATTTTTACTGCTTTCTGTGCATTCAATTTAAGCTTCAAAGAACTTTACTCCTCTGTGTGCTCACATTTTATTTTCCTCAGGATTTTCCTCTTTCTTGCCTTGCTACCCCATAACTGGACATTGCTCCTAATGACAGCCTTGTCATCCTGTTTGCTGCAGGACACAAAACTCAGAGTTATAATGGAAATACAGGTCCAGAAATACATCCTGTTGTAGTTAGTAAGAAATGCTAGCATATTGACATATGAGTATTAACATATTCAATGCTAGCATTTAAAAAGAATAGTCAATTCACTGTTACCTGCACTCTTAAATCATATTTCGTCTTAAAAGTCAGCTTCCTTTTACTTCTATTTACTTCTTATTACTTCACTAAGAAGCAAACAGTATTTCATAGCAAGTTTAATTAAAAACTCCAATGCAACTACGTCTATCAGCTATCAAAGATTTCAAATAGCTTTGTATATATGAAAGCTGGAGGGAAATTCTACCAACTTGCTCCTTTACTTCATTCCCTATGATTTTTTTAATGTGCTATGAATTTAAAAATATTATGAAAATAATGCCTGATTGCCATTGGAAGGTGTTTTTTTTTTTTTCCTGATCAGGACTATCCTTGTGCAGAAGGTAATTAAACATCTTGTTAGTTCTTTTGGTTTAATGTAAGTCAAGTAGTACAGGGGGAAATAAAACAATGATAACTCATTTTGACAAAATAATTTAGAAATGTCTATCTTATTTTCTGTTCTAAAGGTACACTTTACAGTGCAGAGAGGGAATCGATATTTTTGCAGACTCATATTTCTAACAGAAGTCTGAGACTTCGGGGGATTTTAACAGAATGATCCCACTTTTGTTCATATCAGAAGCTCCTTTAATAGAGCTGGCTGAAAGACTGGTTTTGTTTGATAGAAGGAGGTAGTTTGAAAAGGTTTTATCCACCCACGGGTACTCATACAGGCTACTTATTTCCTTCTAGATGTTTTTATTAATGTTTCCTAACCGAGGACATCAAAGTAATTGTAACTAAAACTGCTGAGTTGCAATAGTGGTCTCTTTTATTCTAGAATTTCTCCTTTTTTTTCAACCAAAAATATTTTAGCAACAAAGTAAATCCCCTCTTTCTGAAAACAGCTGTTTAAACTTGTGATTCTGGACACTGTGTCTGTTTTGCTATACTTCATTTAACAGTTAAGAGTTTCTTTTGGAAATGAATAAACAGACTTAAGCAGTATTTTTGACTGCTATTGATGACAATTTTCTTCAAACTTGAAACTTTAAAGCCACTCTGTTTCTCATGTTCCTTTCTCCACTATTATTATTATTATAATGTTTTTTTCTCTTTGCCACATAAGAAAAATAAACAGAAAACAGAACCTCTCTGTTCTGCTGCTCATCTGCTGAGCACATATAGTCTTTATGCATTGTGGCTGGGACATGAAATCCAGCTGGTGCTGATTTCAATAAGGGAACACTAATCAACCATCCTTCCTCTTTAATAAAATGGCACAAGAACACTCCCGATTGTACTGACAGTCAAGATGTCACCAAAACAATGAAACTGCAGTAAGATGGCAAAAATAGCTGTGCCTTTGTGAATGTGTATTTTAAATGCATACATTTTTAACAATTGAGTCTCCTTTGGCATTGTGTAGCATAGCAGGATTCATGGTGAAGAGATGGATGCGACGATATGTGATGCACATTGATAAAAAGCCCTCGCATTAGTTCCTAGATTCAACTTCACATAATATATAATCTTTTTGTTATGAAAATCATTCTAATCTATAATATTTCCTCTCTCTTGCTCTCCTTTATTGTATTGCAAGGTCATCATTTCAAAAACTTATCCTACATAAAGTATGAAAACGCTGGTAAACAATGATGAAATCACAGAGTAGATGCTGAGTGATAGTCTGGGTTTTCACGGTACCTGGCTCCAGAACCGAACTCACAACTGTTTGGGTACAGCACAAAAAGCAAGATTAGTACCAGCAAAATCATAACGGTTGGCTAATGCTCTCATCTCAAATACATGGCTTTTTTTTAATGAGATGGATTAATGATTGTCAGGGAGGGAAACATCCACTCATTTTGCTCCTGAAGTTGAGATCTTTCCTCTGGTAATCTCTGATAGCCCAGAGCCAGTGCATAAACCGTAAGTAAAGAATGTCCTTGAAAATCCAGTTTGTTTTATTGTCTCCTCTCTCTGGGTCATCATTAGCCCAGTTGTCATTATTTCCTCCTTTTTTTATCAGCTTCCTTTTTCAGAGTCCTCTCTACTCTGTTTTTATATACACATACATAAGATTTCCTTTCTATCCACCCTAAGCTCATGGATATGTGAAGCTGCTGAACTGCATTTGTTGCTGGCTGTGTTATTTTAGTCTTTTTTATCATTTTTGTCCTTCTCAGCTGTGAATAAAGGCAAGAGGGTTCCTTTACCCTATTTGCTGGTTTATGGCATAACCATATTTCAGACTTACAAGAGTGCAACTAAACATGGCAACAAATGTCTGAAAGAAAAGGATATTTCTGCTCCAATTTCAGCAAGAACAAGCATTTTTGCTTTTGTTACTTTTTTGATTACTGCTTCCTCAAATCTCGAAGCATTTTGCAGTTTCATTTTGAGTTTAAACCCCCAAACACCTACACGAGTTAACTCTGGAGTTAATCTAATTACATATGTCTTGCATAACTGTGAAATTATATGCCTAAAATGTTTTGAATTCTTCTGTTAGAAGTTAAATACTTAAGTTCCAAAATTTTCTTTGTAAATTTAACTCTTCGAATATGCAGAATAATTCTTTTGAAGTAACAGTATATGCTTGCTACATTTCTAAGAAAACTATAAAGAATGTTAAAATTTGCTTTAAAAGTAAAATATATATGCTATGAGTCCTCTAAAATAAACATAACTGACTGGGGGTGTATACTGAGAAACAGTAATTCTAAGGAGAAAGGAATTAATTAAATCCTCCAAAATGTCATATTAATGATTAGAAAAAAATTCTAGTTGAAAAGAACAAAGGCAGAAGGTGTTAGAAACTGAGTTGTTCATATCTTATTTTATGGTTCTAAACCTAAAAATAATAACCTAAAAATCCCTAGTCCTACTCATTTGAATAGATAATCTGTATAATAGACATTGAAGCTAATATTAAAAATATTTTAATTTTCATTTCACATAGAGAAGCCAACCTTGCATTCCTTAAGCATCTGTTTAAACAAAGGGTGGTATCAGAGCAAGGACAAAGTTAAAACAGGGGTAATTTGCTTTATATGAAAGAGGTAAATAAATATCCCATTCTACAGTGTGATTCCGCCGTATGATTTCTGTCAACCTACAACTGATTTAAGCAGATCTTGCAAACTTAATCTGTTTCTTGTCTCTCTCAGTTGCAGTTTCTCTTTAGCTGTCCTAGTCACTCATTTTTAAGACCTTGCTCTCAAATAGGCAAGCAGAAAAAAAAAAAAAAAAGAAAAGAATCCTATATTTCCAGGGATTTCCCTTTACACAGGAAATATGTATCTGAATTTGTGGAGGCCACACAAATATCTGATCATAATTAAGGTGAGAGAGCAAGTGTTTAAGGTTGAAGAATGGCTGTAATCTATTAAAATAGTTTGGTGGAGTTTTTTTGTTTTTTGGTTTCTTTTCAATCAGGAATTATCCTAGGAATCCCGTAATTTTCTTTGGTCCTTTGAGCATATCCTAAATTTCAGCCAAGCAACCTTTAATGGGAGAGTTTCACTGCTTTTTGTTTCCTTTCTGTTCTCACATTAATACAGGGAAAATGTACCCATATGGTGTCGGTTTCAGCATTATTTATAATAACTAATCCCAAGCATGCAATACTTCCAGCTAACGAGCAATATAGATTAAAGGCAGATGTTTGCTGTAACCACAAAGTTGGCATTCATCTCATAGCAACGTGTTTAATCTGTGCTGGATGTTTACTTCTTGGTATGTTGATTGCCAAGTAGTTGCAGTTCTCTTTTGTTGTAGTTTAAATTTAAAAAAAAAAAAAAGGCTTCCATCTTAGCATTGTAGAACCATGGAATATCCTGAGTTGGAATAGACCAACGAGGATCACCAAAGTCCAACTCCTGGCCCTGCACAAGACAGTACCAAGAATCACACCATGTGCCTGAGAGAGTTGTCTAAAATGTTGCTTGAACTCTGTCAGGCTTGGTGCTCCCTGGGGAGCCTGTTCCAGTGCCCGACCACCCTCTGGGTGAAAAACTTTTCCTGATGTCCAACTTAAACCTCCCCTGAAAACACATGCCCTTCAGACATATAAAAAATGGAAACTGGCAGTGTTCATCAGTGCTTCATGCACGAGCAGAGAACACAATGAGGTCTGACATCCAGAAGCCACTCAACAGAGATTTGATTCTGAACAAACCTGTGACACTTGTAAAACTGCCCAAGCAAGCAGTTTAACTTTGGAACCAGCTGAGCTCTTCCACTGCAACACTTTAACTCAAGCATGATGTTGAGTGTTAGTCTTCTACAGCAAACACAGAAACAGCTGCATGTGTTTCTATTTGGAATAAACAGGTACTGAGTGGCAGCTACTGATTTGTCTGGACTGCTTATTGCCATCTGACCATGCAAAAGATGGTTTGGTGCTGCGATCTCCACCCAGAGGGGAGGTCTGTGCAATGGTGGATACTTGGAGGTTTGTTCATGCTGTGCTGTGCGAGAGCACAGTGGAGGGGAACCCAAAGCAAAAAACTAAAGCTCAATAATTAGTGATCTCTAATAGAAGAATACAGAGTAAAACAAGTAAGAATAAAACAACTTGTAATCATTTTATAAAGTGAGCAGCAACCAACCAAAGCAGAAATAAACAGCACCGGTCTCAGATGAACAATAACCAAAACTGAGACATGAAATGAGCAAACCAAAACAAGTTATACAACAGTCATTGAAACAAAAGGAATTATTTGGAATTATTTTAAGTTGGAAAAAGAAGCAGAGAGATAAATGATTAGAGAGATCTAGGAGCAAATATTAAGCAAATACATTTTTATGGAAGCTAATTTTGTCTGATGACACTGGTGAATAGGACTGTACTGTCCCAGTGGACGTCCTCTAGCTTCACTAAGCTAGAAAAGGGAGATTGCTGTGGGAAGGTAGGAGGTTTTCAGGGGCATTGCTGCTTTGTGGTGCTAACATTGGCCATGTGCAATGTAAAATTATTTCCTGTATTGGTACATTAGTTTTTCTTGACTATCAAATCTGAAAGGCTCTGAAGGGAGGTCAAAGAAAGGGAAACATAGTGCTGAATTGTCTGGGTTTTTTCCACAGCTGCAACATGCCTTAGCAATATTGAGGGATAGACAGGAAAGGAGATTTATAGCAGATGGACATTTTGTTGTTTTGGTGTTTTCTTTAGTAATTTCATTCTTAGTTTTGTAATCGAGACTCTTTTGCTGGGTAGAAAAAATATATTTTCTTGTTTATTGACGTAGACAGGATGGGCTACCCAGAGGCAGGTATTTAAATGAGCAGTAAATACCAGAAATCCACTGCACCCACATATGGGGGAGTGTGAAACAATGAATGTTTGCTACCCAGCTCTAAGAACCAATTTCTGAGCTGATACTGGGAAGCATTAAGATGCAAAAAATGAATTTACTTCTCCTTATTAACTAGCAAGAAGCAGGTGGTTGGAGAAACACCTTATCACTACAGAAGGCTAATGACTGATGAGTCATTACTAAAGCCATAATCAAAATCAAAGTTAAACAAAGTCACTCTTTCTCCCTTCATGCCCTTATACAAAGGAAGACTACAAATCCCAGCACCCAGAAAAACAAGTGCCTGTTGTCTTTGGTACAGCTATAATATACTGCTGTGTTTGCCCCACCAACATGTTGCACTACCACAGTTCTGGGAACTGTTTGCTCTTCATTCAGTGGATAAGCACCCATGACTTTTTTGAGAGTAATATGATAATAACATCAACCTTTACCAATTAGAAGAGTTATTACTTTCAAAGAGGTGCTCTGCCTGCACTCTGAGATGTGCTGAATGTTAAATAGTCACTAGGGGGATGTAGGAGTTCTGGAAGGGTTTCGGATCCATCTTGAATGAGTTTTTAACACAGCATTAAAGAGCTGCTTCATCAATAACAATTTTTGCACTTTACCTGAAGGTATTGCACTCCACGTAATATAAACTTACATGTGCTCTCTGTGGCATTTCTTCTGAAAAGCCAGCTGGGCTTTTTGCCTGAACAGTTTCAGAGCAGTTTTAGGCAACAACTCTTTCAGAGATGGTATCACATATGGCCCAGATTCTGGGAAATGTTTACTCCTTTAACTTGTCATTCTTTGTTTCAATGAAAAGCATCTGAGGATCAAGGTCACGAACAGAACTTTAACAGAAGTTAATGTAACTGCATCCAGGAAGTGGAAGACAGCTTTTAACCTCCACCTGTGGCACATGAAGAGCACTGACCAAGAGGTTGCCTTGTCCATAAGTAAAGGCAGAGCTGTGGAACTGCTGACACCATGGGCACACAAAAAAACACAGTTTAGTTTTGTAAGAGTTACAATTCCAAGACAAACAATACATTTAGTTAAGAGAGTTCAGCACGGTATCTGTCATAGACGGGTTTTTAGGCATGTTTTAGTGATCTCCAAATTGTACAAGTTACTCACACCTGTTACTTGATTTTGTAGAGTGCACCACCTCCTTTTAGACAAGAATTGAATTTTACATGCAACATCAAAGTCCATTTACAAGCTGTCTACAGGCTCAGCTGCTTTTCATCCTAATGCATAAAAAAGAAGGATTACCATGAAAGGACAGACCCAGGAATAATGATGTGAGATAACTACCAAGAAAATGGAAAGAAAGTCTGAGTTTGAAATACTTGGCAGAGAATAACAGAAAAGTCTCATGGTCTGATAACTATGGAAATGTGTATTTGTGTCTGGTGAAAGCACTTCAGACTTAAGAATGTGTTCGTAAATCACATGTATCAGCTAGAAATTAAGGAATAATTCTTTTGTTCATTTCTCACTCCTGTAATTCAAGAAGAGTACCTAAGAAGCCTAGAGGAAAACACGGAAGCTAATTCAAATATCTGAAAAAGCCTGTTTCAAGTATCTATTTGCAGATGCTAACTCAGGGTTGCTTTCAATTAAAAGGTTCCTCCTTGAAGGAGAAAGAAATTCTGCACCGGAATCTGGCAACCAGCAATCACAAACTCCAAAGTGATGCTTCCTCCTGTTGTTTTACCTAAAAAGATAAATTCATTGTCTGAAATTTACTAAGGATTCTTAGACAGAACAGCCACTGGAAACCACTAATGACACTATCTGCTTTCTAGACAGATAAATTCCAGAAAAAAGGGTGCTTATAAAAATATTTACAGTGTTAAACTTTTGTAAATAACATGTGTTTTCTATGAAAAATAACTAAGCAAGAAACATCATGATTTTGATATTAATGACCAATGATGGAGGCCAGTGGTTTTAAAAATAATGGTACAGCTGACTGCAAGGAAAGCGAGTTCATTTCTGTAGCACACAAGTAATGTTTATAATTCATTACACTCCACACTTTCAGCTACAGTGTAGTTGTAATTGGATGTTTATTCCCTCTCCTACACATCACAATATATCACAAATACACATTGTGTAACATGGATTTGTTTCTTTTCCCATGTTAGGTCCTTTGTTTCAATATTAATGCCATGCTGCCTTCAGCTTTCATATCCTTCCTCTAACCTTCTGCCATTAAGAAAAACTTTATTCTCTTGTAACTTTTCAGTTAGACATTAAAAATAAGCCAAGGGGTTTTAAAACTCTTATTAAATGCATGTAACACATATGTTGTCCTAGGGATACATATCACAGTCTTGGTGAAATGCCTCTAATGTGAATAAGTAAAACTCATCCTTAACTTTGCATACACCTACATCCAATCTTGCATAAAGCAGAATGAAATATTATGTATGGAAAAGAAAGGAAAAAAAAAGAAAGTCTGGGTTATGACATGCATATAAAGTATTGATTTGGTCTTGATTGAAAGCCTCAAATAATTCTTACGCTTTGTGAGGCCTTGCCTAGGCTAAAGTTATTAAACTTTGAAGACTTTAGTTTCCAATTTACCTGTCGATAAATGCTGCAGTGTTTATGACAAGGGCTTAGCGATTCTTCCAGATCTCAATGTCCTTCCTAACATTTCATCAATGAGAAGCCTTGAAAACAAAGGCTTTAAACAGATTTTTTTCTATTTATTTATATATTTATTGTGTAAATATTTTATTAATATATTACTCCCTCTGAAATCCACAGGAAAATTTCTTATGTCTTCCATGAGAACTGACTTGAAATTTTGCACACCCCAGGTTTACATACCCTTGAGTAAATTTCTGCTGCAATTTTTTTTCAAATACTATAGACATCTTAAAAAATTTATGTCTATGTGTAGTGTAGATGGCAGAGTCATGGTTTCTTTTATTCTTTCTGTGCTTAACTAATGGCACGATTAGTGTGCTAGGTTGTCTTGTTGTAGGTTTTTGTCATGGAGTAAACAACTTAGACCATTTAAAATAATTTCATAAGTAGATGTTTTGCCACACTTTAAAGGATAATTGGCGAAGGAAAAAAAGCAACAAGTAGGCAATTTTTACTCTTGCTCTCTGCAAAGAATACTGCATATTAGGCTTTAGTTTTTCATGAAAATCCTCAGTTGTTTCTTTCTTTTCTGAAAAGTTTAGAATGAAATGACCAAAGTTATCTACTTTCTCTTGGCTTTGTTGACGTGAGTTAGTCTGTGAGTTCTGCATGGAAAATTGTTATTTTGGAAATATTTTGCACGGGTAGCTACAATACTTTTAATGTCATATACTCCCAGAAAAAGCTTCAGGGATATAATGCCTTACACCCTTTGGAATAAAAATTCTAATAGATATGGCATAAAGGACCTTCTTTATACACCTTTCTAGTACCTGCCAATCACCAGCTCAGGTTTACAATGAGTGACAGTAAATCAGTCACCACCACCCACACCTGAGTCTTGCCAACAGCCTGTTTTCCTCATCCATTTGATACTGTTTCCCTCAGGCAGAGAATGGACTCTTACAACTCAATAATTAAGACACCCAGATAAAATTGAGTAGCCTATGATACCTACCAAATAAAAGTAATGTAATAGTTCTTTCTGCACTTTGATTTTTACAATGATGGGGAAAAAAGAAAAAAAAGAGTAACTACATAATGATCAGAAGAAACTATCAGATACACCTCAAGCATATTATAAAAAATGGGAATATAAGAGGAACACAAGAAATACCATGATTTTGAAACATGACTGCATTCCCAGTTAATAAAGCTAGAAAAGGTACTTTTTCCTGTTCTCCATCTCTCCAAACCAGCTCCATATCACATAAACCTCCATCGTAAAACCTGCCCCAAAAGAGTTGTTGCTTGTCAAATCAAAGTGAAAATTCAGATAATACAATGTTATAGAGCTGCCTTCAAGAGACCAGCATCTGCTCTGATGGTCTGACCAACAGTTACCCTGTTACCTGGTTGGTTGAGTTTATAGATGATAAGGCAACTCGTTATCAGGCCCCCAGGCCCTCCTGGCCTTTGTCATCTCTGATGTGGAAACTGATCCCACTGCTAATGATGCCCTTCCTTTGACTGAAATATAGAGCTTTTTGTTGTTACATTCTCCTAAAATCATTAATATAAATATGGGGATGTGATATCTGTTTACAATGCGGCAATTTACAGTTCTCTGGCAAGGTAAGGAAAATTTTAAATGGGGATGTACGTTGTACCACCATGACCACACCAAAAGGACTAGAAGTTAAATATGAAATAGGGAGAGAAACTTCCCTGGCATTGTTTCTTCCTAAGAAGGAGGGAACATGGGTTTCTATGGTTTCTTGTTTAATCTTCTTGCAGAGTAATAGTAGGTAGCTTTGGTCTGTGTGAGAGGTGAGACAGCACTCAGCAGGGTGGTGAAACGTCTCAGAATGGGTAACTGGTTCAACCCTTTAATCTTTGTTCTTTCTAGTAACTATTTTCTGGCAAATCAGTGCTAGCAATTAATATTTATCCTTTGATGTTGGCATAGCTCCAGATCTAAATGAATACTGATTCCATTGCTTTTGCTTATCCTCTATTATCTCCACTCGTCCTTACCATCTGTTTACATGACTGACATTTACAACCTCATGAGAGCAATAAAACCAAACCATTCATGTAGGAGTCAGGGACAAGCAGGAAAGCTGGAGAGGGACTTTTAACAAGGGCACAAAGTGATAGCACAAGAGGGAATGGTTTCAGACTGAGAGTAGGTGTTGATTAGAGGCCAAGAGGAAATTCTTTACTGTGAGGCTTGTGAGACACTGGATTAGGTTGCCAGAGAAGCTGTGGATGACCCATCCCTGGAAGTGTTCAAGGCCAAGTTTGATGGGGCTTCAGGCAATCTATCTAGTGACAGGTTCCTGTCCATGGCAATGGGGTTGGAACAAGATGATCTTTAAGGTCTCTTCCAATCCAGACCATTCTATGTGTCCATGAAAGCAGTTCTGTTCTCTTGAGTAGCCTCTTTTCATTCCTTGTGTGCCTGGCTCTTTGCTCAGCTTCTCTGCAATGTGCAAGTATGATAGCCCCAGTAATAAGCTGAATTTGACCACTTCATATTTTGGGGAACCTAGACTACAGAGGAAACCACTGTTTTATTCTTTTTGCTCCTAGACTTCTGTTTCTGGATCACACCAATGAACAACTGAGAAAAAGAAGTTCTAATGTTGGAGCTCAAATGTATTTGGTCTACTTTTCCTCTCAAATAATATTCTCATTCCACCCCTAGGTTGTCAGTGTTGATAGGAAAAAAAGTGAATGTAGAAGAAAAAAAATCACGTTTTCTTCCATTCCCTTAAAATACTATGTATCAAACTTAAGCTGAAAATAGGTTTGCTCTACATTTGTGCTATTTAAGCATTGCAGTACAGATTATGTCAAAAGTATATCACATAAGAAATAGAAAGCTTCCTATATGCTGAGTATTTTTTCTTTTATTGTAAAATGTCTCACTTTCTTTAGGAAAAAATTTGCATGCAGAAGGGATTTTGAAAAATGTTCTTTCTTGAATAACATATCATATACATATAATTGTATTGCATTTAAAATGGTAAAACTTGGTTTTGGACAAATAATACCTTGACTTCATCAAGCATAACTGACTTCAGAAAAACCCAGTAAGTAAAAGCCACCACTGTATAATATTTCATTTTTAACTTCCTCTGATCAAGAATCTGCTATGGCACTGGAAAAGAATTTTTAAGTGTCCTTAATATTTCTTGCTGTCTGCAATACCTTTAAAAAGCCGATAATGTGTATTTCAACAGCCAAAGTGTTTTCTGTTTGTCTAGCATGTGCTCTGCTCTGCAGACTACAGCTAATCAAACTGAATAATCAAAATAAAACCAGTCCACTTACTGAACAAGTTTGAGTACTTGTTTACGACATACAACAAAGACCAGCTTTGGATGTATGTTATGGAAATGCAAACAGATAAAGATGCTTCCCAACACCAAAATGAACTGCAGTTTTGCCCAAGGACACAGCACATGAACTGCCATGTTGCTTTAAAAACCAGCCTCACAAACATGAAAAATAAGCAAACAAAGTCTAAATGTTTAACACAGTTTGAGATTCAAACCTGTTCTAGACTAGTTTGTGTCTCCATTTCTGATAAATTACTGAAAAACAGGGTTCTTGATAGCAGTTTACTTTTGCTCAGTGATTTCATAGCATTCATAGATTACCTCTCTTCCCTTCCTTTCTGTCACTTTTTTTGACAGGAACAAATGACTGAAGAGATTCATGCAATGCAGTTGTCAGCTCCAACAAGATGCCGCAGAAGTTTGTATGGGAATAGCTGTCAGCAACAACAGTTGGAAAAAAGTTTATATTGACCAGTCAAAATTTGTTTTGTTCAAATTCATCAGATATTCAACTGTCTTAATATTGCAGTAAAATGAGATTTAGTAGGTTTATTTTTTTTTCACTTTTTTGTTTATTTGTTTCCTCTTTTCCCCTTTCCCCCCTCTCCTTCTCCTCCCATATGTTTAAAATTTAATATCTGCATGCTGAAAACAATTCCTGGAAGTGGGGTTATTTAGAATATAATGCTCATACAATTGCCTCAAGGGTTTTGCATTTTCTTTCCTTCTCAGAATTTCACCTCTGTTTATCTTTTGGCGTTTACTTGGTATGATTCTACCAACTTTGCCCATGATCCTTTCCAATTGCTTCCATAGCCTGTTAGTTTCTAGTAAAGTTTACAAATAACTCTGACACCATGTCAAAAGTTACCATTTGTTTCCTTGAAGTGAGAGAACCAACTGATGGGAAATTTCAGAAGCTTTGTAATAATGTCTGGAGTGACAAAGTTGCTACTAATTTGCTTTGGGTTTGTGTACCTATTTTGGAGGGGGTTTTAAATTTCATTTTAGTTTTGAGTGGAAAAGACAGCCACACTAATTAAATTTTACCTAATTCATATCTATGCATGTAATTATCTAGAGCTTGTTGATTTAAAAAGCTGCCTACTCTTGACTTCTACCCTTCATGGCTTTTTTCTGTCATGATTTTTCTACTCTGAACTGTAAATTGCCACCCTGAATTGTTTTCCATGTCACCTTTAAAACAAGAATACGCCTGCTGCAGACAAAACACCTTTGATTTGATTTCAGTGACATGTTTTGTTCTGCTCTCTAAATGGCCATTCTTGAGGTTTGTCTATTGATAAATGAAAAATGAAAGGCATCTTTCATGTGCTGTGAAAAAAGAAAACAGGCAGGGGAATGACAGATGAGTTTCCTGCCTTTCCACAGACACACATGCCCCCTTACTGGCAGTATCATGGCAGAAGGCCACCAGGAATAAAAGAAATACGGCAGACATGAATTTCTTGCCTTTCTACAGGAAATATTTATTCCCTAATTTGCACTTAGCATGACTGTCATAAAAATATATTGATCTATGCTTTTCTGGTGTTTCTAAAGCACATTTTAACTGGGATTGCATGCCACAGACATTATCTTCAAAGTCAGAATGATGTTATGCATCATACCCTACCAAAATTCTTCATTGCGGGTTTAACCCAGACCCGTGGAAATGTGTCTATTATCTTTCCCTCAAAAGATGCTTCCTTCAGGAATGTTGAGCTACTAAATTGCATTCTTCACTTTCTCAAGTACCGCCTACTCTCTTCTTGGATTTGTTGGGGCTTTTTCCCCTCCCCTCCCTTTTCTTCGCTTCATCAGACTTCACTCGGACGGCGGGCGGAGCGGCGGTGTCGGGAGGCGGGGGGAGTCCGGGGTAGCCCGGGAGCGGCGGCGGGAGGCAGGGGGAGCCCGGGAGCGGCGGCGGCGGCGAGCCCGGCAGGCAGGCGGGTCCCCTCCGCCCTCCGCACTGACGTCAGGAAACTTTCCCTACGGCTGGGGCCGGAGCGGGCGCCGGGAGCCGGCGCGGCGNGTACCCCGGGGTGTCGGGGGCGACCCCGCGGGGTTCGCGATCCCGCACCGAGGGTGCGGGGCGGGCAGCGCCGGGTCCACAACTTCGCCTCCGCACGGAGCGGGACTCTAGGACACGGGGCTGTTTGAGCAGCAGGGAGCTGCAAATAATGAGGTGCCTTTCATTCTGGGCTGGTTTTTCCCCCCCGTAGTAAGTACAGTAAAGCCATTATCCAAGACGGGGTTTTGTTTTGCCTCTGAGGCTTCGCCGTGGCAGCCCGGTGGGGCTGGGCGGCAGCCGAGCTCGCCGCTGGGGCTCAGGAGCGCTCAGTTGTTGTACAAGGGAGGATCTTCGGCTCGCAGGCAAACCCAAACCACCAAGTTAATTTTAACTCCGCGTGTGTCGGGAGGGTGGAGTGCTGGAGGAGTTTGCCGGATCATCATGTGAATAAGAGCTGAAATCTGAGCAAGGACTGCAGCCGATGGCTCGGAGTCGGGGGAGGAGATCCGGGGAGAAATTCTCAGTTTGAGGGGGTCTGAAAGTTGTAGGACAACTGGCGGAACATGGAAAAGTATGTTGCTCATTTAATTTCACCGTCCTTGTCTTTTATTGAAGGGCACCGAGAGTCAATCAAAGGCCCCTAAAGGTTAATTGTATTCTTCATACAAAGGAATTGGCCCCCTTCCGAAGAACTGGATGGCTGGGGTCTTTTTTGAACTTGAGACGCTAATTAGATATCTAATTTAAATACCATGCAACTTTTTAACTTATCAGTTTCTACATTTGCATCACAGTTGCAAGTTTTTAAAAAGTCATCTTTATGGTAATAAAAAGTTACCATAACTAAAAAGGTGTTAAAAAACTTAGTAGACTGGAAAGTGAGGCATACATGAAGGTGATCATGAAAGTGCTTTGAATGTGTGTAGATTCATATAAGATGTTTTAGCAGTATATGCGCTCTGTGAGTACTGATGAACCCCTCCTTTTAAGAATTCTTTTCTGTGTGTGTCGTCTCATGCATGTTAGACTAACATATGACTCAAGTTATACTTTTCCGTTGTTGGTAGTAATAAGCAGTACTTCAGAGCCACTTATGATATTAATCAAAATAAGAAAAAAAATCACCTAAGGGGAGCAAATATCTTTTTGAAGGCCGAACTTCTATTTTTATGCCAATTTCAAAATGAACAGTAAATGTTGCCTTGTAATTATAGGTTTCCTTGATTGATTTGTCATGTAGTAGTAAGTCAGTTACAACTTCAAATATTTGGAGATTATCAGCATTAACTGAGAGAAAGGAATAACTAAACAGTCAGGGGGAATAATTCCATGATTATTAGCTATATGCTTTTTTGGGACGTATTTTATTTTGAGTGTATGGATGCGTTAGTGATTATAGGTCCCATTAAAGGCATATATTTATGTGAATAGCTTGAATAAAGAGTGTGACTTAAGGATTAAGGAATTATGACACAGTGTTGAAGGATGCAAGTGAGCAGTTCTGTTTGTGCTTTTAACAGAGGCAGGAATACCAGGGAAAAGAAATAAGCAGAAACAAGTATGAAACCAGTTGCCTTACAAGTTAGGATGATGGGATCCAGCTTGCTTTGGGTGTGTCTTGCAAGTAATGAGTACAGAAATTAAAGTTATTCTAACTGTAAACTATGTTTCGATGTTCTGTGTAAAGCATTTTAAATCTCATGGGCAAATACAAACCTACTACTGAAGGACCAGAAGGGAGGAAGATACAGTTAATAGGAGTGGACAAAGAGAGTGTTTATTACACAAATTAATGGTTGTTACCTCCTTAGTCTTTGGAGGCAACTTTGTTATCTCTTTGGCGTTTTTTAGACTTCAAAGATTGTGGATCTACTGTTCTGCAACACACTCACCTGCTGTGACCTTTTAGAATTTCCTTTACAAGCTCATTAAAGTAATTTGTTAGTCTCTTGCCTGTAGACAAGGTTACATTTTGTGGTTCAATAGCAGTGTGTTTGTCTGGGTGTGTTCATGCAATGTTTGTAAACATTACTGGGTGCTCTAAAAGTCATAATCAAGAGACTTGTATGAGGAGCTTGAGAGGTCAAACACAATAAACTGGAATTTGTATTATGATTATAGAATTAGTTTTTCTCTTGAGATAATCCCTGGAGAGTGTATGGCTTCAACATGTCATAAGAAAATAATTAGAGCTACCAGCTGAAATAATTAAAGAACAACTTCAGCTGGAACTGGGAGACTAACACAGCTTGAAAGAGAACAGAGGGATAAACTACCTTATTGTAGAATTGTGGTCACATCTAATATGACTTGTTGCAGGATTCTGATTTTGTCAGCTTTTTCAAGAGAGCAAATAAAGCACTGAGGGCTTGACAAGTCCACCAGGTTCATTTCATGGAAATTGCAGTTCCCTCAGCTTTTCAGTCATTATCAATAGTGGAATACATGGCAGAAGACGAGGCTGTTTAAAGTAAATCAGCTCTTGAGACAAAAAAAATCATGAATGAATGACTTAATAGAGTTGTTACATAAAAATATGCTAATTGGGCACAAAGTAACATTTTCCCAATTATCTTTTTTGCCTTACTTTTTGCCTTACTTTGAAGATACAATCTCCTTTGGAGAATGAGACTGTATCCCAGAAAAGAACAAAACAGGATTGCCCCTGTTAGAACACACAGTGCCTCTGCATAGCTACCTAACAATTTCTCTGTGGTTCCCTTACCTTCAATGCCTAACTTTGCATACAGATATATCTGTTAATATCTTTGTTCCAAAGGAGGTAATTTTCTTCCTCGTGTGTCTTAAATCCCTGAGATTAGAACTTTGGCTTTATTCATGCAGTTAGCTTCACTGCTCCACTGCCAGCCCTGTGGATTTGCTGTTGTGGGATGGCCGACTATTACCATTGAATGTGTAGCCTAATTTGGGTTTACACTCATGGTTTAGGGTGCTAAGGGGCAGGAGGAAAAGGGTGATACGTTTTCTTAATTGTCATTTTGTGGTCTAGCAGGAATGGCAGAATGCTGTACTAGCATTACTACTGAGTTACTGCCCACTCTTTCAGCCTTAGATGTGCAAGTGTAGACTTTGTTTGGGCCCTGCTGTTTGCCCAGAGTCACTAAAAGAACTCTGGGAATGGTCAGTAGTAGCTCTCAAGTCTTAAAAATGCTTTTTCTTAAGCATTTTAATGCACTTAAAGATGTGGTTTTCTTAACACAGGCTGCAGCTCCACCCCACCTAATAAGCAGACAGTCCTCTGAGATGCCTCCTCTTGCCATATGGTTTCAAAGCATATTTGTTACACTGAACTGAACATCAAGAGAAGGAAGTGATGTTACGACATAGATTTTACCCAGGATTTCATTAGAGAATTTGTCCAGCTGGAAGCTCATCGTGAAATCTCAGGAAAGAATTTACACTTTCATTTCTCCTCCCCTCTGCCAGTTTAAGCAGATGTTCTAATCACCAGGCTACAAGGGTGCTCTGAATTAAAATGTGATCATTTTCTCAGGTCGAAATGAATTACTTTTCTGACATGTAACTACATACTAGGCAAAGAAAGAGCAAATGTACAGTTTTGCTGCTGAAGAACACAAACACTTCTATAGAACAGACAACACTTGCATTTCTGAAAGCCATCTAAGTATTTTTCAGTGGAGCAAGAAGTGGAACTTGGGCTTTGTAACACCTACAGTCTCACACAGGCTGCTTGATAATTGGGCAAAATGTACTGGAAAGCCCCCTAGACTAAGATGCTGGATTTCTTTAGCTTCTGCAAAATTCTTTTCATTTTTAAAGGGCAGACATTAAGAAATTCCATTTGTCATTTTAATTCCAGAGTCTGACCTATTCAGCTTATTAGTATATACTCACTTGGTTAGTACTGCTTTTATTTTATGTCTCGCTTTGAGCTTGTGTATTCTGGTTTGACTCTGAGAGTTGAGTTGGTTTTTCTCCATTTTCTATCTCACGAGCAGTTATAAACATTCAGAAACATCTGTGCAGCCAAACATTTTTCCGTGTATTCTGTCAGCAATACCTGATCAACACCATTGCCTTGGCATGAGTGTGCACAAGTATAACTTGGTAAAAAATTCTCATTAATAATGCACTGGTTGGAGCAGAGACTGAAGCTAACTCAGGGGTGGTTTTTTTGTTGTTTTGTTTGGTTGGTTGGTTTGGTTTGTTCAGGTTTTGGGGTTTTTTTTGTTTTGTTTGTTTTTAGTTCTGTGGAATAAATTGCTAGAATTAGGTTGGTGGTTTTTGTTGTTGTTTTTTTGGTTGTTTTTTTTTTCTGTCCCCAGAAATTAGAACCATAATCTGTGGAAACTCTTTAGACTTTCTGGTAATTCCTGTTCTGCGCAGACATCCTGAGCAGTGCAAGTAAAGAGCACTTCTATTTTGAAAAGTATGTGACTTCTAAGGCAAATCTTTTGGCATTCAGAAGTGTCTGATGGCTGTTTCTACCTTGTTTTACTGCTTTAGTGGAGATGAGTATGTGGGTACTCCAGTACTTGGGAATACATATGGATAGAGGAGACTAATCTACAAGGTGCTTCAGTCTTCTTATATTCCCTTAAATAAGATGAAAACTGTAAAACTGCATGCAAATTCCTACTTATTATTTTTGGATAGAACGAAACGGTTTTTTTTGAGGACTACTGAATTCTTTGGAACTATTCAAGGTCTTCAATGTAATTTTTTTATTCTCTCTCAGCTCTCTCCATCCCAGTTTTATCTTGGAACAAGGCAAAATGCAGTAACACCATGGTGTGCAAAACAGAATCCTGGCTCCTACCTGCTGTGACATTTAATATTCTATTCTGTTTTCATTTTTGTCCTTTTAAATGCAGATCTTAGATCTTCAGTTTCTTCCAGGCAGGCTGGGCCATTAGGAACTTAAATATTGCGCTTAAACTTTCCAAGTGATCTGGGACACTCTACATCTGTGTAGCACTTACAAGTTCTCTCAGAATTCTCAGCAGTCTGTACAAAATCAAACTTTGTTTCCATTAGAGGAAAAGCTGCCATGGGGAATTATGTCGGGAAGAGAAGTATTGCCCATTCTCACCTCAGTCTTGCAACTCTCCTTGCCGGAGGGGGACCCCTGGGAGGGCTCGTTTCTTCCCAGCTGGATGGAGACTGCCTTCTCAGCTTTGGCAAATAGCTGTTGTGCTAGTGCTGGCAATTTATGACTCCTGCCCAGTGTAATTATTGCTTTACCTATGCATAAAGGCACTCTTGATATTAATGAATTTATTTTCTCTTTTGTCAGATTGAGAGCTTTATTTTTGTTTTTTGTTTTTTTTTTTTTTTTGTGTGTGTACATCTTTTAAAGAAGGTATCTCTTGAAACAGCAGCATTTTTTTCTTAATCTGTTGTGAAATCTTCTGGAACATATAACTGAAGTGAGGTAATGAGCCTAGATAAAGGACTGTGTTCCCAATAAAAAAGATTATTTTTCCTGCAGTCGCATCTCAAAAGGGCTTTTGGAACAGTGACCATCTTTGCATGCCAGTTACATTAGGACTTATTTAAAAAAGTTTTTTGTGTCCTCAAACCTATTTTTTTAACATTTGTCCAGACCATCTTTCCAAATGCCTTGCTGTGCAGATATGTGCTGTCTCTAATGCTTTCTTCCTACATGCTGTGTTGGCAGCTGCATGAATTCAGAGATCATGAGTCAGGTTCCCTAGCAAAAAAAAAAAAAATCATAAAATAATGAGATTTAAAATAATAAAGGCTTTTCCTTTTTTGAATATTTAGTATTGTTTTTTTTTTTCTTTAAAGTCTTTTCACAGCTACAGATTTGATCTCACAAGCTCAGAATTTCAGGACTTGGATCTTCAAGAAAAAGTCTCTTGTGAGACTTGCCCTAAAATGGTGTCTGATGGCACCACTGTGTCTGAGCTTCTGCTGATACACAAGTCAGATTTAAATGAGAAAAATAGTAGTGAAAAGGATTCATTTTCATCCCTGTTTATGTTCAGATGTAACAAAAGGCTGCTGCTGATGGTTCTAGCTGAAGTCAAAGGACGTTCAATGTTGCAGCTGAAAATATTAGCTGATAGAATAACTCTTTTGTCTGCTTCCCAACTGATAAGGTGGCAGAGCCATCATTTCCAAAGCAGTGGACAGTCAGGATTAAAGTTAAATGGTGGTTTCATATTGCAGGGCATGGTATGCACAAGTCATTGGTGGTTAAGGTAATGTGGGGAAAACTTATTAAAACAAAGTAAAAAGTAGCAATGAGAGGTGAGGTGTATATGGTGTTAATGTGATGCTGAGCTTTTACTTGGACAGAAAACAGCAGCAGGGACTGACTGTGTAGCCAGCAGAAAGTCTGAGACACTAACCCCCACCATTGTGCCCCTTAATCTGTTTCACATGTGTAAGCTTTAAAGCAGAGCCTACTGTGGATTTATAAATACAAAGGTCTCTAACATCTGAGATTAGGACAACCTTTTTCTTGATTCAGGCAGTCTAAAAATTGCATTACTAATTTTGTAAGTTATATGTTGCATTAATATTTAATGTATCGTGTTATGCAAATGGAAGAAATACTTTTAAAACAAATGGAGCAGCTGGAGCTGCTACTAATTCTCTAATCTTTCTGTGCCATATAGTGATTGCACTCAATAGTTTGCTTTCGCTATGTTTTTTGGGGTGAAATGCAGCATGTCAACACTGCTGAACTGCAACATTAGTGTGTATAATGCTGCAAAGAGAGACAATTCCCAGATTTTACCTGACTAGATAAAATAGCTCATGTGTAACTACCAATGCAGTGCTTCCTACGTCTTCACAGAACCTAAGTTTTTAGTTGGTGGTTTGTTTTTTTTCCCAGTAACAGGCTGGTTTTGTCTTTGTACATGTTTTTGTGTAGTGTGTTGTAAGCTAAAAGGCAACATACAAATGGGACTGGGCCAATGCCAGTGGCTGGGAAAGTGGCATGTAAAATAACACTTTCTTACACAGGCATTTAAAACTGTTGTATGTTAGTAGTTAAAATTCTCATTACATTGCTTGTGTTCCTTATGGTTTAGTGCAGCTCTCCAAATCGTCTACTTTTTATTCTTTTTAAAAGCATATTAGGGGTTTTTTTTTGAATACCAAAAGAACTCACCTAAAAGCATTTCAACTTGTAAAAATGATTCTACAGCCTTCCTTCCCATCCCGTG
This sequence comes from Sclerurus mexicanus, assembly GCA_013396755.1. Taxonomy (NCBI): domain Eukaryota; kingdom Metazoa; phylum Chordata; class Aves; order Passeriformes; family Furnariidae; genus Sclerurus; species Sclerurus mexicanus. The sequence goes on along the minus strand of VWZF01002261.1, from coordinate 3,124,279 downwards.
CTGTGATGAGAGATTTATTTCTGGATTAGTCCCTGTAGGTTTGAAATCATACTTCTTCAGAAACCAGCCAGTCTGATAGAGGGCACTTGGGAACTTCATAGTTCCAGCCTCAGTTCTCTCAAAGACTATTGCTTCTGCAGTAACTGACAGCAGAATGTGCAGGCTGGGTTTTAACCTGGCCAACTGACTTGCAATCCCATATTTGTCACAAACACTCTGCCATTAACAGCAAACGTGATAACCTAGAAGAGCTTATGAGCTATTTATTGTTTTCTCTTACAAAATTAAATAGTTCTCCCAGAGTTCTCAGTTTCAATCCCCGTGTTTTATGGTTGAGGATATTGAATGTAGCTATTAAACTGCTAGACTGATTTTTGTAATAGTAATTTTCTCCAATATGAAGAGTAATTCCTGAAACCAAATCATTAGCTGGCATTTCAGCCATGCAGAATAATGTGTTTGCATTGGTAATATCCACAGCTGTCAGTACAGCTACACTGGCTGTACTGAGAGTGGCTCTTTTTTACTGGTTTTGACTGGGATGGCATGAGACAGCTGATGGCTACGGACGTGGCAAATCTGCCAGCATGGAAAACTCACAGAGCAAGTAGAGCCTTCATAGGTATTGTGGTGATCTGTTGGGAAGCTGAAGGGCAGTTGACAGCACTGTTGATTATTTCTCTTAGAAACATGATGGTGTTTGCTTTGCTTTTGAACTGACTGGCAACATGAAAATGATTTTACTTCACAAGTGGCGTTGCTGCTGCAAGGGAAGATATCTGTGCCACAGCAAACAAGGATAGTGTGCAATGCTTTTGAGGAACTACTTTAATGCCCAGTGTTCTGCATTGTGAATATTTACTTTGCAGTCTTGTCCAAAAGTTGAAGTGTTGATCATTATGTGGAGCACACAATGCAAAACTGTCACACTGTTTGGATTTTCTCTTCTGCCATTAGGTTTTCTGAGGGGGAGAAAAAGGAGGAGGTGTGACTTGTCATAATATGTCATGGTACTATGATTCATGTAGCTATGCATTTGAAATAGATAATTAAGAAATAAGACTAGTCTATATGAGCATTTAATATCAGATGGCAAGCATAGCATGTATATACCTACTACATATACTTGGACTTGCTCCCAGCAGAACTGATAACCTCCAATCTTACCTGTCTTCAAATGTAGAATTTGCACCAAGAATTCTAAACCTAGGCTCAGATTCAGAAAAGACTGACATGCTTTATTGAACAATCTGCAGAGGCTTACTTAAAGATTTGTTTGTCCCAAGCTTGAACATAACAGGATAAAGGATATCCTAAGAGAAAATGTTATTTTGTTGAACTAGAATGCATTTGCAAAATGTCTTCCTTTATGTGACTTTCACTCCCACTCTTTTGTTTAACTTTTAAATTCCCAGATTTCATAAATAAAGCAATGGTATAGTCTTTACTTTTATATCTCCAAAGAAAGAAATGTAGTCACTAAAACCTGATAAAAATAGATGCAGCCTCATTTGTTTGCATACTTTAGTCAAATTCAGATGAAGAAAATGACAGAGAGGTAATACAGATGAGAGATGGTATTGTGTGGGGAAAGTGAGTAATGCTGAAGTGTTCATAGATGAGGCTTTTAAGGAAGTGGAACATGTCCAAAGGATGGCAATGAGGATGGTGAAGGGCCTTGAGGGGAAGCCATGAGAGGAGCAGCTGAGGGCACTTGCTCTGTTCAGCTGGAGAAGAGGAGACTGAGCAGAGACCTGATTGCATTTACAACTTCCTTGTGAGGGGAAGAGGAGGGGCAGGCACTGATCTCCTCTCTGTGGTGACCAGTGACAGGACCTGAGGGAATGGCCTGGAGTTGTGTCAGGGGAGGGTTAGGTTGGGTATTGGAAAGAGATTCTTCCCCCAGGGGGTGGCTGGGCACTGAACAGATTCCCCAGGGCAGTGGTCACAGTATTAAGGCCGACAGAGCTCAAGAAGCATTTGACAACATTCTCAGGCACATGATGTGACCCTTTGGGGATGGTCCTGTGCAGGGTCAAGAGCTGGACTCTGATGATCCCTGTGGGTCCTTTCCAATCCAGCATATTCCATGTTTACATGTGTAGCTTTTTGCTGGCCATGGAGTAGAAATCTTCTTCCTATGGAGTCTCCCTGACGACAGACCCTTTCTGGGGTGACTCTGTGTGTTTCATACACTCCATGTATCTTTGCTGGTCACTGATTTTCTGGCATTTTTAAGGATTTCCTTATCTTTGATGCTTGTTGCTTGAACATTCATTTCTTTCCAAACTCCACTCCTGAAGGAATCTGAGATATGTCAAACAGAAGTTCAATATCAGAATGAGCAGTCATCATCTAAGCTCTTGACATCCAGAATTCAGAGCCAGGTTATATTGTGATGACTTAGAGGATATTGTAGCATATTACATAGGAATTTTCTTACCATTCTTGGAGGATATCCTGAGTTTTTATGATTTTATGGCTTTCGAAGAATTCCTAAATGATATTTTCTCCCCCTTCCCATTTTGGAGTTGTGTTTCCTCTGAAGCATTGTTAGGCTTGATTAGGATCTAGGAAATTTTTGAGTAATGAGTCAGAAAAATAAACAGAAGTTGAGCAAGCAAAAGCTGAAGAATAGAAGAGCTTTTTGGTTTAGGTAAGTTGAAATCCCTTCAGCTCTAAACTGGAGGCGTAGTTTCTGTCTCCTGCATGCACACCTTGTCCTTCTTTTTAACTTGTCTCTTTCCTTCTCTTGCCCTTGCACCCTCAAGAAACCCATGGAGAACAGTTCTGTTATGTCTTACTCAGACAACTTCATGGGATACGCCTAGATGTGCTTCTTTAAAAGAGCCTGAAGGGAAAGCTTTCAAGTGTAAAAAATGTGTCATGTAAAAGATGCAAAACAGTAAATATGCTTATAGTTGTAAACCCTAACAATTCCCCAGCAGTCCCTTATGTACTTCTTACTCAGAGAATTATCTGTGTTGTGATTCTCTGTGCTTTCCAGTTTTGGATTTCAAGGGTTTTGACATAGTAACTGAGCAGTGATTAAAAGGTATGAAGAAATGGACCATAAAATAGATGTTTAGTGAAAGATAAGTAAAAGCATACTTGATCAGATTAGCGGAATATATTTGAGATGTGTTCTGTTACTGGCATACTCATGACTACTTAAATACTGAAATAATCTGTTGCTATTTAATCCAAATCAATTCCATTTGCTCGGTCATCTGGAAGTTACTTTACTGAATAAAATTCTTAGTTNAAAGTCAAACTACTGAAGAAATATGCCTTGACAGTAAAGAACATAATAAAATGCTAAAGATCTCAGTTCTGAAAGAAATAAGTGGTTGGGTGGAAATAATTGCTTTGAATATTTTGAAATCATTACGGTGAATTTTGCCAGATGCTGTTGAAAAATATTTATGTGTGTTATTTACTGCTGTGTTTCTTGTGCTTGCTGCAAGGCATGTGTACTTCTGGGTAATTTGATTCTGTTTGTTTATGGTCTAAATACTTCTTTCCCCCCCAGACAGCAGTATTCAATTGTGTATTAAGTTCAGATTCTTTTTAGAAGACGTGATGCAAATATAAGTCCCGGGCAGTGTTTGTGTGAGGTAGAATAGAGTGTATTTCTTCTTAGCTGGCAAACACATTTGGAATCTTGACGTACTTGCCAGAGTTCTGAAACTTGCATTTCAGTATGTACCTAGAAACATTTTACAAGGTAAGATCTTTAAAGAGATGCTGCAGCTCGAAGATGTATTTGTAACATGTCTGGAGAAGGCCACTTATTAACTGTATTCTGAACCTCTGACGCTGTGGAGGTGTGAAGGACAGAGAGAGCACTCTACTCTGTCCTGTCTTGTCACTTGTCTGGAAATGTGTCAATCACTCATTGGAGCTGCCCTGGTGTGTGGATATTGGGAAAACTTGGAGGCATTGGCTGGTGCAGCAGCTGGTGTATGAAAAGCTGCCTTGTGAACGACTGCAGTTAAATGGTTACTAGTTCTGTTTTGTTACAGTTGTAGGAATTCTGCTAGTGCCTCTGCTTTGATTTCTTCGGGGTATGCTTGGTTTGGATGTTCACACTGTAGTTCTGTAAGTCATTTGAGACAGAAATCATGCCAACGCAATGTTGGTTGGAGCCTTCCTGTGTGTGTTGCCACCCTTTTCCTGTCTAATGCACCTTTCTCTGGGTACTGGCCCAGGTACTTTCGATATGGCTTTAGGAACTGGATCAAGTGTGACCAAGAACTGGCAAGAGTGAGGAATATGTTCATTCATCCATATTTAGTCTGTGGAGCAGCAGAGTAGGATGCAGTACAGTTGCTTTTCCAAATAGAAGCTAAGCTGTAAGCATTTGTTCCACGTACAAAGGTTTTTCCATGGCTTGCAGCATAGTTCCTCCCTGACCTGACCAGAATAGATCTATCCATATAGACATAGTCTCTTTCTGGCCTTCATTGATATACTTTTACGTTCTTCAAGGCACAACCACTTTAATGAGTGAGGATAAACAGTGCTGGAGCACAGAAAGCATGTTGTTACTATCCAGTTTATTTAGTTTTGTCATAAATCCAGGTTCCTCTGTGTATGTATTAGGGAAGTTTGTTTTATTTTCCTGCTGAGCTCTATCAGCAAAAAAAACAAAAAAACTTTTGTTTCTTGGCTCTTACCTTTCTCTAAAAATGAAGAATGCTTCGACTTCTGAATGCAATTGAACATTTACTTTATCTATTAACTAATAACGGGGGGAAAAAAACAACTCAAAATCAGAAATTCAGAGTCTTTTTAACTTGTTTTCTTTGGATTTCAATTTCCTGTTCTTTTTTAAATACAGTCTTATTTTATTGACTCTCGTCAAATAAAGATGTGAGGTTGATAGTTTTCTTTCCATAGTTTTATTACTAACATTCTTTCATCACTTGCAGAAAATAAATATTGTGTATTCAGTCCTCTTTCCATGGCAAATAACTGAGATTTTCTAAATCTCTTCATGGTGTTGTACATGGCACGATGTTAACCAGTGGAATGACTGTCCCTTGTGTTGATTGAATTTCATGTATATTTTTGTAGCCCTCCAGTTGTAGCTGTCATGTTAAATTCTTCCTCTGTGTCCTCATGCCTGTTGCTCTTCATCCGAACTACTCAGAAGTGTCTGAAGCAAATTGTAGGCTGGCAGGTTTTCAGGCCAGACCAAACAGTGTGGTGCTTCTGGCCTGTCCAGTGACTGGTGTCCCTCACTCACCCCCAAATAAAATCCCATTGTTAAAGATAGAGTTTTTACTTTGAATCTCCATTGTTGTTTTATCATAATGTGGAACAGAACATGCCAGGACTTAACTGCCTTTTGGAGGATCTTTTTACAGTTAATGGTGTTGCTGTTACTTGAATAGAGAAGGATTCAGGTGCTCAAGGGACTGTTTGATCTTTAAAAAGAAGGCAGACCATTTAAACTGATTTTTTTCAAATTAGTCTCCAGTGGAATTGGGCTGCAGCAGAGTAATCTCATGTTTCCTTTTGCCTCTCTCCCTGGCAATGATTTTGAAATTTGTTGATGGGCTCCAATAAAATTTTCGCACATTTCACAAAATCTGATGAGTGGTTAGAAAACAGAGATTGACAGCAGTGTCCCTGCAGGAGATGTGTAGCTGACTGGAGAATAATGTGGCAGAAACAGTGAATTCTTTCTCATCACCTGAAGTCTGCTGATTTTCAGTGACAGTTACCTGATGAAAAGATTTTTTTTTTCTTGGTCATAACATTTTATCCATTAAGCCCTGTCATAATGGATAAAACCTTTCTAGCACTATTTTGGAGTGGCCTTACAGGTGCACAACATTGTGAATTTTAATGTTCTTTATCATATTCGTGCAGTTCAGTAATCTCTATTATTTATAATTTACTATTTTTATCACATTTTATCATCCTCTGTTTCCTTGCAACTTTCATTTTAGCTCTCTTCAGTCTGCTTTTTTTCAGTAGACAGTCTTTTAGTGAGTTGTGCTTTATCATAATTGGCAGGACATATGCAATATATGTACAGTATGTGTAAATTTCCTTTTTTTTTTTTGTCAAAGTCTCTTCAGTGTTCCAGGTTTTTGGGAGTGGGGTATGAATCCAACAGCTTGCCTGTTTTTCTATTGTAGTTCTCAGTTTGCTCAGTTTTAGATGATCTCTACGCATTCCATATGCTCTTAGAATCTGCAGTCTTTTTGGTTTTGTTTTTGGTTTTTTTGTTTGCTTAGTTGGTTTTTGGGGTTTTTGTTTTTTTTTTTGTTTGCTTGTTTGCTTTGAAAATTCTTTCTGAAGTCTGGATCGCTTTAAAACTGGACAGTTTGGCTGTATTCAGATGTCATTTCAATACTCTTTGTTCAGCAGTGTTCTAAATGACCCTTTTTCTCTACGTGCACAAGACTCAGACTTGCCAGGCTTTTAGCTTATGTTTATTTCTGTGGGTTTTTATGGGTTGGTATGCTTTTGCACTCTCTGTAAATGAAAACAAAAACTAATGGAGTTGAAAATCTTGAGTGTTGTCTCTGGTGTTGTCTCTGCTGTCTGTTCTCCCATTTCAAGTAGCTCTGTAGTAATGTTCTTCTCCAGACCCTGAAGGTTGTTAATACACAAAAAAATTTTAGGATTATTTTTCACTGAGTTGCTTCATCATCTGTAATGTTTGATTGGTACCTTTTCTATACAGACTTCTGTTGGTTTCTGTTTGCTGCTTGTTAGTTTTTTGTCTATGTTTAGAGGAATTTTTTTCCTTCTTATGATTAATTTTAATTGGATAAAATTTTAAAACGTTAAATTTTACTTCCGCATGTTTTCTTCCATTACCTGTTTCAGCTGTTGAGTTTTTTCTTCTGTTTGCATTCTCCATTATTCCCTTTATACCTCTATTTCTCCACTACATTTTTAACCTGGCAAATGCAAGTCTTGGTCACTGATTTTTGCATTCTCATTTACTAATTTCTGCAGCTCAGTGTCACTGTAGTGTTTTTCTTCTGCTATTCAAACTCAATGGGTGTGTCTGTCTGCATCTCCCAGTTCATTTACAGAAGTTAGTGATTACTTAATTCATGAAAGAAAGACTTCCAAATGAGATTTTATGATCTGATGCAGATTGCAGATGATAAAAACATACCAAAACTTCCTGGGTTTAAATATGATTTGGTGTTCTCCTATGGACCAAAAGAGGAATCTTGTTCAAAATTGTTTTCCTTTTGTCTGCTGCATTGCAATGATGTCATGTAACAGGACGGGTTTAGCCTCCCATGGTTTTTAATACTTAGTATGTTTTACAAAGAAGGCTTTTCCTATAATTGTTCTCCTGTCTTCTGTGATGAGAAATACAAATGTCCTGAAGAAAACACTATGTATAATTTTAGCTGAAATACACTGCTGATCTAAATAGCAAGTAGGACTCTAAGATGCGAGTGTGATGATAACACAAGTTTCAACAAGTCTTTTTGCAGATTTATGGTAGAATTAGGACCAGTATGCTTAAAATATGGGTTTTTTCCCTGTTTTTCAAGTTCAAAGAGAAAACAACCATTCAATTAATAAAATCTGTGGTGTAATTTGTGTTGTAGCAATAGTCCTAGTTCTGTGGGATTTTTTTATTTGGTTGGTTGGGGTTTTTTGTTTGTTTTTTTATAGAGTGAATGTAATATGTTAATCTTGATGTTCTGGACTTAAAAAAAAATAGTATCATATTACTAATGGCAGTGAATTGTAATGTCTTGCTGCTTTTCCAGTCTTAAAATACCCACTAAGTGTGGTGATACCTGTGAAAAGAGAGTACATGGGATTGTACAGAGCTCTAGACTGAAAATGTAAAGAACATGAAGAAAGATCTCCTTGTGGTGAAACAAGGGTTTAAAAACAGCCCCTAGCTTAGACTGCACTAGTGAAGAAATTTGACATTTTGAGAAGGCAAACTGGGAAATTTGTGGCAGAGAAATAAAGGGATTTCCCTTACGTTTCATGTACCTGCATCTGTTTAGTCCATTGGTTACACTGCTGACAAAGCCTAAGCTTATACTTATTGCTTGAAAACAGAAAATATATTAAGCCTCTCTGCATGTGACATCCCATAGGAGCACACAATTTACTAATAGGGTTCTAGATTCCTTTCATCAGTGTGCCTAGCTGAATCATGTGTTACTGTCAAAAACATTGTGGAAAGTGTCTCTTCTTGCTTACATTTCAATATTTCTACTTGATATTGACGTAATACTTGATCACCTTAATCTTGGCTACTTTAAAAAAAAAATCACTTTTTAGTTATGATAAGTAGTCTGTTTTACTCACTTAATTTGAACCAGTCCAGAGTCACCAAGTTCCAAAGAACACTGAGAACCTCTCTGACTGGATATTAGACATGTTAACTTTGGTACAGATACAAAGTAGCACTGTCCTACATGTAGGCTTCAGTAAAAAGCATTTGGTCCCCAAAAAAGAAGATTTGATTTTTGTAAATCCAGAATTTGAGTCCTATTCTATGTGATCCAGGTGCAACAGAAGTATTTTTTCATGCTAGCTAGCAAGTACATCACCATGTCCAGGCACAATAACATACAGGCTAACAGAATTCTTGAAGTGGTTGTGATTCATTTAAGGAGCTGATTTTTATATGATACATCAGTTTGCAGTTTTGTAGGGGTGGATGGCTGTGCGTGGGGTGGTACCTGTGAAGATTTTGATTTGCAAAGTAGCAAAGCCAATATAATTTTGTTTTGTTGTCTCTTTTTTTTAAGTGTTTTTTTTTAAATTGATTATTCATAGACCTAAGGTTTGCTGGAGAACATACAGTTACATTATACAAAAGATTTCTGCTGAAATTAATATCTTTAAATTACTGCAAGAGTTTTCAATAGTGCATGTGGTGCTTTGTTTCATGTGCCTATTTTTAGTTCTCTTTGTTGAATTCTGAACTCAATGCAGCAGTATAACGTGGATAGTGAGGGCTTAGTAGGAGTAAGGAGTGGAGAAAAATAAAAATATGAATAATGACTTTTGTGAATCTATTAAGAGTCTTCTAAATTAAGAAAATAATGTACAGTCCTATGCTTGAGGTTTTGAACTTGTTTACGGGTCATACACACCAAAGGGTGCAGACATATCTGAGCACATGAGATTCTGGTTTAAGCATATTTGACCACATGATAAACAGCGCCATTCCAGAAATCTTGTGTATACATCCAGTACCATGCTTTAATACACTCTTAAGACAATTCAGGAGGGGGAGGGTGTTTGAGAGGTAGTCGGTAAAGAGTGTGAAGTTTCAGAAGTCATGTGGGTTTCATGGCATCAGTCCCGACTGGGGTATTGAAAGGCACCCCATGGGGATCTCCAGGTTCCATGCTGCCCCCCTTTATTACTGCCTCTCTGCTTCCTGAATTTTTAGTTCTGTATTTCTCAGTGCAATGTGTGGCTGTCTCTACATCAGTTGTTCTCAGTACGTGAGCGTGGTCAGAATCTTTTTGTAGCTTCTTGACAGATGTTACTGCTAGAGTTTTATTAGCTTTTTTAGCACTTGTGTCATAAGATATTTGACATGTTATGAGATATCTGGAGTAAATTAGTCAGAAGTTATTTGGAGAAACATGATGAGAGAGGCCTTCAGGTTCATTTTCATATTAGCTGGTAGATTGTAATTTTAATGAGGAAAAAGGGTTACTTCTGTATGTTAGGCTGAGGAAAGCTGTGTCTTGAAGTAAAGCTTCTATCTGCATTGCCTAATGCTTGCCTTGGACACTCTCTGTGTGAGGAGTAGCCGAAGGTTTTGGTGGGACTTCTCTGTGGGGTGGCATTTATAAAGGTCTCTGCAGATGTGTAAGCCAGAGTGCTCCAGACATAAACAGAAAGGACTTATCTTGCATGTGATGGGAAGACAGAACTTTGTCCTTCCAAACCTATTGCCCTCTCCAGAGACTGAAATGGAACTTAACCAGTCAAATATCAATCCGGAGATGTGATTCCCACCCCTGCCCCGTTTTTCCTATCTGATAGTGGTCAAGATGCTGCAGTAAGCTTTTTGCTGATGTTACGAATACCTGGCTCTAGGTCTTGGCTGTGATTTGAGGAAGTGCTGACTCTCATACCTGTCATCAAGAGCAGCTTGCTTTGATCATAAAGTACTCAACATTTTATACCTTTTTAGGAAATAACACCTGAGGGCTTAGATACATATTTTCTTGGCAGATAATTTCTGTAGTTTCTGCCAGGTTTTACTGCACCTGCAGCAAACCAGTTCGAGTACAGCTGAGTTTAAGGTACCTCTCACTAGAGTGTACAGCAAAATGTTTGATTATAATTTCAGATTGGGAGCCCCAGTTCTCTTATAATGTTGAATGGACTACATTGAGCAAATGTAAAACAAGGACTACGTTATTTTTGAAACTGAGATTTGAAATACACTGAAGTTTGTGGACCATAAATTATGCTGGTGAGAGCTGCCATAGAGCTTTCTCTTGTGAGGATCCTCTGTCTTCAGGCTGTGCTTTGACGAGTTTGTGGCTAATAGTGTACCTTTACAGTCGGGCTTTACAAAGCGCCATCAGACAATGTGCTCATTTGGAAAGCCGCTTGTACTTAACAAGGCAATAGCCCACAGAAAAAGCGTCATTGAAAACTCACATACTGTCATTATTCCTACATGTAAGGAATCTCAATTAGGGTCACATTTTTGCATTTTACAACTTTTAAGTGATTATTTGCTTTGCTCAAACCTTGCATGTACTTAATCTGCAGTGAGGGAGACCAGCAAAACCCGTCATTAAGATTTTTAAGAGGATAAAGCCCTAAACTGCTCAAGTGTATAGAAGACTTCAGAGTCAGTTGTCAGAGGCACTATAAGCCCTTTCCTCCCGGGCTGTGCTGGTGGCCAGGCTTTCCCTTTTGTGACAGGAGTTTTCAGCTGAAACATCCCCTCCTGTTCTTTTAGGAAGAGTCAACTTTACTGTCTTAGGGGAAATTCCTTCTGTCTTCCTGTTGTGCAACCCCTGCAGATTTATCCTACGTTTGATTAACAACATAGCTTCTGCCAGAGGGAATTTTGGTAAATACTGGATGTGTAAGAACTTTGCAGAAGCTGATTATGCTTGGAATGCTTTATATGTTTTTGTTCATAATTAAAGTTACCCTTAATACAGTTGAAGGAGTTCACAGTCACAGATACAATTCCTATTGGAAAGCTAGAGTTATTGTCCTTATTTGTGGTTTTTGTAAAATAGTTTATAAACTTTAAATTACTGACGGGATTTGGCAACAACATTTTTGCAGAATCATTGTTTTTGGATCATTTGTTTCTTGTTCAATGCCCGTAATTAATTGGCTTATAAAAAAGTCATTGAGCTAATATCTTATAGAGAAACCTATGATGTCAGATTTGATCTCCTAATTGCTCTTGTAATTGGCATTCACTGGAGCTCTTTCACAAATCAGGGCAACAGACCTCCTTTGTTTTATTTAGAATGTTGTAAAAACAATTGAACTGGCAGCTGATTACAGAGTTCTATTCAGTAAGCAATTTCGGAAGACTGTGGGCTATACAGTTGTCTGATTTGCCTAGGTTGTAAAAGTTAAATGTAAAGAGAGATGAATTTTCAGCATATGGCTCCGTGTTAGCAATTACATGCATTAGTGGTTCAGCTAGTATATTGTGTCTGCTTTATAAATGTTTATATTGCAGCTTTCTACTAATAGATATTGATGACAGGCAGTGCTAGGGAGGCATAAAACACAGTGTATGGCAGTCATCATTAGTTATGGCTCAGTAAAAATCCAGCTACATCTGTTTGGTAGCATATCCAGTCCTAACCAGTGCTCATGGAAACATCAGCTATTCCATTGTTCCTTAAAAATTTAACATAAGGTCATTGTCAAGTGGGATGTAAATGTTTAGCTTTTCATATTGAGATGTCCAAGTTTTAGAACTCTTTAAACACAAGCAAGCCTGGAAATAAAATTATGCTGATGCCTGCATAAAGCTTGTCTTATTAATTCTGAAATATTTTGGAATGTTTTCTGATTGCATAAGTACATGTATAAATGAAATATGCAGTCTCTTTGTTCTGAAACTACAGTAAGCTCTGTGGTGAAAGGCAGCTTTGAAATGTCACAGTGTTGTCAAGAAAAATTAATTCACTGACCATTGTCCATAAAAATTGGTGGAAAAATTGTGCAGTTATGAACAGTTCTCTGAATCTGATGTCTCAAAAATAGGAGGAAGGTGGTAAGTTTGAACTAAGCTATGATGAGTGTTTAGACACCAAAATATTTAACTTTTGCCATATGGCTTCTCTCAACTTCTGTACTCTTTTTCATTTACACATCAGCTCTGAACAGCATGGTGTTTGTGGAATGATCCATTCAAGTTGCAGATACAAAAATGAGCTCATTTTCAAGTCTTTGCCAGTTAGAGACAGTCTTCTGAAATTGTTTGCATTAAAGTTTTGTAATTCTAACCATGAATGTCTAACATCAATTAAAAGAATAAATGAAGTTTTTCTGGTGGCCTGCATCCTGAAACTAAGGCATGATTAGCAAGTAATTAACTGTCACTATTCTGTCTTTACATGATTTCACTGGCTGAATCCTGGAAATACTGATTTTTCAGAGTGGTGAGAAAGATGAAGGGCTTCTCTTGGATGTTGAGTTCAGGTGGAAGAGTACATATTCCTGTGGCAAGTGTGAAAAATGATGTGCACACCTTATACCAAGTGCATGAGCCTGTGGGGCAAGGACTGCTGAGCTTTCCTGGGCCCAGAGTGCTGGGCTGAAAAAGCCACATTTTACATTAGAAAGCATTTAGTTTCACACACTTCTATGGATGTTAATAAAATTTTTTTCAACATGGGCCTTTCCAGGCCACTGAAAATGGTCTTTTCAGTTTTATTTCTTCACATTTGATAACTGTGGAGAAAATGCCTCTGCTTACTAAAATGTATATTTTCATCTGTAATATTTGGGAAGATTGGTGAATGCATTTGATGAGATTATTCAACCCATTGTGCAGATGATGGACATACACAAGCCTCTTTACCAGACATGTTTGAATTGCCCAAAGCAGGCATTTAAGTGATTTGTAATATGAGCTCATAGGAGCCTATTGGAAGAGTTGTAGTGGATTTATGTCCCTGAGAGCACATATCTCACCAAAATTCTTACATGAATTCAGCCCTTGGGAGTGAGTTAGTGTGTGGCACTGGCAGATTTTCCCTCTGGAGGTTTAAAAGCAAAGGATCAACTGTATCTCAAATCATCTCTTGGTTCATGTCTGACCAAGTATTGGGCTAACTAAATCTGATGTCCAAAGTATCAGTAACATATGAAAGTATGGATTGAAGACTTAGAAGTAATTTTATTAGTTACAAAGAGGTTTTGATTTCTGAACTTTTTGACAGATACCTTTGAGGTGAGATGCAAGACACTTGGAGAGGAGAGAACAATTAGTTCAGGTTCAGTAATACCCCTTTTTTAGCTTTACTGCATATCTACATTTGGTCATATAAATATGCTTACTAACATTAACAGCTAATCTCTTATATTGGTGACCTGATGTAAATAGAGTTAATTTGTATTTCCTGCTGGATCAGAAATCTTACAGGAGATTTTATTGTGCTGTTTACACAGGAGAAATTCTGTAAACACTTCTAATCCTTTTGCCATCTGAATGTTTCTGTTGTCACTTCAGGGCACATGAGACAATGATAACTGGGGAATAGTGGAAGCTAATCTTTATCCTAGACCAGTGTGCTTCAGATCTTCCTAACTAGTACATATCGTACATGTCAACTTTTGTTACTAAATCATGATTCTTCAATGTACCTTTTCTTCTTGAATATTCTTTATCTCACTTTCACAGGCTGCTCATTTTATCTCTTGGTTTACTTTTATTTCAGTGCCCAACTGGGTTAGATCACAGAATGTACAGATGTGGTTGTCAGTGCTTTAGATGATATGTCTATTCAGAGTGAAGTTGTCATGAGGGCTTTGAGAGAGAACAGAAATCTGGCTATTTTACTGTGTCAGACTCTTAGGGAAGTGCAGTGCTTAAGCAGTTACACTTTTGAACTTGTTGCACTTGTTCAGTGTGTTTCATTTTCATTCACATTGTTGCCTACTGGTATAAGGAGGCAGTATCACTGACCTGGTCAGGTGGATTTTGAAATTAGTAGTGCTCTGTGGTTAAGATCTGCTGTGTGATGTATTCTGTACTGTTTAAATTACAGATTTGCTTTGGGAAGTTAAGAAGGGGAAATCCCTTTTCGAACCTGACAAGCAGTTTGTGTGCTGAAGGATACACAAGTAGCTAAGTATGGATTTGTTCCTGATGAAGACATGAAGCTACAAGATAAAGCACTTGTTTGATTAAATGACTTGCATACAAATCCCTTTAATTATTTTCTCTCAAGAGGAAGTGGAATTTAATCTGTATGGTTTGTTGTAAGGATATGATTGTGTTTCTGATACAAGGCTTGTGGGTAAATAAAGCGGTGTGGGGAGACCCTGCCCTGTCATGAGCAGAATTAAACACATGGGCTGTGCTCTCAGAGTGGGAGTGGGGAGTTACACTGTGTGAGAAATGATGATGCTCTGAAATGTGTGAAACATCATAGCTGATGCTGAAGTTTCTTGATTAAAATATTTCTGAGAAATAAAGCAAAAATAGCTAAATGCCCTGATATTATGCCACAAACTGTGAGCTTTGGCCTCTAAGCTTAATGGAAATCTTGTGTGAACAGGAGTAGCTGGGATTGCACAAGTTTGGGGTTTTTTTTGTGTTTTTGTTGTGGGGATTTTTTTAACATAAAGTTAATTCTTGACTGTAAAAAGGTGTTTTATCTGGCTAGCATTTGGTATGCCTGCAGCCTTCACCCTGGTGTTCTCTAGCTCCAGATTAAGTTGGTCTATTGCATAAATTGGGAGACATGAGAAGGAACTCTGAAACATGAGTTCTGCAGAATGAGCAGGATATTGAAAGTCGTCTGAACTTCACATCAGGCTTCTAAAGATACATTTCAGCTGTGAATTTTGGTGACAGAGAAATATAAATGGGCCCTTTCTGCTTGCACTTGTCACATGGGACAGTCAGCCTTTGTGTAAGAGTCTGTATGAGTTTCACTTATTTGGTTTTTTTTCTTTTGCCCTTCTGTCTAAGAAAGGCTCAAATTTTAGTACTTGCGTTGTGAAAATTGTTAGATATGTTTGGTTACAGTGAACGCTCTTCCCATTTCTTGTTTATTGGAAAAGAAGAGAGGAAATGAATAGAAAACTGTTGTTTATATCTATATTCCCTGATTATTCTCACTAGCATGCCAAATATCTAATGAAAAACTGCATTGTGAATTGTTTATTTATTTATTTGTTAATTGAACAAAGGCTGGTGTGTTCTTATGATCTTATGGTTCCATAGTGCTAGGCTAATATACTATATATATAATATATTGTAATAATATAATAGGTGGCATTAATCTAGAGCTCTGTCTTGATATCTTTAACCTCATATGTGGGATTAATGCAAGATTTTGTTCCCCATTTCCTTTCAGTCTTTAGTATTAATTTACACAGTAATACTGGATGGTTATTATGTTGAAATTGGAAAGGAAAAAATGTGTTACTTAAGGGTATAAAAAAACCAAGGTTTTTCATTTTTCTTTTTTATTTTTACAAAGTGGGGCTTGCATTTATCTAAGGTGAGAAGAAAAAGGAATGGAGCCTGTATTGAATGAAAAAGGAAGTGATTTTTCTTTCCATTCTACAAATCCAGATGTTCTTACCATAAGAGAAGCCTGCACAGTACCCCATTTAGTTTTACATGAGTTGTGCTCATCCTTTGGGACACCTTGGTGTGCTATAGCATCCTTAAGGACAAGGTGGGAAACATCCGACTGGTTTAAGGAATGAGATCACCTGATGGTTTTTTTGCTTTGTACAAAGCTCTGCACTAAGCAATAATCCTTAACACAGTGAGTGTTGACACACCCATGTTTATAACCTAAATATCCCTTTACATGTTACTGCATATTCTTCCTTTAGATTTAGAGATCATTTAGGTTAGTTTTCACAGAGGAAAACCACAAACTACTAACCAGTGTACTGGAGTCATTATCTGACAGCCTCAATTAGCATAACATAAAACTGCAGAAGAAATGCAGGAAGAGCAAGACTGACTTAGTGTTGGATTTTCTGCTGTGGCCAATTACTGTGCTGTAAGGTTTCTTTCAGTAGACCTGAAAGGCAACTGGAGACTCAAATTGTAAAAGAATAATTTCTCCATTTTAATCTCTTTTGGGGGATAAAAAACCTTTAGAACTAAGGTAGTAATTAGTCTGAAACAGTGTAGATTAGCCCCACTAAAGTAGAATTTAATTATTTGGAATCAATTAAATTAACATAGACTGAGTCTGCTGAGCTTGGGGGAAGGGTTGAGAATAGGGTTTTGTGTCAAAAATTTTTATGTATTCTCTTTGCTTTTGTATAACTTTATAATTTAACAAAAGTTTCTTCTTGCAATATGCCATCAATTCAAAGATAACTAATTTTCTGTAAATGAAATAGCACTTGGTATGAAAAAAACCCACAAAACTGGTTGAGTCGAACTTTGGTTCCTAGTTAGCAACAGCCAGACAGATAAGACAACATGCCCTCCTTTATTACCTTTGAAATTTCCAGCCCTCTGCTTCCCCTCAGTTAGTTTGCTTCCCCTTTACTACCTAGGATTTGCAAATACTGATGCATGGTTACCAGTGAAGAAGTTTGGGATTAAGGAAGGAATTGACTCATTTTCCCTACCCTAATCTGAGTCAAGATTTGGGGGATGTACATGATGTCCATCTGTCCTGGAGAGAGGAAAGCTCTCTGTGGCATGGCATCCTGATCAATCTGTTATCATGGTTAGAGGAGGAAAGACACAACTCCACTGCTGCTGGAGCCTCACAAGTGCCACAAGGCAGGCACCTGGCAAGGAGATCCACTTTGTGTTGGAGCTGCTGAACTTCTGTGTGTTAAGAAAGGCTGGGGATGAAGGAACTAAAGACTTAGTGGTCTGGTACTACCATCCCTTGTGCAGTAAAAAAGAGAGGATAGTATTGGTCATGAAGCAGTGCTTGTTGTGAACAATGTGAAGGTTAGGATTGAAGCAGGAGACTTTAGGGAGAAAGTGCTGCCTGTTTGTCCTTTAGCGTTTGGTGGTGTTTGTGCTCACTGCTTGGGGAAAGGTTCTCTCCAGGGCAGTCACACATGAGTTCTTCAGTGCCTTGGCTCCTTCTTCATGTATAAAGTAAAATCTTGGCAGTGTCTGTGGCTGCAGCTGCTGTAGGTGCTGCAGGTGTGGGGCTGGGGGACAGCATGATTTGTCAGGGAGAAGGGGAGGCTGAAGGGCTATGTTAGAATGTAGACCAGCTGATTCGTTGCCCACTGCCTGACTTTCAGATGCAAATTAGATACTGAAAACATCTTGTTTTGGATATGAGGGGGGATTAAATGCCATCCCTTCCTCCCTCAAAAAAACCCCAAACCACAGTGCTGCTGTAGTTGCTTTTGGCTACTTGACTGTGTAGTACACTGTATTTTTAATGTCAGCTTTGGTTTCAAAGCATGTTCTTATGTCTAGGTCTCATGAATCCTTTGAACACATGGGACTTCTCTGTCTTCTGCTGGCACAGTAGGTTTGAATTTGGCAGTAAAGAGTAATAACATTTGTATGTCTGTGGAATGAAGTTTGGGCATATATTTTTAAAAAGTAGAAGCACGAGTTCAGATTTGTGTTTCCAGTGATAGACTATTTAAAATAGTTCTTCAGTTTATGGATAATATTTTCAAAATTCTCTTGCTGGTTTTCACTAAGTAGGTTAATGGTGTGTATCTCCCAGACAGACAGATTGTAGCAAATGGACCCAAAGAGATCTAGCCATCCTTAGCTTACTGTGAAATCCTTTGCATGCTGGTGGCTACAAGAATTAAGTTGGAATTTAAGGCGAAGGTGAGAAGAATAGAGCCCAGCTGGCTGTGTTTCTCCCCAGAGGGTAACCCCACTGTTTTGCACATAGATCATGCACCGTAATCTTCCTCCTTGGCCTCTTACATGTCTAGTTAGAAATGGTAAAAAGGGCTATTCCAAATGTCTCATTTTCTGGGCTGCATTTGAACAATGAACTGATAATCCTGATCTCTCTCCCTTATTCTCCCTTTTCCTTGGACGGGAAGGATCTAATGCCCTGGGGATGCAGAGTCCTGTTGTGTTTGCAGTTTATTTTGTGGCAGGGTCCTGCAGTGGTGTGCAGGTCCTGCAGGACACCATGGGGAAGCTTTAACCTGACAGACCCATTTGCAGGGTCTTCATAATGGGTAGGCAAAGACAGCATTTGGAGGAATTTTGATTTTCTTTTACAGTTGCAAATAAATCCATTCCGCAATTTATCCATTGTACTGTGAATGAAAGAGCAAATGTTTGTATTTGAAAGGGAATCTTGTTTATAATTCTTGAATCTAAACAAACTATGTGGACGAAGCCTTATTGGAAAGCAAACCAGCCTTAGTGGACCATCTCCTGGGACAGCAAGTAATAACCTTATGGTGTTTTGTATCAGAGAGGAGTGTGTGTGTACATGTATTTTTAGAAGGGCTTCCAAAGGGGCACCCTGCAGTGTGTGGGTTTGTTTATGGTTCTGTTATGCTAAACATGGGATATTCCCAGCTCAGCTTTCCTCCTGTTTTAAGTTCACAGCCTGCCTTTATCTGCCCCCTGTGAACTGCTGACTGGTGCAGTGAGCAGGAGGCTGGTAAAGGATAGAGCTGTCTTTCCACCTCAGTTTCCTTATAAATGGCATCAAACACTAATTGCTTTTCCTTCCACGCTTCAGAAAGAGCAGAATGATACAGAGCTGAGTTTTGCTTTTCCCCAGGGTAGTGTGGGTGTGACTGATGGAACAGAGCCAGAAGAATTTGGCAAAGTAGCCAACTGTAAAGGGAATAATCTCTTTTTTCTGATGATGGATGGCACTTAGAAGGCAGCTGAGCCTGAAAGCCCTTTCTCATGCTAAGGCTCTGCAGTGTGCAGGTCAGCCATTGAGAAAGTGCAAGCCTTCAACGTGTGAGCTAATAGTTTGGCAGGTTATGTTTGACAAGCAGCAAGTGATTTGATTTGAGTTCTTGGGAGTGCACGTGGGTTTTGGTGGAGGTTTTTTTGTGAATCATAACATCTAGTAGTTCTAATATTTTTCTAATATTGCATGATCATCTAAGTTCAAAAATACCTTAAAGAATAGTCAGCTAAGAAGGGAATATACTTTTATTCCCAAATACAGTAAATTTGTCTAATACCTAAAATGTGTTTCTTTTTTAATGCTGCACATGCTATTAAGAATAAAGGATAAAAAATCATATTTCAGCTTATCAGCACAGCTGAGCAGGTGTTAAAATACCAGTCCCTCATTTTTCTGTGGGGCGAACTGACAGGCACCTGAGATAGAGCATCTTTGTGTGTTGCTTTCAAAGCAATGGTCGTGAAGCTGTAGTAGTGGGAGTGAGATTTGATAGGAAAATCTGTAGAGGAGTGAAGATACATTCACAGAGGATAACAGCCAGAAAAGGCAGTTGTCTAATCTGACATGCAACACTCATAGCTGTTTTGGAGTTTATATTGTCATATTTACTACTGGTTTTGTAAACTAAGAACGTTGTCTGGAATACTGCTGGAGGAAAGGTTTCCTGGTAAATATCCAAATATTGAGTTTACCCCTCTGAGTTTCAGAGCTGTTTTTTGAAGAGATCTAAACTTTGAGCATCTGCTTTCATTTGAAGTTGGATCTTGAGAAGATGAATGGCAAGATTTTTATATGGCATGTCCAATAAATGATGAAGTATCTACATAAGGAACAAAATCCTAAACCATTAAGAAACGTGGATTTTTCTACTAGGAGATAAACCTGTGAGACTGTCACTTGCCCATGTTAGCTGCTGCTCCACGGATACAGGCAGTTCTAATCTTTCAAATGCTTTAAGTGCTCTACTCGGTCCTGTTTAAAGAGTTACATTTTGAGAACTGCTCTCCCCACAACAAAGTAATGCATTATTCAAAACATACAGACTGCACAAATAGGTTCTGTGAGATTGTATTCTCTAAGGGGCAGCATCTTGACAATAAGTACTTCTAGTGTGTCTGAAACTCCCTGTGTTTACCAATTATCATCTGTGCTACTTGATTTGATTTGTTAATCACAAAGCTGGAGTTCAGTTTTACAAGAAGGTATTGACAAGGTGATTATGAATGCAATTTTTTCATCTTCATTGTAATAAAATTTTAATATCCAATATTTGAAAAAAAGTATTTTTCAGGACACTGACATGTCCATATCTTGGTACGCATATGCACTCTATGCAGTTTTCTTAAGAATGTTTCAGATTACCAGGAGATTTCATAAATTGTTCAGGTGAAATAGGAACCTAATTTAGACTTCCACACGAGCCAGGAAGATGCTTTGTATTCTTGTAGAATGAACTCCCTCTCCAGTTTCAATTCGATGAGAACTGAATATGGTGCTTAACTAGTCAGCACATCAGGACAGGGTGAGATTGTTTTGAATTCCTCATTCTGCCTTATAGAGTTAAGTAGAGAGTTGAGGAGACAAGTACTTCTGTAGTCCAAGGAAGTAGTTATTTTTCTAGATCTTAATCAGAATTTGCAAATGCGTTCCTATTTCTCTACTTACCTTGTCTTGATCTTATGAGGACAGCTGAAAAAATGTTGCAAGGTGTTTGTATCCCCTTGTAATTGTGGTCTTATAAAATCATGTGACAAGACTGGGTTGTTTGCATACAGAAGGATTTTTTTCCTCTCAAATATTTATGATCACCAGACTTTGTAAAACAGTGGCTTATATCACTTAGCCTCAGGGTCAGCTTAACATAGTGCCAGATGTAGTGTAAGGTGTTGTCTGTACAATTATTCAGAACATCCAATTAATGATTGAATGTGCTGGTGTGATTTAATTGAAATAATTTGTCCTCACATTAATTGAAATTAATGCGAATAAACTGTGTCTCCCAAATGAGGGAAGTGGCAACCTTATTTACTGGAGTCTTGGTTGTTAAAATTAGAAATATGTTGATCATATGGACGCATTAGAAATTAAAACCCAGCAAAATAAATGATCTTTATTGGAAAGATCATAAAGAAAATGCAGGCATTGTGATAGATCTGGTGTGCCTATGGTGGGAGGTTATCAACTCTGGAATTCATGATTTATGGGATATAAATTGTGGAACAGATCCTAGATTGCTTACAATGTGGAAGTCAATTTCCTTAGACAGTAGAAATGGTGAATATATGCCTGTTTTATATGCAAAATATTGTGTTCTCTCTTAAAATTTAAAAAGTAGAAGGCTAAAATGTTCAGGCTGATGCTTTATCTAAAAGTGGGCCACCCATTTCAGGGTGACCCTTGGCAAAGTCCTTCTTTCTACATGTGGAAGAAAGACATAGTCATAATACTTATTTTTTTTAGGAAAAAGCTAGAGCAACAGATGGATGATGGTATGTGTAATTTCTGCTTGATTTGAGTTTACAATATTTATTAGAATTTCTCTCTTTTTTTTGGGGAGCTAACAAACCAAATGCATGGAGAGAGGAATATGGAATATTTCTGGTGCATTTTCATAATTATACCTTTTGGTATATTGATGTTTTAGACTTTGGCTGACTTTGTGCTAATACTGTGATACAGATTTCTGTCAGGCACAACTTCATTACTTGATGAAGCAATATAGTGGCACAAGGCATGCAGTTTCCTACCTGCAGTGCATGTGGCATTGCCATACCATTACTTTGTGTGCTTTGGTTTACCAGTACTGCCTTATTTTTATAATTTCAGGGGATGCTGGCTACCAACTTCTGCCAAATAGAGACTTGGCCAAAACATAGCTAAGGATTAGGAAAAGAACTCTTTTCTTTTGCTTTTGTTTGTACCTGATGCTTCTTGCAGATGTTCCCTGTTGTTTCAGATGTTAGATCTGACTCAAGTAAGAAGTAGGAATGTTATTTGGAAATAACCCTTATTTTTCTTCTGTGGTGTCTCTGTGTGGCCGACATTGTTCCTGTATGTGATTGGGTCAGCCTGCATTCTGAATTTGACAGTCTCAGGCTGGTTTTTCTGCAAGTTTAGGGGTTTTTTATAGTAAAATGCCCATTTTTTCCCCCCAGTCTTCTTCATTGTGAGTCTTTCTGGAAGAGGAAGGAATAGCATGGTTTTTAACAAATTTCTGAGAGTTTAAACAGCTGCCTTACTTGCAAACAGTGGCATGGGCAGTTTCCCTTGCCTCTTGTAGGAGAGGGACACTTGTGCTGTGTGTAGAGAAAACACACTGACATGTAGCAAAAGAGGATGAGAGTGCGTTTTCCAGACCTTTTCTTAACAGGAATGTCCCTTCCTGGCTACTTCTATGGAAAAAAAGTTAGCCTCTAACAGGGTTCAAATGTGTCCCAGGTAGCAAAAGGTAGATCACTTTGTTTCCAAGTGTATAAAGAAGAACTAGAAGGAGCTGTAAAATTATATTTGTCTTTCAAATAATTGTTAACTTGCTATCTATGTTTTATGGCTGATATATTGTCTGTCTTTTAGCCACACCTAGAAGAGACACCACTTAGTGTATTTTATTCTGCTGCTTATCATAGAGCTCACGTAGTAGTAGGAATAATAGCAGGAATATGAACAAATCTGTTTATTTTACTGATCTTGTCTTATCAGAGTAATTGCTGAATAAGTGTTGCTCTAACTGCACTAGGTAATGTCACTTAAAATTGGCACCTGAGTCTCCTGAACTTCTTGCCTTCCCTTTCACAGTTAAAATTTTGTTTCACTGCTAGAGATATTCAACCTTCATGGAAATAAAAGTTGGCATGTGTTTTTTATTGTGGTAAAGAGAAGACAGAATTATAAGTTCAAGAGTACCTTATTATGCAAATTTTGTAGACAGAGATGGTCAGGGACTTAAGAGTCCAAAAAGGGCTTGCCCAATGTGCACTTAGAAACCCCATGCTGCTGTATTGAGAAATACTCATTTTAGAGGCAATTAAAAGGTAAAACAGTTCCTTTCTTTCTCAAGGCTGTGTACTCAGCATCACGAAAGAACTCCATGCATTGTGAAACATGAAATTCCAGGGGTTGGTAATAATAAAAAAAAAAAAGAAGAAGAAAAAGAAAAGGATAGGCTGCTATTCCAGTTTGCAATCTCTTGTGGAATTTCTCTACAGGTTGAAGGTTTGGTCAAAAGGTCTACTTCTGTGGTTAGACTTACCCGGGGTAAATTTGAGATGAAAATCTATTGGGTGTTAGTACAAAGTAGAACAGTTTGATGTGAATCAAAGTTTCTTTTAAGAGCCCTGTATTAGCAATTATTTAAGCTCATCAGTTATTCTTCTGTCTGATGTACACTACGACTTGATAACAGCCATGGAGCTACTCTTCTGATATTTTTACAGTCTGAGAAACACTGTGCTTTCAAACCTATCTCTTTTTATCTCCTACAAGACTGTTCTGGAAAAGAACAGGGAATAGCAGGAAGAGCGGTGAAGCAATGGAGCACTGCTACAGGCTTAATGCACTTCCACACCTCTCCAGCATTAGCTGTATCCCTGCTGTGAAAAGGAAGCGGCAGCCTGCAGGTTGCAGTCACAGTATGTTTGTTTTCATTTCGGTAAAAGACACATGGATCTTCTGTGATTTGCTTGAACGAAGTTTAACAGGGTCCAGGGCCATCAAGGTGAAATGAATCCTGGCAGCTGCTTCCTTGAGGGAATTTTTTTTTGAAGCCTCCTTGGTGGCCTGTGTTTCATGCTGTTTAGTTGCAAGATCTTTGTGTTCTGCCAAAAAAGGGGGAAAAAACAATGTATTCCAAAACGTTCCTCTTGTTTTGTAACCAGAGAAGTGGGAGTGGTTTTGTGGTATAATGGAATGGCAGATTTTCTCAAGCAGGTACTGCAGCCACTTTGTTTCTGACAGTATATTATGGCATATTTGACGACACTGGAAGCCACGGAATTGGAATTATATTTAATGCACAGCTTGTTTCTTTCAAAATACAGTTTCTAATTCTGTTAAGAGGTGTTAAATGAAACAGGTGAGCTACAGCAGATAGTACCCCTGGCAGTGCTGGTATTCAGAAGATACCTGTTCCTGCTCCAGAAGTCTCAACTAGGCCAGCTATTTCTTAAACTATGTTTATGTGAGCAGTTTTTTTTGTTTAGCATCCTCCAGGTGCTCCTGGGACTTTTTCAGGCCCATATAAGTGAATATGAGATATTCTGGTGTGTCTGGTTATATTGGTGTTTCTCTGAATTACAGTTTTGAGGTGTTATCAGTCACCAGTTTCTGAAATAATGGGTTTGTAAAGAGACTACCCTCTCTGACACCTGAGAGTCTGACCTGCATCATTGTTCTCATGTGCTGGTGAGAGATGGTGAAGGGTATAGTGCCAGTAGAGAGGAGGTGAAATAGAAATGGAGTAGGGAATTTTTTCCTTATCTGTATCTTAGTGAGATTTGATTCCAAAATAGAGGCATGGCCATGATGCCTTCTTGCAGACAAGGTTGTTTAGAAACTATGTGACTGTAGAGAAGATCCATACAAAATGAGTAAAACGTTGGCAATTAGACACTTAATGCTTTTCAGAAAGAGAAATTACAAATGCCTTTGCTGCACTGGAAAACAGCACGTAGTAATGCTTGTGTTCATTTGGAGGGAGACACATAACAAGAATCAATCACTAAACCAGATGCTGAATAACTGACTTTGGAGGCAAGGCACGTGTTTTTGACAATGAAGATGATTCATCTTTTGAACGAACTACCATTTGGGAAAAAAACATTGTAGCTATCCTTTGAAATGTTTAAATTGAAATTGTAAATTTTTGCTTTGGCTTTTCAGAGGTGTAAATCCTTCCAAGATGGATTTTAATGGCCTGTGACAGGTGCAGCAGGTAATTTGGTCTTTAAATTTAGAAATGTTCCTGCTTCCTAGCTAGGCATTATGATGTGTTGTTGGCTGTTTCATATGGAATAGTCTCCTTTGCTTACTGTTTTTTTGCTAAAATGTGATGTGATATTAGGGCACAGAGATAAGCTCCCAAAACACTTATTTTAACTGGTCACCTATTGCCATTGTGGAAGCTTCTGCCATCCTAGCAAATGTCTTTTACAGGCAGCTTCTCTTTGGTTTGTGCTTCTTGCTTTTCTCATATTGTTCAAAACTCAATAACTTCCTGTGATAGTATTTTAGAAAAGAGCCATTTCTTAGGATTGTGACAGGTACAGATTCAGCTTGTCCTTTTTCTTGTAATAAGCCATATTACAAGAAAGGTTTGGTCTTTAACTTTCTGATATTTTAACTTTTTCATTTTTGGTTTCAGGCTGTACCCAGAAATATTTTGGTGCCTTCCCAGTTCATTGAGTTGAATCTCTAGCAGAGCACTCTGCAGCATTGTATTCTGAGTGTTTTGGGCTTTCTCATTCTTGTGAGGTTAAAAACACAGCTGTGTTCTTTACACAGGACCACCTTCCCCATAATTTTTTTTGCATAGCGGTCTACTTCATTCCCTGTTGTGGATTTTGTTGTAGTAAAGCATTGATCTAAATAGTTCTGAAGCGATGTTTAAATTACTGTGGTTTAGCTTTAACAGCAGAACTGACAAAGCGGGCACGGTGGTTGTGATTAGGTGCCTTTTTGGTTACCTTTCCTTGGGGTGAAACAACCCATGTGAGAGTACCTTGAACGAGTGTTTTCTTTCCATTTCACCTTCTGCCATATGCTTGCGTTCCTTTTTCAGGAGGTTGTGGGTCAGAGGCAACCCCTTTCCTTGGGGCAAAGGAGTCTGCTTTTGGAGAGGAGCTGGCAAGGAGAGGAGCACCTGGCAAGTGCTGCAGAAAGTCACAGCTCCCGTGAAGGGACAGAAGGTGCAGTGAGGAGCAGAGAGAGCTAGCAAAGAGCTCTGGGGACTCTGTTCTCCATAAGCACTAGAAGCAAGTAAATTAATCTACAGACTGATAAACCAACCGAATTGGCACAAGATGAGCCCAGGAGGAGGATTCATTGTCAGGGAACCAGGCAGGGAAAAGGCTCTGTCTTCTGTTGGATCAACCATACTGGGTTCTCTTTTCTGGTCTGATTTCTTATCACAGATGCTTAGATAAAACTTTTGGGTTTGGTTTTAACAACCCCTGAATTGTTTTTGGCAGCTTGTTGAAGGACAAATTCACTGGACAAATTCAGTTCTAGGTCAGGCTAGCTTGGAGTCCTAGGAGAGCATCATATGGCAGGTAAGGAGGAGCAGTGAACTCTGAAGTATTGGATGACCAGGACAACAAAGTTGCTGGAGAATATACCTATGGCAGGAGCCAGAAGAAATTTTAGGACTGGTTGTGTGGAATCAGACTAATACACTTTGTGCTGTCCTGTTTATGTACTAATTTTTTCCCTATTATTTATTGAGGAAATGTGTAAGAATGAAATAGCACACAGAGCTGCTTTCTTAGTGATCTCTAAGTCAAGGACAGCTTGGATCAAAGACGATTTCTTTTGTGCTTAGGGGAACTTAATGGACATTTTATCCCCCATGGGTTTATTCAGGAACTTTTCAAATACTTGAAAATTTGAAGCATGCAAAAAGCATAAGCTTCTCTCAGTGTCTGAGTTACTAACTCTGTGTGTGTATGTATTGAAGGGGAACCTGTTATTGAAATGGTATTGATACAGTTGCCAAACATCACTACTGGAGTGTTTGATTCAGCATGTGAATTTAAATGGACTGCTTAAGGGGCTTTGAGTATATTTTGGTGATTTCTCAGGAGTTAACTACCTGGTTAGTGGACAGCTGTTCAACATTTTAGCATGCCAGATGAAATAATTAGTTAATAGATGGTCCTAGCTGTATGTTATGTCTTTCTTACTTTGAAAAAATTTGCTTTTTTATTTCAAACTGACTTTTTCTTTGTGTTTCAGTTAAATAAGTGATGTGGAACAGAGGAAAGGGCTCTCAAGTTTCACTAGTTACATGCATAGTTCAATGCTGTGTTGCTTCCAGAAAAATGAGAGGCTGATGTAGGAAAGCCTTTGAAGGAACTTCTCAAAAGGAAATTGCACACAATAATGTAAATTGAATGTAATTCCATTGGGTAGGAAACCTAGTGAATGGCTGAATTGTGAGAGAACAGAGGTATTGTAGAAGCTGTTCAACTTTTAATTAAAAATCAAAGCAATCATATATTTTTTTTCCAGTTCCATGCACCATTAAAAATGAACAGTTGTACTTGCATTTTGTAAAATATGCACCATGACTTTGTAGGAGAATGCAGGGAGAAGCATTCAGCATCTTACAGAACTGGCTTATGAACTTTGTCGTTGTGGGAGTATTTTAAATAAACGGCTGCTAGAAATCATTGTGATAGCTATCAGTGTCTCATGTTTTATGTAAATGTAAGTTTGGACTGCACCTATCTGAATTCAGAGGATTTGCTGATATAAATTTGAGAGGGTCATACCTTATTTGGCTTTTGGAATAGTGGAATCTATTTGATTTATTTACGATTTGGCTTGTTTTTTTGCAGTAAATTTAGTTAACTTACAAATGAAGCTCCAAAAATTGTATTACTCTATACAGATGAAGTATGTACTCTCCAGGAAAAACTGCAAAACTTAGGTTTTTCCAGTTTGTACAGGGAAATTTTTGCAAAAATAGGGGAGGAGGGAAATGGCTTGAAGCATAGCTGCAAGTTTTTTGATATGTGAGCAGGGATATCTAAAAGTCTTAGACAGCAAATACCTTAGCAAAAAAAGGGAAGAATAGAAATGCTGGAGTTAGATGATATGCTGCTGGTAGGTACTGAGAAAGAAGAAAAAAGGAATATTTAGGACGTTTGTGCTATTGGCACATCTCTCCCAGTTGCTGCAGTAGCAATGGGAAGGGAGAGGGGGTTGGATAATGTAGGCAATATGCGACAGGAGTTTACTAAAAATCTCTTGATTTTAAAAGTTGCACTCAGAATGGCTGTACTGAGAGAGACAACTGCATGTATAACACAGGGAGCTGGCCCTCAAAATCTTACCATGCAGAACTGCTTTCTGCTGTAATTCCAGCTTTTCCAGCACAATACAAGTTATTGCTTGATTTAACTGTTATTGCTTATGGGAATTGAATGGTCACAGCAACAGTCTTGATATCTCCCTGTATTTTTATATGATCATAAAGTCAATGTTTCTTGCAATAAATCTGTTGAGTTTTGTTTATGTTTTCATCCACAACGAATGTCCTGTTTTATTGTGATTATTTGTGGTGGTGGTATAGATTTGATACACAAGGGTGTCCTTGGGATTCTGCTCTGTTTACAAGTCTGGTTATAGAAAACTTATTTTGACATGTGACCATTAATTGGCAGAGGTGTGATAGTTTCATTCTACAGATAATAGCAAATGAAAGACACTTTTCATATAAAGATAACTTTTTACTGATTATCAACATGTGTAAGTCAATCACTTGGAGTTTTGTTAATAATAATTTTGTTAGTTAATAAGAAAACATTATCTCTTGGACTGCAGTGCTTTAGAAGTACGATTCAGATTATACTTGGCTAGAGGGAAAGGCTCCTATCAACTTCCCCCCATGCCCCAGCTACCTGCCAGGGGAGCTTAAAACCCATGTTTTTTAATGATTTCAGGTGACATCCAGGGCATTTCTCACTTAGGGAAACTGATAACATGCAGAGCCTTTGATATGAGCTGGCAAGAGGTTTCCATGTCTCATTCCACTTTGCTGTAGTAAATCAGTCTTTTTTTTGTTCGCTCCACAGTCTTGCTTAGGGCTATTACTCTCTTAGCACTGTAAGAAGTTGTCTTGGTTATAAGGGCTTTGATATGGGTGTTTGTGCTTCTGAGTTTTAAAAGCTACAGTTAGTGTTTTACTACAGAAAGTAGCCAGGTGAAATGAGGGTAAGGTATCTTTCCTTTATTTAACATCCCAAAATGGTACCATTAATATCTAGACATCAGTTATTGTAGCTTCTGCAGTTCTGTCTCTGCTGACCCACCCTCTTCCCTACTTTAAGTTTGACTTTGCAGCCAGCACAGTAAGTAAAAACAAGTGCAAAATGTACTATGAGACTCTGAAGTTTACTTGACCAAAGACTTCACTGTTATAAAATGCTGATTCCATATTTTCGTAGTCTTTACTGAGTATCTCATATCCTGGATTTTCCTGAGTGTACATTTTCTAATGTTTTTCCAGTTGGGCTACATTTCTCTTGGCTTTGACTGTATGGTCATTACTGTGCCTTAAGAGAAGGTCAGCTGCATTCTTTCGGCATTTTTGGATTTAGTATGCTGCTAGTCCAGGCCTCTATGAAGAAAGGTCTCTTTGCTGTTGGGCTGTGTGAATACATGTGTCCTCCTCATAATGTATTTAAAAATGCTATCCATGTTTTTTCTCTCCATGACAAGAATGAATCATGGTTTTACACCTGGCTGTTTTAAAAAGTATATGCTTACTCTGTGTACTGCAGGTTTAGGTTGCTTCTACTGTGAAATTGAAAAATACAGAGCTTAGGTGGGATTTTTTTAAATGTGATTATTTCCTAGAGAAGTGCACACAGCCAGAGAAGATAGAGAACTAAAATTCTGTAGTACGGTCTGAGTTTTCTTCATACTTTTCTTTTTCTTCTTTATTTTTCTGTTAGTATTACAATATTCATATAGGCATGAAAATGCAACGCACATCTCAGAGAATATGAGAAAATGTCTAGCAACAGACTTAAGAAAAGCAAAATGGAACTGTCCAAACGCATCCAGCAGGTTTTTGCTGCTCTACAGCATTTATGGGAAAGAGAATGGTTACAGGCCTGAACCTGTGTTTGGAGCAGCACACCTCATAAGAAGGGATGTCCTTTATCTCTTTTTTTCCTAGGTATAAAGTGTTTAATCACAGGTTACCAAGTGAAAGGACACCTGATCAGTTTTACATCTCATTCAGAAAGAAAGGATTGATTCAAACCCTAGCCTGGCGAGAAGCTGGTGGGCTGAAGTTATTATATTATTAAAATTGCTGCATGAGAGGCTATGGAGTAGCAATGCAGGTATTATGTATACAATGCTTGTCCCTCTGTACAGCCAGTGCAATATTTAGGCACTTTTTACAACAGAATAGTGTTTAGAGAGCATTTAAAAGTAATATTGCCTTATTTGGTCAAATGTTTGCCAAGCATGACATCACCAGACTCCACCACGGTTGTGTTTAACTGGAATAGAATGCTGTCCAAAGCCAGCAATAGTAGTGGGGTGCAGAGCACATAGTGCAAGGTGCCATCCAGGAATTGTGGATTGCCGCATGTATTGGTCTCCCATCACCAGTCAGCACAAGATGTGATTTCTGCCACCTCAACAGATGGAGGTTTTAACCAAGAAAACAAGGGAGGGAAGAGTTAAAGATGGGGCACGCATCTGACCTGTAAAATGGTTTCAAACAGGGAGAGAGCAGGAGACCAGTTCCTGACTGCAAAATGAGCTCCAGTATCAGGATGGTATCTCAGGAAGATAAATTTACCAAAGAATATGAACAGTAACAGCTCTTAATTTCTGTGAAGATACTTTTCATCCATTTTAGAAGATCAAAACAAACTTTAGCATGGAAGGAAGATGTGTAGTGTGCACCTTATCTTTTCTCCTAATTAAGTTTTGTGGGTCTTTCTGCTTCCAGGACAGGTGAGACTGAATGCATTTACAGTGATAAATGACCTTGGTCTGTTCTTCCATTGCAGGGGTCACGACATCTAAGTTATGACAAAGCCAAATACTGTGCTTTAGTGGAATATATTAGGTAGCCATTGGGAACCAGAGTAAGATCTAGTGCTTGTGCCTGACTGGGGATTTCTCACTTAAGTGTGAGTGGGTTTTCCTAGAACTGTAGAGAATGTCTATGTGAAATGGAGCTGTGGTGAGAACTGTGCTGCTTTCTTAGAGTCCATTACTGTAATGGAGCTGAAGATGAGGAGGGAAATGTTTTTATCTAATGGGAGTGGAATCTGAAAGCAGCCTTTTAGATACACAGAAATACTGCAGCGTGCCTCTTATTTCACAGGAACTCATGGGAGTTGCTTATTTTAGTGGTGAGACTTTGGGGAAGAGTGATGGTGTATGACATCTAGTAAAACTGTCTTTCAGTCTTTGTGTTGCTGAATATCTGCATTCAGATTGACCTCAGGATCCTTACTTAAATGTATCAGTGTTGGAAGAACGTTATTCGGGGTGTTGTATTTCTTATGGGTGGCATCTAGAACTGACTTTGCATGAAACTTGCTTGTTGGAGAGGTTTTAATTTAGTCCTATTAATAGCTTTGGCTCAGGCGTGATTTTTGAACTTCTTATCTAAATGTGTTTTATCAATCTAACATGTTTTTTTCATTATGACTTAGGCTTATCTTTGCTTTATGTAATGTGATTTGCAAAACAAAGTTGGAGTATATCTGGCTTTAGGTCACTGGTTACAGATTTTATGGTGGAATGTGTTTCTCAAATAAAAATGTGAGAGCTTTTAAAAATGCCAATGAAAATTGAATGTATCCACTTTAAGGATATTACACTTATAAATCTCTAATGATGTGGGTGAGAAAATTGTCTAAAATATTTTTAAAAGATAATTGCTTTACTTGCTTCTTTCTACAGGAGTTTTTCCATTGTATTAGTACCTATGCAGTATCTCTATTTTGGTTTAAAATATGCAGTGAAGCACAAATTATTTCCATGTAGTGTTTTTTAGTAATTGATAGTTAATTGTAGGTTTGTAGTTTGGCAGTCTTGTTTTTTATCTTGCCTTCCTCACCTCTTCCTCAATACAGTCAATGACTGACAATTAAAACATATCTGAAGATTAAAATGTCGATTGCCATCCTGTATATAACCATCTCTACCATCTTCCCTCCTGGAAATAAATGCTGAAGTGTTTCTTAGTTGAAACAGTAGATGTCCACATAGTTTGTCATGTAATTTATTCATCACCTGTGTCTAATAGCAGGGTTTTTCTTAGAAGAAAGATAATTTCTCTGCAGCCAGGGCAATTTGAGAAGTTGCCAAGGATTCTAAAAGTATTGCAATTGTAGCACTCCATCCATTGTGCTGTGAAATTTGTAGTTTCACACACTTGTTCTGTCTTTTTTTTTCCTGTATTATTCCTGAGAAACAGGATTAATAATCCAGGATGAAACTGGGAGATGTTTCTGAAGTCTTGCTATGTCTTGCACTGACCACGGCAATTTTCCTTAAGGTGGGGTTGATTGGCGTAACCCTGGGATTTTCAGTGAAGCCCATGATCCTCATTCCTTGCGTTGCTTCCATCCACAAGGTCCATTGTGGCTCATGTCGTGCTTTCAGTTGGGCACTTCATGCCTGTGATTAAGGAAGAGGTGGATACAGCCAAGGGTATATGATACTGTTGTGTCCAACATGTGAAGTGTAGCCAAGAGCAGAGTAGCTGGGAATCTTTGAAAGCTGTGATCACTGGAAAGAAATACTACTATATTTTTCTGGAGCAATGCATTATTTACTAGATACCTGAGGCTTTTTTGCCCTGTTTTCTTGATCTTCATTTTCTTTGTGAACTTAGTTACTTGGCTTTTTTTCTCTTTTTTTTTTCCTTCTCTTACCTATCAATTTTGTGTTATGACACAGTCATAACATAGAATAATATAGTAGAGGTCGAGAAATTAGGTGCTGTCCACTGTGCCTTGATCCACAGGAGCAGTTCAGAATTGTGGGAGGAGGGTCCTATGTGCTCCAAGTGATTCTAATCGCAACTGACATACTCTAAAGCATTAGGGAAATCCAGGCTGCGGCTGAAGAGCTGTGCAACGGTGTGCTTAGGCCATTTACAGGATGGCAAAAGTAATATAATCAACAGTGCTTCCAAGTGCAGTGAAATAGCAATAAACATGAAACATTTCAAAAAAAATCTACAGGGATGCAGTACTGCAGCCCAGCAGAGACTGGGTCATGGGAAGAACATACTGTGTGAGACAGTCTGAAAGCTCAGGTAGGGGCTTTCTGTGAGGAGTATGTGGCACCAGCTATACAGCACCATTCTACATGATGCTCATCGTGCTATATACGTGATCTCAAAGTACTAAGACAGGTAATCATTCCCCAGTTAGAATCATGCAAATTCAGATTTTAGGCAAAGATAGTTGTTCAGATTACAACTTTGGATGGATTTTTTGTCTTCAGACAGATTCACTAATATTAGTCTTTCACATTGGCAACTGCTGGTGTCTCAGCCCATCCATCCTGGTTTTATTTTTGTTTGTTTGAAGCCTTGATTAGAAGTGATGCGCTGCAGAGCATCTGAAGCATGTGTATGTTCTTATTGCATCTGACACAGGAGTCCTGTAGGCTGAAATCACTTTTTTAGTCTTTCTTTATGTGGTGCTCTATATGTTTTAGCTGTAAAGACTGTAACTTCCTTTTTACTAACTAAATGAACGCTTGATACATATTCCTGTGCAGATGGCAGGGGCTAATCTCTGAACCCTGCCAATCCTTAGCAGTTGGTTGAGTGTCAATGTGCAAAATTCTCTAGCTTTAATAAGGCATATTTGATCAACAATCACAAATGTTACTGAATGTTGACATCACTTATTCATGGGTTTTGATAACAGCAAATGTATTCTAAGATATACATGTTGCCTTTGGATAACGTCTGTACTGAGGGAGTTTTATCATATGAAGTGATGTTGCTATCAACTGCTCCAAATGTGACTGTGGATCACTATTGACTATCAACATTATAATCAGATGTATCAGTTGGGATTGAGTGATAGATGATTAGGAGCTCTTAATATGTTTTTATGTAGTATTTGGGAAACTTCAAGTTGTTTGAGTTATTTTCCAAATAAACCCAGGACTGAAGTGTTAAACTAAAATATATTTTGATGTTCAATTCATTTGCTTTCTGTCTGGATATTGATGAAATGTATTTAATTATTGGGCCATAATGCGGTTGTTTAGAAAATTACTTAGGCTACAATATTTGTGTTGGAAATTTTATTTTCCAGGCATAACAGTTCTGTTTTCTTTCTATACCCGTTTGTGGAAAGATTAAATCAACATAAATCATGCTTCAAAGGCTGTGGTGCTTGTTATTCTATTTTGTGCAGCTGTGGGCTGCATGGATGTAGGCAAGCTGTCATTTGCAACCTGGCCTTTTTTAAATAATTTCTTATAAATCACAAGCATAATCAAACTTTTATCACCAGATAAAAACAGTTCTTTCCTTTAAAAATGGCCCCAAATGAGTAACCTGTCAGAACATTTAAATCAAAATTGCCATCCAAACGGGAGGCAAAGAGCAGGGTATGTGCTTCTTTACATCATCTTGAGTCAAGCAGGCAGCAGGCTTACAGAAGAGAAAGGTTTGAATTCTAGTTTTGGTTGTGTATTTATGGAACCACTAGAGTTAGAGGATCTGCATTGAAAGATCCACACATCCACCTTCTTAAATATAAGGATGTGGTTATTCCTCTGGGGGTGAAGAGCAGGTGTCATTCAGTTCCCTGGACTCTCACAAGCTATAAATGATGAAACAGTTATATGCCTGGGAACAATGTTTTGTGCTTACTGAAAAGGTCAGGCTTAACATGTATGACCCCTTGGTATCTCAAAATATGTTTAATAGGCCTGAGGAAGGCTGTGAGGTTGAATGTGGGATTGCCTCCAATGTACAGATGCTTTGAAGTCCAGCCAAAAGGAGAAGTTAGGACACATGATGAGGTTTATGTGTTGGCTACTTCAAAATAATCTTAATTTATGTATTGTGATTTGGACTTCAGTAAAGCCTGAAAAACACAGCATTTTCAGGATTGAATAATTACTGTGATAACTGAGTTGCTGACTCTGACCACAGCTTTGTATTTCAGTTTGCATGTCAGTTTAGCAACCTGGAAACTTTTCTGACATTCCTCACTTAATTCTCAGCGTTGTTTACTTCACATACTAAATACAAGATTGCCCGTTTGGAAGCCTAAAAGGAATGTTTCCCAATGCTTTGAGGGGTGGGGGAAATAAGTCTAGTACAGTCATCTGCTTGAGATTCCCTCCTTACACATTTCCAGCATTGTTTGTGTCTATTCTTCACCTTCGCTGTCTCCTTTAGCTCCATTTTCAGCTGTATATCTGTCTTCAGACAATGTTTGTAATCACTGTCTACTTTTTTTCGCTGTGGTAACAAATAATGTCTGGAGTACACACTGAAATCTGGCTTAGTATAACTGAAGTGTTGTTCGGGGCTTTTTTGTTATTTTCATCTCTTGTTTGCTAGTGGTGTTTCATGAGGCTTCCTATTAAATATTTAATTCTTCTTAAATGTTTGTCTCATTATTGTACAGTTATATGTAGCTTTGCTGCCATTACACAAAATTTCCTAGTCAGATGTATTTGCAGTGTGTCCTTGAGCCCTCACTGACGGTTCTTGCTGTAGGGACTGTTTGTTGCTCAGTGAGTGTGGCACATCCCGGGCTGATTTCCCCAGCCTGTGTTAATTCTGCAGCCGAAGTGCATGGGGAATATTTCTGCTGCAAGCAGCACTGGGAACCTGCCAGGCTCTAGCAGTTGTATGAGGAAACCATCTTACCAAAGGGCAAATCCTGCACTGCACAGGGTTACAATATAAACCCTTTTTTTTTTTTTTTAACAATGAAGAGGGAACCTGTGGGAATAAATTCAGGGCAGTGCAGAACAGCTTTAGATAGCAAAGCTGCTCTTGAAGACAGAGATATTTTGACAAAACAGTCTTGCATGAGTCATTTTGAGCAAGAAGCAATACTATAATTACATTATATATTGTACAGAGAAGTTTGTGCTTCTTGATTGCAAAAGACCAGCATATGAGCCCTGCACTGTTCTCCTGTCTCATCCCCACTCAAAGTTAAAGGGGCAAGGAGTAGAGCAGCTGAAGGAAAGCCACTCCTTTTGTGGCTCTCATGGAAACAGTATCACTAAAAACTGAAGTATACATATATATAATGCAGAGAAATTGTGTATTGGTGCACTGTGCATGTATACACACACATGAAGGTGTATGTGTCTGGATGTATACATACTCCTATCCATTCCTCAAAGGCATAAGGAAAAATAATTCACTGCCTTATGCATTACTTTTTATAGTGATATAGTGTGCAGATTTATCAATGCTCTTTGATCTCCTGAGACTGTCATGATCTGCTTGAAATTATTTCTTCTCATAAGTGTTTTGGAGCTAGCATGTGCGTGGGTATAGATCAGAAAAGCTTTTTTGAAATCTCCATGTGAATTAAAATATTCTGACAGTCATATTTTGGGTTTAATTTTTTCATCAACACCATTGACATGTAAAGATTTCTCACCCTCTTTTTAGCAGAATATAAATGTTAGCTGGTCAATGAATTCTTCTGGCTTCTGTGGTATCTTTTGTAATACACATCGAAATGCACTCTGACAAGGTTTTGTATTTATGTTTGCAAACAACTATGTCATATGTATGTTTATCTGCAGATCAGTTCATGTGAGAACAAGGGATTTGTATGTGTGCAAAGACTGGCTATTGAGGGAAAACTTGTGTGATCATTTCTTTGAGGCAAGGAGCTGCATATTAGTTGTCACGGTAGAACTGGGTGGAGTTTTTTTTGAGAACTGCTTTGATTCAGTTTTGGAGAAGTTTAAAATTAATAAATGAAGTGTAGTAATAAAAGATTTGTATTTGTACATGGTACTTACACATTATACAGGACAAAATTTCTGTAAGCTTCCCCTATTTAGTTTGCTCTCTGAAATAAATACCAACTACCAGTAGCTGAAAACTCCTGTGAGTCTCTTTTCAGTGTTTCCAGGAGCATTTTGCTCATGCGTTAAGCTTGATGTGCTCATACCATCTCCGCTCTGCAGGTCACCAGGCACAGGCACGGGTGACATGTAATGGTCAGGTAAGAAGTAAGCATAGAACTGTATCCTAACTCTCGTCACTGGCCTATCTGAATTTTATGCTTCATTGTTCTTTGGTGGTTTTATGAAAATTTCTGTAGTCCAGCACTCCTGCAGCATGTAATTTGTCATGCTTTCTGCATTGTTTTTTACTGAGAATAATAATAGAACAAACAGAAAACAAATTAATGACATTACAAAGAAAAACAAAGTAAGAAATAGATTGTCTGAAAATAAAATGAGTTCATTGAGTGTTTGGTTCCTTCTGGCAGTTAGATCGACTATCCTCACAGCAGTGGAGGCTGCTCAGTGAGTCATACAGAGTTGGCTTGTCTCTGCTGAGCAGAGTAATTCAGATTAGCCAGTGACTTTTGTTAGCTGAGTAGAATTCCCCTGTACACCTTCCCAGTATCCGTAGAGAAGTACAAAGGCATGATCTCTGCGGAGTCCCACAGCTGCTGACCTGTCAGTCGTGATGCAATGCTCGAATACCTGGTGAGACAAATCAAAATGCACAGCCTGAAAACGCTGTGCTCTGAGTCAGTTTTGAGCATCCCATATTAACGTATTAAAATAATTCATGTTTACTCTCAGCTGTACAAATAAAATGGAGTTGTCGCATCCTGTGATAAGGCTGACTCATTTCTCTAGTCTTAGGGATTTTCAAAACATCCCTGGGAGAAATCTTTCTCATGTAGATGAATTAAGCAATATTCTACTTTGATATTTCTTCCCTACTTAAGAATGACTGCATCTTTAGTCTCATCTTTGCAAATGCATTAACACTTAAAATGTGAGAAAGTACTATGTCTAATTTGTGAATTTTATTTTCTTTCCCCCTTAGGCTTTTCCTTGTGTAGAGGATAGTGTGATTTTGAACTGTAACAAGTCATAGCTCTCCTTCCCTGAGAAGCACTCTAACATTCTGCTCCTTGAATTAACCGTTAGAGAATAATTTGACTTCATGGATTTTGATTTTTTTACTTCTTACTCTACTCACTTTTATTTCCTAGAGAGCTCTTATCACCACATCACATGCACTTTTTAAAGACCATATGGGCAGCAGGTTGTTTAGACAACCCTCAGACTTGTTATGAGGTTTCTTTTCAAATTTGATACAGTTGTTGATAGCTAATTCATGTTCTGGCTGCTTCCTTCTATAATCTACTATACCTTATTGTTTTATGGAACTACTCCAACATTTATATTGCAGGATGGCTTTAATTCTTTTGAGTACTTCTGCTTTGCTTTCTCTCTTCTATCACCCACCTGAGAATTTACTTTAGGTCTTTACATGTTAGCATTATGAATTACTCAGGATTGTTTCACATTAAAACATAGATCAAATTTTATTTTATATCTATATTGTCACTGTTACTTTATGGATAAGTTAAGCCAAGTGAAATATAAAAAAACATAGATACCACATTGCTGAGACATACAACACTTTTTGTCCCCTCTGTAGAAAAGCAGGATCTCTCTTACAGCTGTTGAACCAGAGTATCTATAACAATTATTTTAATGACCCAAAAAAAGAAGAAGAATGTTAAATACTTTGCGAAAGAAAGAAAAGAATATTAATCACATTCAAATCCTGTCAGATTGCAATAGAGGATGCATCTGTGAACTGATTAAGATAGACAGGGATGGGTGTAAACAAAGCTGAAAAAGGGAGTTTAGGAAAGACTGTTTGCTTGACTGAGGCTGTTGGGGATTGTGGAGGCATTCCTTTCCCGTGGATTTAAGGTTTGGATTTTTTTTCTAAATATTATAATCAAGGTAAGTGTATTTGCACCAGACATGCTATATGTATCCACTAGGACAAGTGTGGTTATTTATTCATAGTTTTCAAAGAGCAAAGTTTAAATGTTTTGGAATATCTTGCTCTGAGATGATGTCAACCTTTTTATAGCCTTCACTACATGCTATTTGTTGTCTTCTAAAGTTGGCATAGTTCCCATTAAGCTATAATTATGAAGAGGCGTCTTTCCTCTCTTGACGGAAGAGTGAAAGCTGAGTGTTTAGGAAGAACTTCCACTACATACTGGGGCTTCCACAATTTGAAATGTGTTCTGATAGCTGAGTTCCTAAGGTGTGATTCCCCTCCCATGTGTTATGTGATGTGGGTATTGCTGACCTGTACAGGATTGCTTTTGATATTTCTAAGTGAGAAAATAGTGTTTTAACAACTATTTAAAACTGAAGGTCTGCTGCTGTACTCTGATACGTTACTGTCTTCTGTATGAGAATAGAGCACAACAAAGAGACTTCCATGTCTTTCTCTGCTAATTTCAGTTTAAAAACCTCTCTGTGTGATTTCTGCAGTGTCTGTGCTTTGAATGTATCCAGTGAACTGCCTAAAGTTTCTGCTGCATCCAAGTGCATTTGCTGACAGCTGCTCTATAAATGTAATTCTTGAAACTTTGTTTACAGTGACTGTGAGCAGTACAATGTGAAGGAGTTTCTAAATAACAGTTTGCTGGCAGGCAGCCATATCAATATCTTTGGGCACTACGGGGTGAAGAGCAAATAAGCAGAAAAGAGTAAAGCCATTTGAGTCAGTGATTCCCAGTTTCACTGCTCCTTCTGATCTAACCTTGAATGACGCATTAATGAATGCTGCCTTCCAAAGTGTCCTATGACTTTTTTCTCTTGTTCTGCTTTAAAGTGAAAAGTGCAGTTAGAATGCTGTTACTGTACAGTTACAAGAAAAAGTACGGAGAGGCAAGGAAAAGTGTTAGCGCTTTTTTTGCTTTGTTTATTAAACAGAGTTTGAGTCTCATGAGTGAGGTGTCAATCTAGGTGTGAATGGCACTTAAATTTGTGATTCAGGCTAGTTTTCTGGGTTAGATTCTTTGTCAGTAGACAAGAAAATTATAGTGGTTGCTGTCTTTAAAACCCAAGTTTGCAGAGAGGAAGTCTGAGGATTTAGAGCTTCTGCTCTCTTCAGGGAAATAGAAGGTGCTTTGCTGTACAGCCTGAAGTAGAGCCACAAAGTCAATAAATGTAGAATAGGTTAATGGTTTTATCTTCTGCCCGGAACATTAAACTCTTAAAAAGTACAGATTTGGGTTAGAAACAAAAATACATTAGTGCAAAAGCTGAAGCTGCCATTTCTCTGCCTTTTGCACTTATTGTTTTGAAATAAAATTTAGGAAGTAGAGCATTGATGTGAGGGTACAGCATTGCTGAGTTCAGTACTGTCATGATGATGAAATGGTACAGGAATACGTTTCACATCAGATCAAGGGGGAAACTATGTTGTAACTCCGGAACACATTCTCTTAGACAAATGACCTTCAGCATTATCTTGCTATCCCTATAAAGGCATGATAGAAGCAAGTGAAATAGGTGAGCATGATGTATTGTATAATTACTAAAGCTGACTTGTGTTTTGTTTGGCACAATAACAAGGCGGTGAAATTGCAATGTGGTGCAGTATACAGCCTGTTAGAGAATGCTGCTTATGTATTAGCACTTGGCTTTTATTCTCCTAGTAAACTGTCATTAGTCACACTTTTGGGATCTTTGCCACTGGGTTGGTCAGGCAGGACTAGCCCTTGGTGAAGCTGTGATGTCTGTCTTAAATCACATCCCTGTTCTCCACGTGCCTTAGCACAGCTTCTAGGAGGATCTGTTCCGTGCTCCTCCCAGACACAGCAGTGAGGCTGACAGTTCCTGGGGTCCTCCTTTCTAGCCTTATTAAAAAGGGATGCAATGTTTCCCCTTTTCCAGTCACTAGGGACTTCACCTTACTGCCATGACTTTTTCAAATATCATGGACTGTGGCTTGGCAACTACATCAGCCAGTTCCCTCAAAACTCTGGGATGTGTCTTGTAAAGTTCCATAGTCAGGTTCTTTAGGTGATCACAAACCTGATCTTCTGTCACAGTGGGAGGGACTTTGTTCCCACAGTCCCTGTCTTGCGGTCCATCCACTTGAGAGGTGTGGGAGGAGAGCTTGTCGGTGAAGACTGAGGCAAAAGAAGTTGTTGAGTACTGCAGCCCTCTCCTTGTTTATTGCTACCAGTTTGCCAGCTTTGCTCATCAGGGAGTGTACTCTTTATTTGACCTTCATTTTCTGGCTGCCACACCTGTAGAAACACTTCTTGTTATTCTCTGTATCCCCTGCCAAGTCAAGCTCCATCCATGTCTTGGCCTTCCTGTTGAGTATTAAAGGATTTAGTTAACAAACTTGC
This sequence comes from Sclerurus mexicanus, assembly GCA_013396755.1. NCBI lineage: Eukaryota > Metazoa > Chordata > Aves > Passeriformes > Furnariidae > Sclerurus > Sclerurus mexicanus. Next base: position 3,083,091 of record VWZF01002261.1, on the reverse strand, counting down.
TGAAACACTGGTAATTATTTTGAAGTATGTACGTATCTGAGACTATCAGCAACTTGCTAGATGAAATTACTTGGGATATTAAGGGTCAAAGATAGTAAATTTTGTTTGGTAGGTCTGACTTTAGTCCCTAGTAGTGTAAATATAATCATTAAGTGCCTGGTACAAGAGTCTGAAGCCTTTTTGCCTCTGATACTATTCTGCTTCTCGACTAGGAAAACAAAATCAACAAAAAATGCCTTTGACTCAAATTTTAGGTAAGAATCTAGGTCAAGATTTGAGTAATACTTGGTTTGGTGTCTGGCTTTCAGTAGAGAAATTCAGAGATTAAAGTTCACTATGATCTTCACTTTCTTGATGAATTGAAACCACAGTGAAAACTTCAGAATTTCCCTTTCATAAATATCAAGTCCCCATGTGATGGTACAGAGTCTTAGAACAAAAATAAAAAACCTGATAGTTCAAACTATCACTCAAAATTAAGTTTGCTAGTGTTTTATTACAGTTTCTTCTTGTGTTTCCATGAAGATAAAAGCATGAACTACTGGTAAGAATTACATGTTTGAGAGGGAATTAAATAGTTGCAAATTGTATCAGCTGTTCTTTCCTTGTAGTGGAGTAAGTATCAGGCTGTAATTATTTTTTGTGGGCTCTGTGCTGTAGCCGAAATGCCTTTGACATTTGTGCTTCTTCAATTGTAATTGAAAAATTATTTTTAAATCCTTGAATGCAAGAACTTTCTTGATAACAACTGGGAAAAAAAGTAATGATAAATCAAGTTAGAGGGAATTGTCAAATAAGGTTCTAGAGGCCTTGGTGTCACCTGGTTTTACTTGTCAGCTTGACTAATGACATAGGGGAAAAGGGAAAACATAATTAATTGGACTGATTTTGGTAAAACTCAGTTGAGAACTAATGAAAAAAAGCCTGTGACAATTAACAGAAAAAAATGGTACAAGGTGGGAAAGGACTGCAAAATATGATAATTCTGGGGGGATTTTCTTAAAGTGAAGGGTATAAAACAACCAGCCATGTCAGGGAAAGAGGAACGAAGCAGAGACATGAAGGAATAGAAATAGCATGGACTCATATTCCTCACAAGGGTAGTTTTTACACTAAGGCAGCAAAAGATAAATCACTGAAAGGAGTATATAGAGGATGTAAAGTCAGTATTCATTTCATGGATCAGGGAAGTAATATTCCCTTGCTGATTAGGTAAAATTCTAGCTCTTGATATCTCAATACCTGAAAGTTAAGAGATCCAAGGAGAATGAGGGAATGGTATAACTAAACATCTCAGAGGGAACAATCAAAAATATCAAGATTTCAATCGGTATGGCTTATTCAAACGTTCAGTAAAGAGTATAGGAGTATCTTAAAGTCTTCAATTCTGCAGGAGAGGGGATTGAACTTCCTTATGTTGAAACAAGATGTGGTACTGTTTCTTCAGACATTTCCTAGAATCTGTAGGAATGCAGTATTCTTTTGTTCTTGTTTTTTTGTTGTTTTTTTTAATAATTTTAAGACTGCAAGTCATTTTTTCCTTTAAGGACCAGGATTTTTGATTAATTCTGCATGTCTTATGCAATTCATATCTAGTGGAATTAAATTAATACATGGTCAAGCTACTATTCTACGTGTTAAATTGTTATTTTGTTGGTATTTATGGATTAGGAAATTATGGTGAAATATATGAATCAGAATTCCTGTTTGAAAATAGATCTGTTACTCATTTTAGTTTGATTTACACCTTTCCAGCAGAATTATATTAAATATATTTCCAATAAGCTGCTGGCATTAAATTGCTTAAAATGAGAAAACATTTTCTATGCTTTGATAATACACTAGTTCACATCTAATATCTGTCATTGCTTCTTTTTGTCCTATATATGAGAAACTGTAAATGAGCAGTAAAAAAGGTACAAAAATATTGACAAATGAGTGATTTATTCCACATGAGAATTAGTGTCTGCTCTGTACCTTGGCAAGAAATTGGAATGCAGAGGGGTAAGCTGCTGTAATTGTTGCTGTGAAGTGTTTTACAGAAAAGGATTAAGCAAATATTTTAATTTTTTGTGGTTGAGTAAAGGAAGTCTTTTAAGACTGGAATGAATGACTCAAGTTAGATTTTTTTTTTTTTGTTTCTTTGAATTTAAAATGCTTGTAAGAAAGCCAAAAGGTTACATTTATAGACTTCAAGAGTTAGAGAGGAGCATGTGTCTCTTCCTCCTATTAAACAGTGCCCCTGATATGAAGTCCACTGCTGAGTGCATGGCAGAACTAAGTTGTTGACCCAAAGCTCTCAAAATCTAAGGAAACCTATTGCTGAATGAGAAAATAATGCTTGTTGATGTGACTATTACAAACTGGCTTTTCATTTTAAAATTTATGTCCCTGTCTTCTCCACAACCGATAGCTCAGTTCTTAGTCTGCACACACTGCTACAGCCCCCTGAAGCTCCAGTGTCCTTGCTTCACTTCCCTGCAGTCTAGAGAGAAAGGCTCCTCTAGATGAAGGGAAGGCAGCAGCTGTGAGTTTCCACTGATTTATTGGAAAAAGGAAAAAAGGCAAAATTCGGGGTCCTACAGTGCTATGGTGTGTAAGAGTTTATTTATGGAAGTGATCGTGATATACTTGTCGAAAGCACTAAATGCTTTAAATTATTTCTAAGTGTGGGTAGGGAACTAGGAGCCTAGTGAAGGCAAGTTAGCTAAAACAATGTATCAAATTTTTATTGATTTAAGTGAGTATAAGCAAATACATTTGTTTAGCAGTCTAGTGGTTAACAAAAACTTTGTCTGGGCTGGTTTATTTCAGTTGCTGCAATGTGCTTTAGAGCAAAAGCACATAGCTTCATTTGATTATAAATCCCCAAATCCATTGAAGCACCTCTGAGAGAACATGGAGCTGAAGTCGGATGCTGCTGAGTCAGCCCATCGATACTGCCGCTTTCCCAAAGGTTATCTTTAGCTTCATCTTGGAATAGATGACTGTTCCGATGATATTATAGTCTCCTCCAAGCACTCACCTGGTTTCACTGCTTCTCCACCAGATCACCAGTGTGCAGTTCCATTCTGACCTCTGCTGTATCATGATGTTTCCATCATAGGTGGTACACAAATGCTGTATTTCAAGTAAAAGTTCCTTGGAATTTGGATTACTTCAGTTACTGCTGGTTTTCAGAAAGTCAATGTGTCTGTTGTGTCTCTTATATCTTGATTCTTCATTCTTTTTGATGGCAGAAACTCAAAATCTATCCCATGTTTTCTCCTTTTAGCCCTTCACTAAAGACTTCCTCATGGGTCTCTCACAGACTGGGGCAAAGCCAGACCCATTGGCAAAATCAGTTGTTGATAGGACTCATTACCAGCCCAAAACAGAATAATTTTGTGAACGTAGACTTACTTGAAAGAGATTTGTATTAAGATGCTTAGATAAAAATTCCTTTGCTGATTTGCAGAAGGCTTATGTAGTCTGTGGAGTTCTGAATTTTGAAGACAAATCTGGTTTAATGTACAAAGGGTTTATTTTAAAAACATTGAATCCTTAGACTTTTAAAGGTGTATTTAGTTTTAATATTCATCACTCAGGGAGTAAATTAAAAAGTTCAAGCAGAAATTACATGGAAGGTGCATAAAGTCACATGCAGAAATCTTCAGGGCCAGGATTAACCACTGACACTTTCAGAATCAGATGTTGCCCAGTGATGGGATATAAAAACCCCAAAGTAGTGAACATGTTCTGATTTCACTGTAGGGATGTTAAAAGCCATGTTTCAACATCCCTATGTTACTTTGCAGAGGGTTAGAATTATTTTTACTGTAGGAGTCGTGTACTGCAGTAGTAAATAGGAGGTTCAGGCACGCATGACCTGGTTCAGCCGGATAGCATTATTGATTTGTTTTTTTCAGTGCCTCTGCTTTAGTTAATTGTAACTTTGTTTTCTGATTCTTGATTAGCTCAGTGGTAAGTTGTCATTACAGCATTCAGCTCCCTAAGGACATGATCTATACAGCAGACTTTTCCAGCAGAGGGGCATGATTCAGCTAGTTTACACATAATTTAAACAGCAGTTGGCCTAATACCCTGAAGTGGAATTTGAGATACTTGAAGTACTAAAGTGTAATACTATAAATTAGTGTTTGTGTTAAGTACTCTTTAGAGACCTGCAGGAGGGGCCAGTGGGACACGTAATGCCCCTTGTCTTCTTTTTTTCAATAGGCCTGTGAAGTTATCTCAAGGAAGACTAAGAAAACAGTTGCACTCAAAGCAAAATTGTCATTTAACGTTTCATTGGGAAAGCTTTGTTTCATCAGAGCTGCTATAATATTTGTTTGCCCAGACTCTACATTTGAATTTATGTTTTAATGGCATATTCCAATAAATGAGCATAGTAAAAATGTCTTCATGTGGTTAGAGCAAGTTAATGAACTCTGACTTTTGCACATACATTTCTTATAAGATTAGTGCTGAGCTACCCTCAGTTACTTACAATTTTTATAAGATATAGAGAATTTGTCTCTGCATTTGCATCTAAATGGCTTTGTTAAGCAGAGCTGATGTCTTAAAATGCCTCTAGGGGCAGCAAATTGAGCATTAATGAGTTGAATTCGTGGTTTTTTTTCTGACTATTTTGGCGAAACCTGTCTGTGGACTGAAGTGTGACAGTCACCCACCTGAGAAAGGAGCCTTATTTACTGAAAGATTTCCTATGTCCATTGATGCTGGGATTTCCAGTTCAGTACCACAGTACAAGCCAGGGTGGAACTTGGCAGTGATGGTCCTGCTCTTCCACTTTGCAGTGTTTGTTGTCAGCTCCTTTTGTTGCATATGATCAGAGAAAACTTCAACACGTTGTTTTGATTTTTCCCTGCACAGTTCCCTGACAGAGGAACTGCTTGTGCCTGAGCAGAAGGGCAGTATGAGTGGGAGTGTTTGGACTGAAGGCAGTGAGGAGGACAACTGTCCGTGAATCTGTTAAATCAAATGTGAAAATATTTACCTGACTGTTGATAGAGTAACATCAGAGCCGCCTGTGTTTGAATGGCTGTGTTTCTCTGTAGTGGTTTCCAGCCAGTGAGATGGTGAGTAATTTAAGTGCATTGGCAAAGTTTTTGAAGAATCAGAAGCTACTGTCTGGATTTTGGTTTTTTTGGTTCTTTTTTTGTTGTTGTTTTTTTTTTTAAAGTAGCTGTACTTTAATGTGATTGAGTCAAAACTGTACAGAACATTCTCTCATAGGGTGATGAAAATGATGGGTCATGGTTTGGATATGGTTTTCACCCAGAGGGTGTTTGAGCACTGGAACAGTCTTCCCAGGGAAGTGCTCACAGGGCCAAGCCTGACAGAGCTCAAGAAGTGTTTGGACAATGCTCTCAGGCCCATGGTGTGATTCTTGGAGCTGTCCTGTGCAGGGCTAAGGGTTAGACTTCAATGATGCCTGTAGGTCCCTTCCAAGTTTTAATAAGGAATATAAGGTATAAGTAGTAAGTATGCAAATTTAAAAGATATTTTTCCCTTAAAACAGTTAAAACTACTTTTGTATTTGTGTAGTGTATGTGAATGGTGTTCTGAGTGTGAGTAAAATGCATGAAGATGGTGATCAAATAGGTGGGTGAAGTTGTTATTTACACAGTCTGGATTTTGAAAATTCTTCCTATAGATCTCTAAGCCTGCAAGAAAAGCAGTGAGATCCAGTCTTAATTGTGAGGTGTTTACATGATTGGAATTTTTTTGGTTTTGGTTGTGCATGTTGATTTTCTTGATCCCATATGCCCTATAGAGGACATAACAAGTTCCAACATACCCATAAAAATCTGTGCACTCCATACTGTTGACCATGATCTGCCTGTTTTTAGCTCCATTTCTCTCCTTCGCTGTTTCTGCCAAGCTGCCACTGTACCTCCTGTCTCTCTGCTGCTGGATCTCTGCCTCCCCTTCAAACTGCTAGACTGGTTTTATCACTGCTTTGTCTCGGATCCTTTTATTGCCAGTGAAGTTGGCAAGGAGCCAGCCAAGGCTGCAGCCAAATGATTCAAAATGTGAAATTTCTTCCAGGTCTGTTTCAATGTATTACCTTGAGCTTCTTGCAGTCACCTTAACTACAGGCATCCTGCCATTTGGGAGAGTCACTCCTTTTCAGAAGACCATTAAACTTTTAAAAGTTTGCGGGTGGTGAAGATTCTGCCATATTTCTAATTAAGTTCTTCTTTATAGGCAATTATCCTTTTTTTTTAAACCTGCTTCTAGATAGCATTATTGTTATTTTTAGTTCAGCATTATGCTCTAGCACCTCTGAAACTCAGGCAGTTATATCATTTTAAAACTTTTTATCTCAAATTTTTGGCTGTATTATTAAAATAAATGGGTGCATTGCAGGGCTTTTTGGCATACTGTGTAAGGTCAAACTCTAACTACCCTTTAGTGTAAGGTATGTTTGGGACATAATTCTAGCAGCTCTTTCCGTTTTAATTTAAATAACCATAAGAAATGAGGACTCTCCTATAGAAGAAAGGGTTTCATCAGTATCAAGATTTGCCCTGTCATTCAGAAGTGTCAGCAGCCAGGGAATCTACGCGATGCAGTGGATGAAATTCTCGGATCCCTGCTGATTCAGTGGGCCTGCTTTACAGTTTGCTGTAATCGAGCAGAATAGCCCAGCTGACAGACTGAAATGGTGTCCCAGCCATGACAGGCGGAGAGAGGTGTGTGAATTGGTGGCCCAAAAGGCTGACAACAGCCTGAACACAAGTAGTCTATGTTTTTAAAAAGCAAAGAAAATCTTCACAGATTTTGTTCTTGCATTTGTTATTCTTCTCCAAAAGGAAGAATTGCCCCCCTACCACCCCAAACCACAAATACTGCTGGAACTGTGTTTGGAAGAAATCCCCATGTCTGTTGTTTGCGTGTTCACTATCTAAGTGTTTACTTGGGTTAATTACGTTCTGCCATTGAAAGTTCTCCTCAAAACTACTTGTTTACTTATTAGGAACACAGTGGCTACCACGTTCTGCATTTGCAGAGATACACTTTTCCTTACGAGTAAACAGATGAATCAAAGTATCAGAGGTCAAGTCAAATGGCTTTGTGAGACATCTCTATAGTATTTATTCTTTGTAGTAGGGATGTAGACAGAAGTTATGCAGTTGCCCTCTGTCTAACACTCATCCTATTTTTAACTGCAAGTCTATTCTTCCATATTTTCGAGTCATGGTAAAGTCAATCTGTCTGTGATAAGCAGCTCAGTGGCTCTGCACAGCAAATACTTATTTCTTTTTTATCTGACACCTGTTAAATGATATGTGAAATTGAAAAAGACTTTATTCTAAACTTCCAAATGCAAACGGTTGCCGCTTCTTATTTTCATTTATAAACTGCTTTATTTTTAAGGTCTCTCTCCCCAAAGTTAACATTCCTAACAAGTATGAAGGGATTTGTATTTTATATGTCCTCCTGGAGTGAAAAGGTGAACTGGAGTCTTTTTTTCACTCCTCTTGAGAAAGGGAAATAATTGCATTTCACATCTTGGTTTGGTATGAAAACATGCACTAGTCTGGTAAAGACTGAAGGTGCTGTATTGTAACTAATATTTATTCTCTCATAGTTTATATATTTGATTTTATATTTGTAAATAAGTGCATGTGAGAACTTTCCAGAACTGGAAAGTTTACAGATTTGTTTATCACGTTAATCTAAGTTTTGAGGCAGTTTGAGTCTTGTCTTTTACAGACAGAAGCGTCATAACTGAATTTAAAAAGGGTAATAGTAACAGGAGCATTAAAGCAGTAATGTGCCTTTGCCCCCCTCATTTGGATTAATTCCTTTTTGTAATGAGTTGCTGCTTCCTTTTCATCCTCCCCTTTAGCTGTGTTGTAATGCAGGATTGGTAAGACTGGAGATCCTCAAAGTGCATTCAAGGGCTTAGGTCTATCAGAAGTGATGGTTCCACAGTTTTTTGTAACCTTATTTCCCAATTTTTGTTAACTTTTTTGGTAATTGGGGCACTTTCACTTGCTCCTGGAATGGAAGTGCAAAGACCAGCTAGTCTTACAAGTGTTTGAAAAACAGTGTGAGCAAAGGCGTGGGGGTTTTGAGGGTAAGTCTCTACTCTGACAGCTCAAAAATGATAAATTATTTTGTCATGGATAAAAAATTACCTAATTGGCTCTCTAAGCATGGATCCTATGTAAAACATTTTTTCATGTTTAAATCACTATTGGATTTGAGATGGAGATGCAAAATCCTAAAAAAGGAGAATTCCTAATAAATGTAATTTGAATATTGCTAGATTTAACCCAAAATCTACTTTAACATGCACAAACACTTAAGTTTTGGTCAATTTATAAAATCAAATCAAAGAGTATCAGACCTGGATAATTAAATAGGTTGTTTCAATGATGCAGAATAAGAGAAAAATAAAGGCTTGCTGTGTTTCTGTTTATCTTTAATTTACCTTTAAGCCTAAAGGTTTACACTGTGGTGTTTTTTACAAAAATGACTGAAGTCCTTCTATTAAGTTTGGAGCACCAAAATATTAAGTATTAACTATTAATTAATATTAACTATTGCTATTAAGTAAAATCATGTTGAAAAACAAAACAAAAAACAAAACCCCAAAACAAAACCATCCAACAAAAAAAAAAATCAGAAACATGACGATTAACTCACTGTATTTAGAATTATTTATTTCTGAGCTGGGCTTCACGTGTGTATGGTGGTGAGTAGGGACTCCCTCGCAGGCGCCGTTCTGCGTTCTGCCTGCATCCCTTCCTCTTGGAGTACGTTTTATTCTCCTGGATGAATTTAATCCTTTTTGCAGACTTACTGCTCCGCAAGTAACTCTGGGGGACGTCCATTAGCATGTGTTTACCCTGCCATAGCGGGCCATTAATATGTAAGACTGCTAAAAAGCAGGAATGCTTGAGCGCCCCTGTACCTGTGACAGCCCTGAGGGTGGCGGGGGAGTTACAGGGACCTGTGAAGAGCTCTCTGTTACCTTTCAATAAATGGCACGGCTCGGTGCTTTTGCAATTTTCTATCACAAAGGCACTGTGTGATTTATGAATTGTCATTCACGTGATGCTTCAACAGAATTCTGAACCAGCGTTCATCTAAAACTGCCAGTCTGAAGGCTCTGGTTGTTCCTCCCCTCCGCTGAGTTGTTCGGTGTTAAAATGTGCGCCTAAATAGTCTTCTACAGCTCTGATTGTTTTGCTTTGTGGCGTTCACTCAAAACACACGGTGTGTTTCCAGGCCTGTGGTTCCCAGAACCTGGATCTGCATTTTTATGTATGCTTTTAAATGTGGTCTCTCCGGTGAGTTCTGTCCTTCGTGACTAAATGGTGGGAGAAGTGTCTTGTCCCGAACGTCACTCTCTGTGTCCCTCCTCTCCCAGCTATAACATGCAACTCTGACCTATGAAGTTGGCAAGCCCTTATTATGTGCTAAAAGAAGGTGTCAAACACTATGATAATGGCAGCTATATGGATATTTAAGAAGAACTGATAGCTAAGGGAGGTGATTTTCTAGTAACTCAATTGCTATTGAGCTTAGGGAAATGATTTACTGCAGTTTAGAGAATTTCTGTTAATCAGATAAGCCGAGTTAATTGCACAGATAACGGCTTTGTGACAAGTGCAAGATAAAACATGGTATTTTAACCTTGAGTGAAAGTGGTAATTTGTTACAACTTTAAAGGCAAGTCTATATTTCTTTTTTTTCTTTGGTTTGAGGAGTGGATCTCATTGCTTCTAAAAATACCCCTGATTGATAGCATGATAAAACTAACTTTGTACTTGGAAATATCACAAGATTGTATTGCTATAGAGCTTGGACTGCATTAAATTTAGCACAGAGTTTAGTTGTGGATGTCACAGAGCATTTGAGCTGTGTTCTGGGCCTTTACAGTGATATTTTGTGCTCAAATTTTGATGCCACTGGGTAAGTATCTTTTCAACAGCAGAAATGCAGTTTATCAGCTGTTGCTGAAGAGGAAGATGCTGATGGCTGGCAGTCAATTGAACAAAGGTAACTCTTCAAATTAACTTTTCCAACAGAGGGGAAGTAGCGGTGCCTGATAGCAATTTCCCATTTATCACCAAGGAAGTTCTACACAATTTGCTTACTGACTCTTGAGTCTGAAAAAAGTAGTGATTTGAAACTGGCACAATACAGATCATTAAAACAGGTATCAAAGGGTGATTCTTCTTATAGGTTAAAAAACCCTAAAACGTTGAGATGAAAAGTGCAGATCCCTTAATGCAGGCAACTATCAATTTATAATTTTGATCAACATATTGTAATGGAGTATTCACAAAATAGGCAGATCAATAGATGTAAATGTCACAAGTGAGGTTGTTCATGACCCTGAGCAAAGCAAAGATTTGGTTTCATGTGAATAAATCTATTCAGTGCTGGAAACCACAGGCATGGTGCCGGAATACAGATGTATTCCCCAAAAATATAATTTTGTTTATTGTGAGTTGTGGGATAGAGTTGAAGGTGGATGAAAATTTGAGGCTAAAATGTGTATCTCATGAGAAGGAACCTAAGGGAGGGTACACAAGCAAGTTTTACTGGGTTTTGTGTGCACATTTGCTCCCTTTTGCCTTAGCGAAAAAATGTGGAACATTTTGAAAAGAGACTTCGTAACAGTGCAAAACTGTATTTATACCACATATTCAGACCAGTCCTGCAAGATCTCAAGACTGCTAATGTTTTAAAAAATACGGTGGTAGACAAGATGTCCTCTTAGTGTCATGAAATAGCAATAAACCCACAATTTAGGCTAAAGTTTCATAATAGCAACAAATAGGTGAACAAAATGGTATAGTAAATGTATGATTGTTTCCTAAACCAGATAGTTGAGCAGATTTAAAGGTATGGTGGTGAATTGCTCCTCCTTTTATTGCAGGTATTTGGAGGAGAACCTCTTGGCTATAAATTTCTTAAATGAAAAATAAAGAGTATAATTTGTCAAAGACCTTGCTCAAGTGAACTATCCTACGTTCATAGAGCAACAACAAGGAATATGAGCTGCCCTCAATATCAAAAGGATTAATTTATGCTTGGATGGTCAGCTAGGTCCATTTCAAAGACAGAATACCTACTTATGTGAAGGAAGGCAAAGCATGTCACGAACAAAGAAAAGAAAAAGGAGCAGAGGTTTGGCAGAGATATCGGGAGCTTCTCTCCACAAATACACTGTGATACCTAATGTCTCCATTACTCCCAGCTTCCAACATTACTTCCTCTTTAGTTCCTTTCCAGTTTTTGAAGGCATGTAAGTAATTTCACATGTAATTTTCTTTCCTAGCTTAAAAAATGCTTTATGCTTCTAGTTTGCAAGGTAACTGGTAATTTGTCTTTTTGATTTTCATCTCTTTCCTCCCCAACCATAATAGAACTAGTTTTTCTTCATATTTTTTCTTTATATATAGAAATTTTTGTTGAAGTTTACGTTGTTGGTATTGTTGAGATACCGGTTTATTTCTTTGAGAAGCACGTTTTTTTCTCAAGCAATCAGGATGCTGCTGTTCTTCAGGTGACTAATATTTTTTTGTTTTTAAAAGCAGAGTCAAAGATGTCAGAATTCAGTGACAGTCCTTTTTGCCTGCCTGCCATCAGTGCACATCTATGCATGTGCATATGTATTAAAGCAATTTCCAAAAGATGAGCTTTGCTTGAGTTTTCTTGCATACATTTTCTATTAAAACAGAATGGATTTTAGAAAAGTGCAGAAAACTGTAGCTAAAGATGTGATGTGTTTCAGCAGGATATTTATAGCATTGGGCTATAATGACTGTTCCCTCTTAGAGAAATTCTGATATGTTGCTGCATTTCTCAATTATTACCTTTATGCTCTTTTTCTTACCAAAAAAAAAAAATACAACTGCAGTAGAAGCAAGACTGTTTAAAATGGTAATTTCACACAAGCTTGTTCTTTTTCAGTACTCCTAGCTATTTCTTTTGAAATGAACTTCTGTGAAATACATAAATAGCAGTAGAGATGCTCAGCTTGCTCTCTTGAATGGTTGAGTCTTTGATTGTATAGCAAAATTTTGGAAAAGCAGTTTTGAAGGAGTGTCCATGAAGTTGTGTTTGTATATGAGTCCGAAACATAGAGTAATTTAATTTTCATTGGCAACTGCCAGCATTATTGGCCTGTGATTGTAACTTCAGGAATCTGAAGGGTTACATGTGATTCATAAAATCATCAATGTATGTTATTGTGGGAAGGAGCCGGAGAGAGTAGCTATAGTTTGGAGTAATGGTGGGATATAGGGTGAAGTTTTATGTTGCTGGTCCTGATTTTGTTTCACCGGTTGATTCCTAGGTTTGTTTTTTGAAGGAAGCATTTTCTCGAGTGCATAAATGCTCTGTGTTCTGTGGTTTTGCTGTAGTTTCTCCCCTTGAACTGATAACTATCTAGGAGAAGATTCTCCATGGCTACGTGTTACAAGGATCTCATGAAGGAGCGTGGGCAGAGTTTTGCTGTTAATGCGGGAGGACAGCTGTCGGCCCTGAGTGCTGTGCTTTCCAGGGAAGCTAGGCAGCACTGGCTGCTCCAATGCCTGGTGCTGACTGGTAGGGACAGATGTTAAACATGTATGAATATAGTTTAAGTGGAGTTAGCTTGCAGTCTTCACCTGCATAAATATATTGGAAAATCTCACTTAAATGGGGTCACGTTTGGTACACTGTGAATTCATACACTGAGTTCTTGAAACCCTGGTAGTAAAACTTAGATCTCTGAAAGGATTGAGGTGCTATGAAATTGTCAGTTTTGCTTCAGTGTTTACAAATCTAGTCACTGTACCCAAAGCCAGAGACCAGAATTGGTGTCTTAGATCTGTAAACAAAGAAAGGGAAAATAAATACCTGGAATAGGAATTTAAGGCATTCAATATAATACTCTGGCAAGGGTCTATTTCCATTTTTTTAAATGTTGTTGAGCTGAAGTTTGAGGTTTGGTATTTTGTTGTTTGGGGGGGAGCGCAGAGGGGGGTGTTGTTTGTTTTTTCCCTCCTGCCCCCAAATTTTCATGAGACAAGCTTAAAAATTACTTCTTTGACAACAGGACAGGTGTTGGTACCTACTGTTCATGTCCCTCTTCTTTTACATGCAGTAGTTCAGTTCTGGAATCTGCTGTTAGCACATGTCTGAACTTCCTCCCACTGCTTAGAGGGATGGTCTCTAGTTCTTTCTGTCCTCTGGCTCTGGAGGTCCAGCACAGACTGGTGCATACCTGAGGAGTGAGTTGCTATGTGCCGTGGTTTAAGGATCGTAGTCAAGTGTCATATCCTTGTAAATGACAGGGAATGGCAATTGTTCATTCCCAAATATTGAAATTGCCTCACTGAGGGTTGATCTTTGCGAAGCTGAACAAGGTGAGAGCAGGCTGCTAGACTTGCAGCATGTTTCAGCTACACAGATGTTAATTGAAGCAGAGACTGGAATTGCATCTTCCCAGTCCCAAGTAGCCAGTACAATTCTGTGTGTGATGTGGTGAATCTTGGAGTCTAAACTTACTAATCTATCATGTTTTTAAAGTCACACATGTTCTCCTTAGTCCCAACTGCATTTAAAGATACAGCTAGCACTTCTTAGCTTGGAATTTTCATGATGTAGTAGTCTATGTTTGTGTATTTTCTACTAAATTGCTCTATGATGGATCACTTGCCAAAATCTTGAAATAAGATTAATAATAACTGTAATGATGTGCAAAACCTGAATGTTTCTCCTGAATGTACATTATAGTGAACTACTTGAACACATACCTGGTCAAAAAGAGAGATGAGATTAATTTGTCATAACTAGGAGTTTGTTCCCATGCTTTTGTGTCAATTAACCTCTGAGTTTAACTTCATATCACAACCTTATCAAAACGCTTGGATTCTTCAGCATGTATTCTGATAAGCTAAGGGAATGTAGCCTTAAAGCCTAAAAAACAATATGATTTAGTTTTCATGATAATCTCGAAATGAATGAATCTCTGAGATTCATTTAGTAGAAGTGAGAAAATGGATACTGCCAACTTTTCTCAATTTTGAAAACTGTTGAAATCACTTAATAAATCTCATCTGTATAAATAAAACTCATTACTGTCCTTGAGGTTAACCAATTAAAGCAAAAGTTCTGAATATATTAACATTATTGACTTTATTAACATCTATTGACTTTAAGAGTAAGGGATTGTGTTCAGTATCACGGATTTTGTCTTTGTGAAGAGAATGACACTTTTTAAACTCTTGTTAAGTGAACAACACTTTTGTATGTCATTGTTTCAGAAGTATGCGATATGTTAATGCATTGACTATGAGAAAATCAAGTATTAGAAATTTGTGTGACTGTGATTTTTTTCATCATGTGACCTTTAGCATTGGAAGCTAAGTGATTGTAGGAATTGGACTGTAAAAGATAAGAAAGCCAGTACATATAAACTTCACGGAATCCTGTGTGACTAGAATTTATGCAAGGTTCTGGTTCATCTTTGAGGGGCAGTTGTGGAACAAGATCTCTAAATTAATTCAAGTGTTAAAGCAAGGCCTTGAAGTCCAGCAGGTAAATAGTTTTAAATAACATAATCTTGTACTCCTCATTTCTATAACAGAATGATCTTTGTTAACTTTACATTAATCTTTTACACTAAAAAACAAAAGAAAACCCTAAGAGCTTTACAATTACAAGAACCCCCAGACTATGACTTCAAAGAGTTATGAAACCATTTGTGCTGTCATAGTTCAGAGCCCTCATGGGGAAAGGGTGATTATTTCTTTCATTTTACATTTGTAATAAATTGGAGCAAGCCTGTTGAGCTCCTGGAGAGAGAACTGCAGTGAAGGAAGCATCTCATGTGTCCTGTGGAGTCTGTACAAGAGTAAAGATAACACAGGGGCATGTGTGGGGAGATGCAGGCATATTTCTTCTCATTCTTCTCCTGCAGTTCCCTGGTACCTACCCAACATTCTCTAGTTGCTTTTGTCTAAACAGACATCTGTGTTTTTCACTTCATCTTAATCATCTTTGGAACATCAGTAATCAGCTTTAGAACTTCAATTAGGTTTAATGCACATCGAGGAAGCATGTAGAGTGGCCTTTTGGGACCTCTTGAGCATATGTGCACAGTTATGTCCAATGCACTTTTCAAGACTGGCCAAATATCCTTCAGTCGAGTAGTAAAAATGATGCCTTTTGTTAAACGCTTTTATTAAAACTTATTAGACTCCTTTATTAAACTTTTGTACCTCTACAACACATCTGCTAAATGTGATGGGCTTTTACTGTAAGTGGATCTAAACTTATTTCTAAAATTGGTGTGCTTTATGTGGAGATTACCTTTGGAATGCCTAATGAGTCTTTTGGTCTCTGTCTTTTCTGTCAGCAGCACTTTTTACAATGTGACTGTGAAGATGCAATGAATACAATAAATATAAACTGAAAAAATTCAGGACATTAACAAGAATTTGCTCCTGTTTTGAGACCTGAAGATTTCAAATACTTCCCTCCCCCTCAATACTCCACCCCTAAAGCAAATGCAAGGCAGGGTTTGAAAGTAATTGTCAGTAATTAAATACCTTCTCCAGATTGCTTATGGAGCAATCAGCTCTTCCAGAGCAGAAATGATGATGCCAGCATAGAAGCAACCATATTCAATGTCAGGGCATATCCTCTTTTACCATCCGAGCAAGGACTGTGTGTGAAATTCTGGAAGATTCTTCACTGTGTGATTCAGATTCAAAAGGCTCAGGTGTCCAGTATCTTTTCTACCAGACCTGGTTTATTTTTAAGAGCTGTATTTACCTCTTCATGGTGGACCCCGTTGCTGAATATCCCTCTGTTGCTGTTAAAAGCAAAACACTAACAAAGCTCCCCAGACGCTCCATTATCCACCTGAAAGTAGTGGGACAGGCGAAAATCTTGTTCTGATTCCGTCTAGATGATCAAATGGCTAATGGGATGTGAAACACAGACAAGTGAGCAAGATGTTTGCCATCTGTCCTTTGGAAGCAGATGAAAGTGTCTGAGCTCTTTGAGAGAGAACATGTGTAAAGCCTTTCTACTGGCTCGAAGCATCTGACATTTGTAAATTCTTGTACAGTAGAGTAAAAATTAGGCTGACATGACTTAAATCCTTCACCACATTCGACTTGACACTTGTGCTTGTGGATTGGAGGAAAAAGAAAACTCCTCTTATATCCTGATTATTCTGTAAACCAAATAATAGAACAACTTTCTGAAGAAGGTATATTCTTGTTTTTAAAATTATCCCTTTTGTTTGGACACTATAAACTGTAATTTGTTCCATGAGGAATGTAATCCACTAAAATGTAACAGCCTAATAATTGATAAGCACAGTACAAAATAATTATTTACAAGTAAATATGCTGAGAAAAATTATGTTCTTCCTAATGCTTGAAAAGACAGAGCTAGAGAACTGTTCTTGTAAAACAATAAATTTTCTTTTGCTGTGGTTTTTTCTTAAGATTGTGCTATTAGCAACTTGTCTGAGGATTTATTGGTACTTGCAACAGTTTTAAACACACTTTGTTCAGAGGTCCACTTCAGCAGTGAAGGTTATTGTTATATTTATTGATGTTTATATCTCACTGTAAAACAAAAATTAATGATAAACTTGCACAAGGAATTGGTTTTGCTTTCACCTGTCTCAGTGATATCCCCTTGTCACCTGTTTAGTCAACAGTGTTTTCATTTTTTTTCGCCATTGAAAGGAAGATATTTTTAGGAAATGGAAGAGTAAAAAGTCGCTTAGACAAGTTTTTGGGAAAGCGCTATGAAATGCATGAGTTTCATGTAGGTTTTCTGCTTCTTGGCCTCTGCTTGATGTTGATATTTATAGCAAAACACTGTTTCCTTGTCCTTGGAGCTTCTGTGAATACTCCTTTGACAGATCTGCTGTATGAGAAATGCTTTACCTGTGGGCTGAAAGACTTCTTGCTGTGGGCTGAAAACACTTGTCGCAATGGTAAGAGGCTTATACCGGTTGAGAGAGGGGAAAAAATGGACTCCTTCCAGCTGGTTTCAGGAACCTGGGGACAGCAGGGGCTGTGATCTCTGTCAGGCCAGAGGAATGTTTTTAACCATCACATCAGGGTGTTCCCGCCCTTCCCTTTCACAGGAGGAGACTGAGCGTGTTGGAAGGTGAGCTGTATTTTGGGGATGTGGCTTCCACCTGTTTTGCTTTTTGCCAGGCCACTTCTTTCTCCTCTTCACTCACACTGTGTGAGCCCCAGTGACATCTCTGGGCACTTCATCCTCATGGTGCCCTGGCTGCAGGACTGAGGGCCAGCAGAGCTGTTGTTTGGGCTCTGCCCCAGTGAGAATATTGTCATCTCAACAGCAAGGTATGCTTTGGTAGTGGGAAGATAAGAGCTGTAGATAGACCAGTCCTTGACCAGTTCCCCCCATCCTCTGCAAAGCTGAAAACTTACAAGAATTAACTTTGTATTTCAGCAGATTTGCCTCCAGCTAGAAAGTGTGGCTGCCACTGGACTCTGGCTAATGAATGGTTTTGAAAATGTGGTGATGAATAAAACTTTACTTTTAAAGTTTTCCAGCGACAAAATGTACTTCTGTGAATTCTAAAATGAAAGTGTAGGCTAAGGACTTCAGCTGACAGAAAGTTGTTCTGTTTTGGTGAAGCCCATAGAGTTGTGCTGGGTTTGAGTTATTTTTCCTGCAAGTGTTTGTAGCACTAAATTCTACGTGAATGCTGGTGTGGTTTATAGTTCTACAAACTATTCTTTTATCATTTATAGACTTGAAAGGCACATATTTTGATAATTGTGAATGGAGTTACTTGGTTTCCAACCATTAGGAAAGGCTGTATAACAGCACAGGTTAGGGTCTACACTGAAATATGTTCCTTGATGTGTCATTTTTTAATTATTTTACTGTTTCAGAGGAGAAAGGACTGTGGCAAGTTAGGGTTTCAGTCACTTCCATACAAAAGGAGGGGCAAGTGCATCATGACACGATGTTTATTTGGTTTTGTTTGTTACTTAATGAAGTCTTGTATTATCATAATTTTTCCCCTTTATTATGTCCCATGTCATATTAGGACAATACTTTCATGGTGTTTTGGTCTAAATCAGAAAATTACTTTTGAAACTATTATTATATTCCAAAGTTTCTCATCTTACCTTCAGAAATAACTTTTTAAACCTAAATTTCATTTCAAGTCAATGAATCACACATTCCTGTGTGCTGTGGCCCTTTCAAAAACAGAGTTTAAGACATTTTGTGCTTCATTCTTTAAGAAATGTTATCCAGTCTGCTTGAAAGGCTGGGGTCTGAGAGGGGAAGAGTCTGAGTCTTCACGTCTTTGGAAGCTAAATTTGTGTGTGGGAGAGGGAAGGGACAGCTTGTACTTTTATTTTTTATTAGAGGGAGTGGATGGGTGCAAGTTGGGACATTTAGGGGGGTTGTTTATTGGAAGAATTATTTGTGGAATGTAAAAGAGGTACACAAAAAAAGGTTCAGCCCAGGTAATTGTTATCTCCCATGCCATTCAAAGGGGTTGGCTGGGGGAGAAACCCCAAATAAGTAATGAGGGATACCCAATTTTTAAGAGGAAATAAGAGACAAATGAAACCAGTTACATTCATGGCATGTTTTTTCCCCTTCCTAAGTAAGTCCTCTCCTGGCTTGTTTGAGACAGCTCTAAATTTAGAAAACATATCAAAACACCACATTTCTGAAGGAGCCCACAGGCATTTCAAGATGCCTGTGTGGCGGTGCAGTGTTGTTTCAGCAGCCGGGGAGGGCTGTGGGCGCCGGAGCTGGGAGCTGGAAGCCTGCCACTCTGCTTCATTGTTCACTGCCTGTGCACAGCAAAGCAGAGGAGACAGCGACCAGCACTATTAGTGTTAGAGAGTCATCACTGAGGACGCGATTTCAGCTTCAAATCTCACCCGCCTTCAACTCGCCAGTCCAAACGCCTGCAAACGCTGCAGCCACCAGACCCGCTTGTTTTGTTGCAGCCCTGCAATTCTGTGGCACCTTGCCATGAAAACTAAAGGGGTGTCAATGACAGAGAAGAAGGGGAATGAAATAAAAGGTCCTTGCTTTCCTTGTGACTCCTTAAAGTGAAATGGCAGTTTAAGCACTCACCTTCCCAGTTCATGTGCCCATGTCACTGTTCAGACTGAAAGTATTGTGTCTCCTCCTGCTCAGGATATTTGTTTGTTATTTATACTTTTGCTAGTTTAATAAAATTATTTTCTAAACCTTTTCTCTCTTTTTTTGTTTGTTTCTCTTTTCCATCTGCCCTAAAGGAAATAATCTGATATAACCCAGGTTTTTCCTAGTCTATACATGTCAGAACTCTTCAGATTTTGTCAATTAACCATTTTGTGAAATCCTGTGCAGGTTTTGTGTTTCCTGGTAGGGTTTGGTTTTTGGACAAAGTTGAAGAAATCTCCTAGGAGTGAGGTGGAGAAACATTCTTCACCTAGGTGTGTCTTCCTGACTGATGAGTAATGGAATGGCTTAGTCCACATTCCTATTCCCTAATGCCTGTGATTGTTACAAATGCTTTACCCTTTCAATTCCAGTGGTTTATAGGAAGGACTCTCTGTGCGCAGGGCTCCCTGTACCAGAATGGGATTTTCTGTCTTACCTTCCTTTTGTCTTCTTTACAAGCTCTTAACGCGCTGGTTTCCAACTCAATTTCTTCCAGCAGCTTTGTGTGTGTCAAGCATTGTCAGAAACACAATCATTTTCTGCCACAAAACCTGTCTAGCATCCATGATCAGAGAACAGCTTGCTTGCTCCTAAGAGTTTTATTCTTTATCTGTTGTGAGCGAAGATATTGCAGATGTCTAACTATAACTGTGCTTTTCTGATTGAAAACTTGAAAGTGCTGCTTATGGCACTCTGAGAGCACCCTCTGCCCACAAGATCAGCTGAGGAGATTGAAATTAACCTTTGAGTGTTTTGGTTTGGTCTTCTTTAAATGGCAAAATTTTGAGGCATTTAACTGTGTGCTTTGTTGGCATCTGAGAGGTTGGTGAAGTTGTTTATACTAGAGTCTGAGGGAATTTTAAATGCAGTTGCATGTAGCTAATTCTGTTTCCCTGTTTAATAACATTTTCTGTGTGAAGTGAAAGTACTCTGATTAAGTGTTTTGATGCTATTTGTTGCCCGAGCCACATCTGTAATTTGTTCTATTGATATTTTGCTGGAATTGAAATTATGAACACACTTTTGGCAAATACTGTCCATTTTTAGCTAAGTAGTCAATACATTTTGGCTTTCATTAGTGTAGATTACTTAAATGGTAATATATCCTTGCTCACAAGGAAGAAATACATGCTCAGTTCCACTGTGTTTTAAACAAAATACTTGAATGGTGATCTCTAGAAACGTGGTCAGCCAGCTGCTTTGGGATGTGTGTGCATAGCTTCCATTTAGAAGATTCTCTATGCGGTAAGCCATCTAAAATATGTTCCTTAGTAGTCTCTTGGATGAGGGCAGGAATACACAGAAAAAAAAAAAAAAGCCTTCTGAAAAAGGACATGTTATGATCCCATCATGGAGGGAACTAAAGTGTTCGGTCTAGTGCTGTGCTGAGGTATCTAAGAGGGGGAAGCAAACTCTTTTTCTCAAAACTGAGTGTGATAGTTCACGAAGAAGGTGAACAACCTGAACAAACTTCTGCCATTGCTGAGGTATCCTAAGCATTTCCAATAGGCTGTGATCTCTTTGAAAGTAAACCTGTAAGTTAAACACACTTGCATTTCCTGAAAAGCTGCAGTTCTGATGTTCTTCAGTGCTTGTTACTTCATTTAAATTAAATTGATTGTCCTCATTTCCGTGGTGAAAGCCCCACCCTGTGCCCTCCCTGTGAGGAGAGATACTCCTGCCTTGGCAGCTTTTGGTGAAACTAATTCTTCTTGGAATGACCCCAGTAATGCCACTGCCCATTCCTAGGATCCCGCTAAAACCGCCCCTCCGACTTCAGAGCCCTTATGGGTGTTTTCTGGTTTCCCTGGCTGTGTCAGCAGCTTTCCTTATGCTGCAGACAGTAGGGAAGGCAGGCAGCAAGAAAGACTGTGGGTGTTCGTAAGGCTGCTGCAGCCTTTAACTACACTGTGACGGGCCGGACTAAGTGCGTTGTGTCTGGACTTTGTATGGGATTAACAAAATGGGAATGAGATGGATAACGGCATTGTATCCTCCCTTCTTAAAGGCTCAGTAAAATCTGTAAATCAAAAATTATCTGGTACCTCTACTTCAAAGAGCAAATGGTTGGTTGCCCGTCTAGGGTACCACATTAGTTTAAACAAACTAAGTTTTTTCTGTTTTTTCTTTTTACCTGTAACTGTCCGTGTGTTCCAATCTGAAAAAATATCAAATATTTACATGGGAATTGGGATGTAATTGCTTTAATTGAGATTGAACTGAGTTACTTGAAAAAGAGGGGCAAGAACGACAAGAAGCGTTCGTGAGCATCTTAAAGGAATGTGTCAGTCATCTTGATGTTGACATTTGGAATACTGACTTAAGTTTTGTTTATTCAAAGCAAAGGCAATGTTTTAACTGATTTCAAAGATAATCTGATAGCAAGTGCTTTGATTTTCTTTTTTTTTTTTAACCTCTCCTCCACCCTTTTTTTTTTTCCTTTGACTGGACTGCTTGGAGAGCAGAGAAAGAGAAAGGGCATTGGTACAGCTTTTGGCTGAAAGATCAGAACAGGTTGGAAAGCAGGGCTGGGAGTATCTTTATAAGTGGTTGTAAAATGAAAATCTCTACTGCAGGCCAGGATAGGTCTGAACAGCTTGGGATGTACTGGATTTTATTACTTTTGGCTGTGGAATGTTAGTGAAGAATAAAATTATAAAATAATATTATGAATCAAAAATTAAGATAAGAATTTAAGAGAGTATCAGTGTTTTCAAATGAAGAAAATACTGAAATTACTCTGCAGTCTGATGTAAATGGAGGTAGTAGCACTGATAGAAGGCAATTTTTTCAGTATTAAATCCCTGGAGGTTATTGTGACTTTTTTCCCCCAATGTCAAGCTCATGTGAAGATGAAAGCCCAGCTTGGAATAATCTGACAGCCTAAATGACACAAAACAGGGCAGCGCAAATGTGAACTCAGTGTTTTTATGGAGTCTTGTAGTCAGCGTTCATTTTAAAGCTTTTTTTCCAACCTACTTGTGCGTGATATTTGTCTTCATGTATATGTATAACAGTACCTGCTCTGTGCCTCTGAAATGTCAGTGAGAAGAGCTTCACAAAACTTAAAATGTCTTTCTCTAAGAAGCACCACTGGGCACTTTGAACATAGATCTTCTCAATTCTGAAATTTCTTCCTCAGCAAAGCACCTCTCCCTTTTATTTTTCAGAATTCTTAAGGTCATTTTCATTGCCTTTAATATGAAGATAATGAGAAGTTGAAGTACAGTAATGGAATTTTCTGTTTTCTTGTGTGTGTTGTTCTGCAGGTCACTTGGGAGGGAAAAACAAACCCAGAGGCATCATTGACTGGATAGATTTTGCAACATGAATCGTGCTTTTAGCAGGAAGAAAGGTAAGTAATTTAGCTTATATTCCATGGAGACATAAACATCTCCTGGAAAAATTCTTTAGAATATTAAGAATTATACAAGGAATCACTTAATAATTACACTGAATTAACTAGGTAGAAACGAGCAGCCTTCCATAAGATGTACAGAGCAAAGCACTCTTGATTGATAGATAGGGCTTTCTGGATTCTAAGGCTTATGTTGAATTTCAGTTTGTTTTTTTAATTGCAAGATATGTGTACACACACACATATGTAAATATATATATAAAATATATATATATAGATTTAGATATATAAAATTTTTACCTGCATACACCAATGGGTGTGCTGGAGGGTTCTAGAACTTCTAAAGAGTTAGTGATTTCTGTATTATATATATTCATTGGAGTCTTATTCTTGGAGAAGCTATATCAAAAACCTGTTTAGTATACTTGAAATATCTCATACATCAGGGTATTTCTTAGCTTTAAGAAGCTATTCTAGATTTGTGGTAATTCGAAATGGTATGCTTTCCAAAAGAATATCAAACTAGTAAATATTCAGAGATACATGTTGCTGCTCTGCCTTTCTTATTCTCTTTTCCTGGTCTGTTTATGATTAAACGTAAGTCTTTAGATGGAGCATTAGAGATGCAGCTTTTTTTACTGACAGCTTTATTGCTGTTTTTCTCATTTGTTTTTAAGGTAGAAAATATTCAGTATTCATTTCTTTATTTTTTTATATTTTTCTTCTAAAGATTGCTAAGTGTGACACACACTGAACTGAAGCCCCTGAGTTAATAACTAGGTGTAACCTCGGCTGGACTAAGTGTAAATATTTTGTTTATGTAACAAGAATTTCTGCTTTGGTATCAATATCAAAGCTGGAAATAAAAGGAATCTGCCATACCTTAGAGCAACATGAAGTCACTGCATCCCTGCATGTCTAGTACATTGACTTGTTAAAGCCAGATAAATCAAGGCAAGATTAGTTCAGAATGTAAGCAGGTGTTGGAAAAGGAAGACACACTTATTCACAAAGGCTACAAAATAGGATGAAAGATCATTTAATACCCCAGTAGGACAAGAAAATAAGCTTAAACCCATAGCCTGTGCTCTTTTCTGATGGATTTCCTTGTGTTGGTATTTGTAATACCTCTGCCAAGTGAGCTGGACCTACCAGCTGCCAAGCTTCTTCCACATCATTTAGGAGACCATTTCCAATATTTTTTAATTGTCGATTGATTTATCTGGGAAACAAGCTTGGGGTTTGTAGATTGTTTTGTCTAAGAGACCATATAATTTTTTTCCTTTTATTTTTTTTCTAATGACTTCTGATAATGTTTGAAATTCAGCCTCCCACGTTTCAGTAACAGACCAGTGGTGTTTTATGGGATATTTCCTCAGTGTTTTGACTTGCACGCAGAGCATTAAAATGCTCTTTTGTTATTTCTTATTGCCCTTTGCAGTGTCTGCATCATGCCTTTGTGGTCAAGTTGTGAAGTTGCATCCTCAGTTTTCTGGGATCATTTGAAGGGCCTGGATTAATTCTTTTGTTTTAATTTCTTCATGAGAAAATTTTTACTGATCTTACCTAAATTTTTGGAATCTCATTGTGTTCAAGGGCATTTGCTTTGCTGTCCAGTTAATTTGGTGTGTGTTCTTTTTACCCCAATAAGAAAAAAGTATCATATAAAAACTGTCAGGCACGATGAAATGCAATTATTGTGGATTCTTGATAATGATTCAGAATGTGAACAGCCAGAAGAATTGAATACTGTCATCCTTTTATTTTACTCAGCAATGCACATGACCTTTCCATTCTCATATCCTAAGGAAAACCCAAGTTTCAGTAAAGCAATTGTCAAGAATAAATGAAAATTTCATATTTTTTCATGTAAGTTGAAGTTCAGAAGAGCTTAGTTCTATAAGCATTCACATCTAATAACAGCATTTAAGAACAGGTTCAAACGGGTTCAAGTGCTGAACTTCGTTTATGGTATTTCATTTTTCTCCCAGATCTGAGCAATACAACAGTTTCCATACCTGAGCTTTATGGGTTTATTTGTGGGTTTCTTCTGTCCACAAGAGCATGGATAGTTTGGGGATTTACCTACATGAATGTTGTGGCTTCCCAGGCAGTTCTTTCTAAGTCCAAATTAGTCTCTGGGTTGCTGTGCCGGAGGGTTTGTGCAAATTACAAGGTCATACCACTCTGTTACCTTGGAGCAACAAAAACAAGAGTTTCAAATATGTGGGACTGTGAGGGGAATTTAAGTAGATGTAAGTGGTACTTTCATAATAGACAAAGATTATCTGAATTGTGCAGATTTATAGAATAGATATCCCCTAATGTTAGTTGTCATGCTCAATCTATACAAGTGTTTTAATATTGTGCATATAGAGAAGAGAGTTTGTGATGCCACAGGTCATTATTGTTTTATATGGGGGAAACTGGTGACCAAAAATGACTTGGACTGTGCTCTACTTGCTGATGAGTTCAGTTCTTGTGCCATGCCCTGAATCAAGCAACAATATAATTGGCAAACATTGGTAAACAAAGCAAGAAGAGAAGCACTAAAATCAAGGTTTCTTTCTTTATTTTTTTTATTATTTTTAACTGTCAGAGGCTGGATAGCAACCTGTGCTTTCACAAAAGAATTGCAATGAAATGTGAGTTGCTAAGAGAGGAAGGGAGCTCTTTTAACAAATTAATTCTGATTCTTTGCATGCAAAAGTTTCCCATAAGATATGTGAAATGAGGGGGTTTTTTGGGAGACCTTTGGGACCAGAAGGTTTGCCATAAATCAGAGCAGTGCTCTTCAGGACACTCTCAGTATTACCAGTACTGCATTTTGCAGCACAATTTTTTACTACAGGTATCATATCTGGAGCCAGTTCTCAGTGTAAGTTTATTTTTGGGGGTCATGCTTTGGGCTTGAAGCAGCCACTTCAACTGCCAAGGGGCTGGGTACTCTGGCCTTAAAAACAGGGGGTACAGCCATTGCCAGTCTGACTGCCTGAGATTTAGCACAAACCAGAACTAACCTGGAGAGCTTCTTTGTATTTCCTTTTAAGTTTTTTTTTTCTCATAGTCATTTTAGGTGAAGGCTTAATTGATATGTTTAAATCTCAAATTGAATAAAAAACATGCTGTCAATCTTTCATCCTAATAATAACAATGAAAAATGTAAGGAAATGTGAAGTTTAAACAAATTCAGCTTGTTTCAGGAAGCACTTAAACAAGTAATCTTAAATAAATGGAATATTTTAGCAGTCCAAGTTATCATATCTGTTCTCATCTGTTACCCGTGAGCTTGAGTAACAAGGAAACAAATGTTATGAACTAATATTCACAAAAAAAGGTAATAAGGTGCTGATATTTTTTAATTTTTCCTATAAGGTCAGGTGTGGTAGTATGCTCACATTGAAATGCTGTAGTGCAAAAGTCTGTAGTACAGATGGAAGTCTGTTCAGTTAGAAATATGCTTGCATCTTGATAAATTCAGTCTGTCTTTTAAGTAGCTTAGGGATATTAATGTCATTCTTCTGTAAGAGATGTCTGTAAATGCTAAATTGTGATGTAAATTTTTCTCATTCTTAGTGTAGTTTTACCTAAACTGAATTACTTTTTTGCCCGTAATTTATATGTGATTGTGTGATATGATTTTTTTGCATAAACAAAACAGAAAACATTAACTATAGGGGTTTTGTTTTGCGTGGGCTTGTATCAGTGGAGGTGCCTCTCACAGGTGTATTTGGCACATTTTACTGATTCTGCATTCTTCCATTCAAAGCCATTAGTTTAAGAACTGGTGCATTCAAGTAAACAAAAATTATCTGGTATATCTGGGCTTTGGCCTCATCAGAAATGTGAAAGAAAACTAGTGTTCCTTCAAGACAGACCCATAACTAAATATGGAATGACTGTAATCCAAACCTTCTGTGAGCAAGGGATTGATACCTTTTGAGTGACTCTATAGTGCCAAAATGTAGGTAGTATGTGTACTTTGGACTAAATCTAACGTTAATTGAAGTGTGTGAAGTGAGTGAGGTTGTGGAGGTTGTAACAGTTGAATTTAGTTTTTTTCTTTAGTGGACCCCAATGGTCCTCTTTTGTCCCATAATGAATGCCAGCCTTGATTTACTTATGTCATGAAGCTCAATGTGTGCAGGAATCTAAATTTTCTGGGTTATTCTCCATATGATAGCAGTTTGTGAGGTTGGTAATTGGTGCCAATTACCAGCCCATGAGATGTAAATGGTCTTTACAATACTAAATAGAATATATTGAAGTAACAGCCTGTTTTAAATCAGAATTTTCAGCAATAACATTTCTGTGCAATGGCTTTTCATGAGTCTCATTTATGAAAGTGTAGACAGATGCATTTAATGGGCAGGGGCTAACACAGGAAAACACTGCAATTAAAGGGTATAGGATGCTCTTTTATGTGAATGGATTGGCCATAATATGGTCTTTATTTTTATTATAAACATATGTTATATTTCAGAGGTCACAACTGTTCTATTACACATTTTTTCTCTGAATGAGCAGACAACAGAGGAAGGCTTAAAAGAGTGATGGGGATAAGTGTAGTCCTAAAATAAATTCTTTCATCCTGTCAGAAAGTATATTTCATATCAGTGATTTAACCAAACAGGCTATCGTGTGCTGGACTTCTACATTATGAATAATAACAACTATAAAGAATACATGCTCACATCATTTTGAAGGCATACAAGTAGTCACAACCTTCCATATTGTGGGCTTCATATAATCTTGTCACTTTGTCCTTTCATTAAAACACTTATTACCTGCCAGGAAAAGAAAAACCAAAACCAAACCAAAACTTGCCTTTTAAACATGTTTTGCAAGTAAATAGTTACTTTTCCAAATTTATTTATAGTAATACTGGAATAGTTCACTGAAGTCTTGACTAAAAAAGTGAAAGATGGAGTTTGATCTGTACATACTTTGTAAAAACTTGTGAAAATGCAATCACTTAAATTATGTTGTGCCAGTGATCTTTTTCAACTTTAGTTAGAAGCTTTTGCCAAAGACAGTGTAGCTCTCCTTGCAGCAAGAAGACTAAGAGGTAGGGGCTAAATAGCTCAGATTTATTTTTCTTGTTTTTCTCTTTGATTTAGGAAGCTGAACTTGTTAAAAGTTCTTAACATCAACAAATAAGAACCGTGAAAGCAAAGATTTGCTAATGACTGCACAAACATATTATTTTCATCGTATTTTCCTTTCTTGCCAAAAGCTACATACTAGCATCCATATCTTAAAAATACACAGCATAAAACGTGTAGGTTATGCAGTGAATGTTACTGTTGGAGGAAATGCAAACACTAGGCTTGTTTTCATTTTGTAACTATGCCAGCCCAGCATTCTATGGTACCATTTTGCAATTATAGCAATCAGCTGCTTAAAACCATTCATCAGGTCCTAAATATTATGAGAGAAGGACACAGAAAGGCAAAGCATTCTGCAAAGATCACTCTGTTCTAGGGAGATACAGCTCATGTCTTGGCAAAGAATAAATACACCTCCAAAGAACATTTTATGTCTGGGGGGGGAAAGAAAAAGAGAAAAGAAAAGAAATAACAAAAGTGACTATTTTTGAACTATGTATAATGAGGGGTGTTTTTCTCTGTATGTGCCTAGGGAAGAATCTGACTCATAATTTCAACTGCTTAATCATAGTAACCTGGTAATAACTTTAATAAGTTACTGCTATTAGACATCCAGACTTTATTCAGTCATTCCTCTCGAAGGTGGCTGGAAGAAATGCTACAGCTGAACTATGCAGTAATATGGGTAGATTTATGTTTGTTAATAGTATTTAGGTATTACATCCTGACGAAAACTCCGGTGCCAAGCATTAAGTCTCACAGCTCAGGCTATCAGTTCATCTGTTGCCTGCAGTAGTTAAGAAGGCAGATTCTACCTTTTTGTCTGACTAACATCAGTGAGACTTGTGAGAACCTCCTGTTTCTGCTGCAGTGCAAGATAAAGGAAATGATTTAGCAGGGTGACAGTTCTTGTATGCCCCATTGTGAAGGCTTTCTTTATATAAAAATAGATAGTCTAGGAACAATTAAAGGTATAGGTAGGTATATACACATACTGAAGCGAAAAAGCTGTTTGTTCCCTGGGGTGGTAATGCCAAGATGTAGCACTGATCTCGTGGGATGATCTCTTCTTCAGGAGACTCTTATTAGGCTGATTGTCAAATAAGATCTTTTCTCCATAGCAAGTTTTGTAAAACAGGAAGAAAAGACACTTTCATGGTGTTAGCAAGAAAAACATACATTGATGTCAAAGAGATTGTGATTTGGTAAAGACTAAAGGCTTCAGTTTCTACCTGCTAGAAATTACTGTATTTCTATCGTGGCACTAAAAGAAAAATGTTAACATCAGTGTCTTTCTCTGTTCATCATATCAAGTGAATGGCCACTAGGTCTCATATGCTTTGATAAATGCTTTAGACACATTCATTAATTAATGTTAATTAATTAATAATGAGAGTGGGCTTTAGGGAGGCAGTTAACTCAAGTTGCAGTGTGAACATTCCACTCTATAATCTCTCTGGGTAGTAATATGCAGGGAAATTAATCTCAAATGGAGAACAATTTCTTGGCACTGTTATTGCTTTCCTTTTTGGTAGATAAATGGTCAGCTGTGCTGTTATCTAACCTCGTGTCATCCTGCTCCAAGTACAGCACAGTTGTTCTGGATACTTTATGGAGTCTCCATTGACTTCAGTGTGCGATTTGTCAGCATGTTCCTCGAGGCCACTGAAATGGCTCTCACCCGGGGCTCCCTGGTTGTGCGATGACCAGGCATTTGATGTGAAATGCAGATTGTAAAGGAATCTTTCCCTTATAATGGAAAGGGTCTGGCACGATTCAAGGTGGGTTAGAAAGGATTCTCAATTCTCAGCAGCACTAACGCTCTGACCATGGAAGTGTCCCACCCCCTGCCTCCACACCTGCAGTTCAGGGTCTCAAACCCTGCGTCTTGCAGTGTTAATTTTTTCGGAATTTTCCCACTGCCCTTAGCAGACCAGTGTATGCTGGCAGGGGCACAACCTGAGAAGCTGTTACCCAAGTCCAATTTCTCTTGAAAACTAGCTGGGATGCTGTGTGAGCTCCAGGGGCTCTCTAAAAGCTTGTGCCACACAGTTAGCATGCCATGGATGTGAAAAGCTGTTGTGCAGAGACCACTTGCAGGATTACTAATTCTGTTTGAGCAAGGCTGTGGTTCACCCTATGCCCTTTAAATCTGAGCGGTGACCCTTCTTCGCATCTCCTGTTCCACACAGTGCCAGTATGGTCAGCAAACCACCACATACTTAGACTCTGCTTAGAATTTCTCATACCTCATTCAAGCTAAACTCTACTTAGCTTTTAATGGACTTCGGATTGCTGAAACTTATAATTCTCAAAAAATAACTGGGGACTTATTTAAACTTTAATGTAAATGCTAAGGCAACCTAGATTAAGAGCTTCAGACAAAACCTAAAATAACTAGTTTTCACACAGTGTGATAGCATCAGTTCCTTTTCACTTTCGACTGCTGCTAACATTAGATGCATGTGGTTGTCAGGTTTGGTTTTGTCTGGGCTTTTGGCCCTTTCTTTAGGACTCACTGTTTTATTTAGCGTTGAGTGTCTGGAACACTTGCTGCTGTAGAACTAATAAAACAATAATATGAGCTGTGATTTTCATTTTAAGTTTGCATATTTTGTTACTTCAGAATGAATAATTAAATGTTAAGCTGTGAAAATGCTTTAAAAATTAAACTAAAAAGTGAGATATCATGGAAACCACAAGCCACATCTACATCAGGTACATAAACATATATATGTTTTATAGGTTTTCTTTTGTCATATTTTTCTGGTTTATTAGGTGCAAAATGTCTGAAATTTGGTCTTTTGCAACAGCTGTGAAACCAAACTAATTCTAAGCAGTATTTCAAACAGCTGCTGAGAGTGGTGTAAGTCCAAAAGCAGAGCTTACAATTCAGAAGGAAATTCTGGCAATGAACTTGCCCATAATAGCGTGTGTGCTTTTTGCATATCTCTGCTATCAATGGGAATTTTGCCTTGTATTGATTTCATTTAGCTTTAAGAGTTCTTTCAGAAGTGCCACCACTCTGTAATTATTACTTGCCTCTAGGAAATGGGCTTCTAGTGTCAGTGGAAAACTTGAATATTTATGTCTCGGTGTCTGCAGATCTACATCTGGATTTTGGAAATGCTTGTTGCTGACTCCCTATTTTAATCAACAGCATGAGACTTGTAGAATCCAGGCATCTTTTTGGTACCCTGCTGAGTTACTGATTTCCTTTTGAGCTGAGAGTACCCATCCATATTTCCTAATCTTCCTCCTAATTAGGGATGCCAACAGTTATGGCAATAGCAGTGTTATTCCTTGATGGAATCCCTCTAACACTGCAGTTGGAGGTTGGTAGGCAACTTGGTGATTTCACAGAAACATTTAAAGTAAAGCTTTGTACCTAATAATAACATTGGAAAGACTACCAGATGCTTAAGACCAGCATTTCACACTTTAGTCCCAAATTAATAACTTTTTTTCAGATTTGAACTTGCCCTGCTTGGGGATGGGAAGAAGGGAGAAGGAAGCATTTGCAAGGAATAATTAGTGTCACTGTTACCTCTCTAGTCGATTGTCCACTTGTAAAATTGCTTTAGAAACTACAGCCCCTTCCCTTGTTTGTGCTCGTACTAGGCATGAAGTGAGTGGAGGGCTGTTATTTTCTGAAGAGGTTCAGTATTCTATTTTTACTCGATTTTCCTCTATGAATTTATAAAACTGACAGTATCCTTACTAAAGGCAATAAACAGTGGATGTGCAGGAAATGGGTAAATTAAACATTAACATTAGTGATATAAATGCACATTATGGAGCTGAAATGGGCACTGTGCAGATCTGCTTGTCTGGACTTCAGCTTATCTGGTGGGTTGACAGGCTTTCTTCTTGCATTCCTAATTCACAAATTCACACAGATTGTTATTTTTCACTTGTGGATAACATCGGCTTTTGATATTATTTTAAAATACAGATCAGGTTTCAGGTCTTAAAATGCTCTGGGAAGTGAGTTCTGGGTTCTGGTATTCCAAACTCGAGCCACAAATGAAAGGCAGAGCCACTTCAGTGCATAATTGTACTCCTGGGTGCTGCTGAATGGACAAATCATTCTTCCTTAATTAAGAGTGATAATATCACTCTTCAGTAATGGAGCTGAACATTACTGTCATCTAGAATGAAATTTGCTTAAAGAAAAGACATTTCCCCAGCTTTGCAGCTCTGCTCCTGTTACAGTGGTGACTGTGGTGAATACCTTGTTTTAACTGTTTTCTTGCTTCTCTGTATTCCAAAATATTTAGTTAATGTTTTAGTGTCAATAAATGCCACAGCTTTTCCTCTTTAATGGTTGGAAGTGAACAGGATTTTATTGTTCTTATGTGTAACTAACAAAAAAGTCAGTAATTGCTGTAACTGCAGCTCCAATAAAGACAAAGGGAATTGTCTGTGAATATCCAAGGGTGGAATTTTGCTTTAAGTTATTACTCTGTTTCTTAGTTCAATGAAGTTCCAGATTTGTGACTTTAATTCATGCTAATTTAAAACAGGATACTCTCAAGCTAGAAAATACTACTAAATATTCGATATATGCCATATAAAATACTGCTTGGTGTTACAGAATCTCTTGTGTGGGTGGTAATGCAACTTAGTATTTTTGAAAATATTTTTTCTCAAACACTCTCAAATGAGAGAACTTTAAAAAAGCTTTTTCTAAACTTGTTATTAGAAGCAACTTTTTCTTACATTTGGAATCGTACCTTGAATTGAGTAGAACATTCAGAAAAGGCATTAAAATAAGGAGGGAAGAGTATTT
Organism: Sclerurus mexicanus; assembly: GCA_013396755.1. Taxonomy (NCBI): domain Eukaryota; kingdom Metazoa; phylum Chordata; class Aves; order Passeriformes; family Furnariidae; genus Sclerurus; species Sclerurus mexicanus. The sequence continues at coordinate 3,050,633 of VWZF01002261.1, read as the reverse complement.
GACAAATAATTATGGAATCATGTCACCATATGAAGCATGCAGCAGGAAAAGTTAGAGAATAGTACTGTCTTGTGAAAATTAAAGGAAAATATACAGTTTTATGTGGGATGTGTAAGGAAAGATTAACGAAGACCTGAACTTGAGAATCAGTGAATCTGATGTGCTTCCTCTTTCTTGTATAAGGACTGGGGCTTTTTTCTGTTAGTTATAGCTTTGATGATTTTCCCTGTGTCTTGATAATTCATGAAGAAACCCCCGTCATTAGAAGCACCCCGTGGAGTCGGTGCTTTAACCAACAGTAGGAGGCAGAAAATACTGATCTGAGGCAGAAAGAGCAAAAAACCTTAGGCCAATCAAGACATTTGTGGGGAGGAGGTGGAATTCTTATGGAAAATCAAGTGAGTTCAAATGGAAAGTGTGCCAAAGAGAAGTAAGCAGGTTGTTTCATCTAATGTTTCGGAAGGTGTGAAGTATTTCCCTCCAGCCCAATACCTGTTTCAGAAATATTTTTCTGAGTAAACGGAGAATTGTTGATATTTTTCAGATGGATGCTATTATAGTTAAATTAACAATTGAATAACCTATTTAGTGCTTTTTTTATTTTGCTTTTCTGTAGACAAAACATGGATGCATACTCCTGAAGCCTTATCAAAGCATTATATTCCCTATAATGCAAAGGTAAGAAAATATGAAATTATTTTCTCCTTATATCTTTAGAACACAGCACGTTCTATCTTGTTTTTAACTTGAAAACTGCAGAGTCAGGAATTTGCCAAATGAAATAATGGAGAAAAACCTAGTAAGTGTCTGTTTTGCAGGTCTCCTATTTTTAATGGCCAATTGATCCTTGTTCTGAATATGATGGATCTTTGTTTGTTTGTTTGTTTAAAACCAGTGTTTCTCTTCTGCTTGATGCTGTTTCCTTTTAATGGGTGCTCAATGGATGGAAATTTTGAGTGCAAAGGAATTTAACATCAGGCTGCATGCTTACAGTACGTTAAAAATGAAAATTGATGGCAGAAACTTCTTTTGAACAATAGCAAAGGCAATGAGTAATGATCCTATCTGCTGGATTTATTGAAATGTCAAATACTCGGGAAATGTGGTAGAATAATAATGGCATTTTTGCACAGTAAAACCAGAAGCCTTACTCGTGTTTTCTTATCTCAATTACAACATAATTCCATAATAGTACTTCAATTTCTCTAATGACATCCGTTGACAGGAAATGCATCTTACCTAAATAACAGCTTAGAATATAGTTTGCAGTAATCAGCATAACTCAGAGTAAACTGAGCAATCAGCCACGACTTGCTGAAACTGCGAGGGTAATTCAATAAGATTCCATTGTGGTCTGGTCTGGAGATGGTTCTTCTATTATTGGTATTTCTTAATATAAAAACATGAAATAACATGAGTAAGATTTTTAATTTTTTTAAATGTTAAAAAATTATATTTCTCAATATGTATTTTAAAATGTTATTTCACAGGACGGGACTCAGGTTCCCTGCTGTTGTGTTTGCAACTTTCTCTTGGTTAGCAGTGCCACAAAGGGAGCAAGTGTTTGTAGTGGAAATCTGAGTCTCCTTCTGCTCCTTGCCAGGTTTTGAACTTGTTTTCATTCTGTGTGTTCTCAAACTGAATTTTTGACCAAAGAATGTATTACCATTTAAGTGTGTAGCCTTGCCAGACACCTTGGCTTTATATTACACTTTTTGAGAGGGAGGATTACTTGCTGGGGTGACTGTGCCATCTGTTTCAAGTGCAAGCTGAAGCTGTGAGCTTTTAATGCATTGAACAATGTTCATTTGTGGTCTTCAAGGGAAAAAAGAAACCTCCCTCATCTTTCACGTCTCATTGTCTCTGTTAAGAGCATAATCTTGTGAGTAGGTGCAGAAAAAAAATTGGAATAAAGAAAATGGTGATAAGGTGGTGGTAACTGTAGAAACAACAGCATTAGAAACTTCTGGAGCAGAAGAAAAGCATAGAGAATTCCTGTCTAAAGGTGGTCTGTTCTCAGCCTCGTTAGGAAGGCTCTTGATCCAAAAAAAGGCTAACATATGCCTAAGTGTCCTCTGCAGTTCTGCTTCTGTGTGGGTTCTGGCCTGACAGGGCCTCCTTGACCTCTGTGCTGGTGGCCTCTAAGGGCTGACAGAATACGAGCAGGAATCTGCAAGTGTAACCAAACAGCAGTTTGGTTTGGTTTGTTTGTTTGGGGTTATTTGTTTAGTTGGGGGTTTGGTTTGTTGTTTTTTTTTCCAAGAATGTTAAGCCATTGTTTTGTTTGGATCACAGTAAAAAATTATTATTTAGAACTATCAGTTGTTTGATTCAAAGCAAGCAGAAATTTGCACTGCTCTGTAACTGGGATTATGGGATTCTCATACTGCTTTATTTATTGACACTTGCAATAATGTTGCACAGCTTTTATAAAGTTAGATGACATATGCAGACATTTTGAAACATAGATAATATTTCCACCTCAATTCTCAGGTGCCATTCGCATTAAGTTTTGAAACACTTTTCATTTTAAGAGGAAAGCATGTGTCTATTAGTACCTTATTTGGGTTTTGTAAAATTTTTATTTTTAACTGTAATAGCATATTGATTTCATGACTTGTAACTACATTGTGAAATAATCATTAAAGGCTCAGGAAAGCATTCATAAGTATTGAATAAGACTCATGGATTTTTTCCAAATGTTCATATTGTTTCAATTCTATAATATTCTATTCATGTATCTTCTGTATTTGTCGGGAGGAAAAGGCAACACTTTACCTAATTTATTTCAGTAAGGTGATCATGTGAGTGAAGAATGACATGTTCAGAAAATCAAATCAGTTTGATGGAAAGCAATATCAGAGATGTTCTTTGTCCATGGTAAAGTGAGCTGTATTCTGCTACAGAGTTGTCTGAATGCAGATTATTGTGGATGGAAAAGGTTTTTTTCCTTTTAAGACACAAAAAATCGTTTCTCTGACAATAATCTCCAGTGATGATCAGAGAAGGGAAAGCTTACTGAGAAAGGGCATTTTGTTGATATCTAAGACATCTGTAAGAATTAAAGGAAGCTTGTTGATAAAATGCAGTTCATGAGTTGACTGTTACCTTATTAAAAAAAATCCTAGTGAAGTTGACTGGAAACTAAAAGAACCCTGCAATATAGACAACTGGCCTTTATTTCTGCTAGTTGGGGAGGACTTTTTAATAGAGAATTAGTAATGTCTTGTTATCTCTTAGCACATATACTCAGGATGATTTATGGCGTTAATCCCCTTTGCAAGAAAACATGAGCAGAGTTGTTTCTTATGGAAGTAAAATCCAGGAGCCACGAGCCTCATAAGGAAGCCTTTAAATACAAAAGCGTCTTGGTTCTCTCTCCTTTCCAACACTCCTCATGGTATTTGCCACTTTGAAATTTGCTGTTTTGGGAATTGTTTGGTGTATGGTGTAAACTGATGAGGGTTTGGAGGTTTTTGTCATTTGTTTTTCCTTTGATTTTGTTTGTTCTGTCACTGTCATTGTTTTGGGTTTTGGGCTTTTTCCCCCAAATCTTACTGATGTCTCCAGTCTTGGTGTTGTAGAAGACACTGATATTGACTCCACATATTTCAGTATGCTCTGGGTATGAAATGTTGGCTTACTGAAGCCAGAATTTTGACATCAGTTTGTGATTCTGTATTTTTCATAACTATATCGCTCCAAATGAAAGGATATTGATCACACAACTGTTTGGGGCTCTTTCCCAAAAGAATCTTCATAGCATAGTATCCAATATGGACTCATTTTGATATAGTAGTTTGGCAGTTTTAAAAGTTACCAGGATATAAAACACCAAGGCAAACCCGAACTTCTCTTCTGTGTCAATTTTTCTGTAATGTTCCTTAATGAAGAATAGATATTTGTGTTATTTTCCATACTGTAGAGAAAAAAGTCCTCTTTTGCCTTTAAATTAGTTCTCTTGGTTTGAAACCAGCTTCCTTTCTGCCAAATAGAAGCGATCAAAGCGTGACTTTATGATGGAGTCTGACTGCAGCCTTAGAAATGGGCTGGTGGTTGTCATCACGTAGCTCAGACTGCCCTGAGCGGTGCCTTTCTGCACATGAAAGGTTGCCCAACCCAGCCATGTTTACTATGTCTCTCTGTAGTGATTGCGTACATAATCCTCTCAACAGTTACATGTTTATTTTTTTGACCTCTATCAATTTTCCACACGCGCAGCTTTCCGTTTTGCAGATTAGAGGTTCTGCTCTGCAGGCCTGGTGTTTATTCTGGCTGCTGGTGTTGTAGGGAGTCAGTAGCTGTGACCTTGCACCAGGCTGAGGGGATGCTGTTTTACGTACCATGGTGGCACTGAAACCCTGGGGAGTTCATTTTACCTAGAGATGTGATGGCTCCCTAGTGCTCAGACAGCTACTGTCCTAAGGCTTACTCCACACCTACTTTAAAACTTTTTGTATGGTCATATGCATATTTATGATTCTCGATGTAGTTTAAATTTGAAACTTAAAAGTTAAATGAACAGCATAAAAAAAAAAATAAAAGTTACCAATGGTTGGACTCAGTCCTGGAAGTATTTTCCAACCTCAATGATTCTGTAACAAAAGACCTTCCTTGGCAGTACTTAGTATTATTAGTCTTCACTTTAGTACAATAAATGCTTTATTTAGATCTTCAGCTTCATGTAATTTTTTATTCCTTACACTTTTTTCCCACTGAGGAATGGCAGGTAATACTCTTTTGAGGGAGGCATTTTGGACAAGATTCATAGGTCAAATGATGAAACTACAGTAGCAGAGCTCTAAGTGCCATTATGTCTTTTGTATATCTGCATATTGCTATCATTAGTATTATCAAAGCCAGGTTTTCATGGCATAAACTGCACTTCTACTACAAAATTTTGTTGCCACTATAGCAATTCTCTTTTTCTAGTTAGCATATTACAGAATGATCCTGAATTTTTGTTAGTAAAAATAGTTAATAAAAAAATGTCAAAGAGAAAATTGCATATAGCTTTTCCAAGTCAGCAGAGATGCAAAGTACGTGATTAAAAATTATACTTAAAGTTCTGTGATGAAGTTAGAGCAAGGTATTTCAAACAGAACATGAAAATGCTGAAAGCTGAAAGCTAATGAAATAGCAGAGGGCACTACAAGCAAGAGTTTTCCTACATTTATTATAATTAGAATTAATAACTTAATACTAATTAACTTTCATTAGAGTATCAAAATGTCTTGGATGTGATCATAATTCCTTTAGTGTTTAAGCACAAGAAAAATGGGTATTGTGAAAATATCCAAATGAGATGGGAAAGCAGAAAATTGTAATTTTACAACGAAATGCAAATCTGAACTTCTTAGTTACTTCTGATGCATTACAGTCATGAAACTTGGAGTTCATTATACCAAAGAGGAATAATCGTGCAGATGAAATAGAAAATATTTTTATAGTCTGCAACAAGTACTGTCAACAAACTTCTCTGTTTAGGGAAATAGACCTGGCTATTCTATCTTGCTTAAAGTGGGAAAAGAGTGGAAGAGGGTAGCATTATATCCACAAATCTACAAAATAAATTACTTGGAAACAGAAGAATTGTATCTAACCTTTCAACAGCAACAACATCATCTCTTATAAGTAGCTAAAGCAGAGGGGCTGCATTTTAACTGTTCAGCCTCAAGTAGTTCCAGTTGCCATTTGTCTCGCTGAAAACTGGTGAATATTTCAGCTTCCTTAAAATCTGAACTTTTGTTAGTTCTCAGAAAGCTCTGTGGGGTGCTGAGTGCTTTTGAAAAGCTGTCAGTCTGCCTTGCCTGAGGTTGCATAGCCAGTTTTTTAAAGAGGAAAGAATTAAGTCTGCATCTCCCAAATCTTGCCCCAGTCTTTGGAGCACAAACCCACCCCTCCCTTTGAATGGTGTATCGCTGTACAGCAGTGGAAGTTGAGTAATATTTGCAGAGAAGTGAACATCTCATCTGCATATGAATGCACACAAATTCAAAGATGGTATGAATGCATGTTGGGTATGGTCAAGGAGCCCACAATTCCCCACACAACAGAACGCCAGGATCATTTTGCAAGAATTCATAGGCTTGTGGCATCTGCGGGCACTTGCCCGGGGAGTTTCATCTTTCATGTCCATTTACTATAGCTGAGGAAAATGTGACTTGTTTCCACTTGGAATACTCTCATCTTTTATGTCTGAACAGTGGCTGAGAAGTTTAGAAAACATTGCAGAATAGCAACAGTGTGGTTTTGACATATGTATGGTCTCTTTCCAGGTGTCTGTAGCCCTTTATCAGTATGAAATACTCACCTGCACAACTTCAGGCTCTACAGATCATTATAACTCCCCAGAATATGATTTGCTTCAAGAAATGAATGAAGTTTATGAGCATTTTCAGTTTTTCTTCCTTAAGATCCATTTGTGTATAATAAGGCAAGGGAGTTTAGTATAATATATGATGCTTCATTTCTTCTCTCAGGCAAGGCAACCAGTAGAGTGTATGGGCTTCTGTCAAATAGTTTCAGTAGATTCTTGCAAAAAAACTTAACTGGGAAAGTGAGATAAAAAATAGTGGTCGTGTGAGTCAAATACTTTATAAACTGCAGCTGAAAGACAAAACAGTAGCTTTTGATCTGTTCTCCAGAGCTCTCCTCTTTTCTCAGGTTCTGCTCATGATCCTTTGGCCTCTTCATAAGCTCCACTTTCCTTGAAAGGTCTAAGTACTGTGTGACATAACTTCAGTATGAAACATTTACAACACAAGTGATGGAAGCTATAATTTCATGGAAAGAATAAAAAATAGATCGTAACAATTAAGGGCAGTATATGGGGCAAAGGATCTGAGAAGTATTTTAAGTCCTTCACTCAGTAATGTATTAAGAATTATGTTAAAACTGTAATGAATCAGGACAGAAACAGAGCGCCAAGTCTGCACTGAAGCTGATTTGTTGCCTATCTCAGCCCTGGAGTATTCCCCATTCCAGGCAAGTTTTAGGTTTCCTTTGTATCCAAGCAGTGTTTCTTTCACATGGATTGCCTTCACAACCATTCTCTTTAGCACCCTGGCAGCTTAATTGCAGTATTTTTCTTCATCTCTAAGCAGTCTCAGTTTCATTTCTCTTATCAAAGAAATATTAAAGAGTTAATATCTTTAGACAATTTTTTTTTTTGGTAGAACATTCTAGAATCAGTTCTTTGGCACTCAGATATAATAATTAACAGCTATAATCTGGATTGAAAATGCTAAAATGCAAGAGATTTAGTTCATTATTGGACTTTGAAACACCCTCAGCTTTAGAAAGATGGAATGCAATATGCATCTTTGAATAGTAGAGTTGTCCTTTGGCTGTGCTGCATTTGTATTAGGATTTGCTTTTGGAATTGAATTGTAAGAATCTAGCATAATTTAGATTGGAAGTGATCTCTGAGGATGATCCAGTTGATTTCTCATCTGAAAAATTACTTCACAACCTGGTCATACACAACTGAGCCTCATGCAATCAAGCTTTAAATACCGGCAGAGGCAGAGATTCACAGCCTTTGGGCAGCCTCTTCCAGGACTTATTCCCTTCCATTATGACTTTTATTCCTTATTTCTAGTTGTAATTTTCTGCAGCTTGTCACTCTTAGCCTTACACACGTGTGCACATGTGCACCAGACTCATCACCTTCAGGTTGAACAAGCTCAGCTCCATTTTTCCCAGCCATCACCTTCCCTGTCACACACCTCAGCAGTTTCAACCTCAGATGCGATGTGGCTTTCCTAAATACATTCCTGCATAGCTGGAAAGTATAATTTTATTCCTCCTAAGGTGCCTGTCCCCAGGTCCTCCCTCCACAGCCTCCCATTTGTACCTGAGCAGTGCCAGCACTGTGCACTGTAGCTGGTTGCTCAGCCAGCTCTTTGGGAATGCAGGAATGTTTTCAGCAATTACACTGTCTATCTGATTGCTGTGTGGCCTGTGGCTTTAAGAGGAAAGTGGGTGTTTGTGTCTCACTAAGAGGCTTCTACTACCATAGAAGTTGGTCTAGCTATCCTTCACATTCAGGTTAGGCTTAGTTTACGCTTTCATGTGTGAATGCAGTTTAAGGGAAGCAATACAACTCCCAGGGCTTGCCTCACTCTGCAGGGCTTGAGTTGTGTTGGTGTGCCCTTACAGGAATCTGCTGTATGTTGCTCCTTACTGCAGAGCTTCTCTCTCGGCTGTAGAGGGCTCTGCTTAGCATTATCAACTAGGATTTTGAAATTTTTGGAGCACAGGTTGTTGCTAGGTTTCTCACTTTGTTTAGATATGGGGAGGAATCAGACCTAGTTGTAATTTTAAGCCTTCTGTTTTGTTTTGCTTCAAAACTGGGTGATTGTTGCTCTATTTCATCTTGCAATCAGAAGGCTTGGAATGTGAAACTACTGGAATTTGTATGACTTCTGGATTATGGGACACATAGTTTGTATATGTACGGGAAACTTCTTTCTGGCTCAAGGCTTCTTGAAACCTTTTACTCTAAGATTTTATTTCCTAAGTATGTAGGTTGTTTTGGTTAAGTTTGAAAATCTGCAGCAGGGAATCCCATGGTCTTGACTTACCTGGCATGGAAGACTTGTGGGGATTAACAGAGTATACTGGTGAACCACAGGGCACCTAAGACCTGTACCAGGTATATTCTTTAGATTATTTTTGTTGTATAAGTTATGATTCCTTATGTAGATTATGATTATTAGACTATTCTTTATGTAAATTTGTTTCTTGGTGTAGAAGAGCTTTTGCTGCAATGTAGGATGACAGCCATGTGTTAATCCAAGTTCTGAAAGTAGAAGAATATATTTGTGGACATGTATGATACATATGAAAGGCAAGTAAAAGGTTTTCTGCAGTAATAAGAGCAATGCTCAACAGAAATTCTTCATAATATGGCATTTAGAGTAAAAGTCTTATGAGGAGCTGATGAAGGAGCCCCAGCTACTCCCCAGTTGTTTAGCCTGCAGAAAAGGAGAGTGAGGGAAGACCCTATTGCTTTCTACACAGCTACCTGAAAGGAGGTTGGAAACAGGTGGGAGTTGGACTCTTCTCCCAGATAATGAGGGAGAGAAGAGGAAATGGCCTCAAGTTGTGCAAGGGGAGGTTTATGTTGGGTATTAGGAAAACTTGCTTCACTGAAGGGGTCATAAGGCATTGGAACAGGCTGTACAGGGAAGTGGTGGAATCACCATCCCTGAAAATGTTCAAAAAATGTGTGGATGTGGCACCTGGGGATGTGGTTTAGCAGTGAACATGGCAGTGCTGGGTTAACAGTTGCACTTGATGATCTTACAGGCCATTTCCAACCTAAACCATTCTACGATTCAGTATCAAGCACAGCATCTAAAGCATATTTCTAAAGATACCATGGTAACTAAAAGTTTAAAAATAAGTTTGGAGCAGTCACATCACTGACCTTCCCCAGTATCTGTCTCAAAAGTTGAGCAATGACACTGTTGAGACAAAAGTCTCAAAGTCATTAGAAGCCTTTGTAGCAGCTTTAACAGTGTCATGTTCTTATTCTTCAGAGAAAGAATAACTTAGTGTTTGAGTACTTCACTTGTGAAGTACTTTCTTCACTTTGCTGTGAAGGATACTCAGAGTGTGAGTTCCTCAATGTAAGGCAAGACAGGTACCATCTGACTAACAGGCAGTGAGTGATCCGACTGTCCATCCAAGACAACGGAACAAAACTCAGGTTTGTCCAAACAGAATTAACTAAACAAAAAAGAGTGGGTGAAGAGAAAGGACCTCTAAAGACCTCAGGGTCAGCGAAGATTTGCTCAACTCTTCACATCCCTTTCTGTTCCTTCTCTGTTGCTGATATTTATTCCCTTGCCTCTTCTTCTTCTGTTTGAAGCTGCCAATTAGCCTCATTAGCATGCCCTCCGGGACTCCCTGGGCACAGTTATCTTGCCATGTGAGCTGTCAGCTGGGAGACTGTGGGGTTGCTGTAAGGAGGCCTTTCAGCCCCTGCACTGTCAAATGTCAAGTGAGTTGCATGCCCGACGCTGGAATCAATAGGCTGTGGAGTTCAAACATCTGCATCGTTGTACTTGTGGGCTGGGTGGCCCCCAATTGTTTGTAGATTGTTTTGCTTTAAATTAGAGTCAGGCCTGCAGATGAATTAAATCTTTCTCGTCTCCAATATTTATTTTTGACAAAGCTGGGTCTTTCTGTTTGCTCAGCCTTTCGATGTTGACGGAATGACTACCTTCTTACATCTACTATTAACAAAAAATAATTAGGACACTTTCCCAATATAAACTAGAAATAGAGCTGTTTTATAGAAAATAAGAGGTTGGCACAGCTTTTTCAACAGAAGCTTCTACAAGGACATATAATTTTAAAAACAAGAACAAGACGATGGGAATCCATCCAACAGCCAGACTGTTCATCATTCAGAAAAAGTTTCACACATGCTGATCTCCATGAGGATTCATCCTCACTAAACCATCGGGCAAGCCAGCAGCTGCAGCCTCTGACTTCATTAACTTTAATAAAATAGTAATGTACACTAGTCAGCTGTGGATCCTGGACTGTAATGAATATTTCTCTCAGAAATGCCTCCTTCAGATTACTCTGGTTCAGAGAGTGTCAAGCCAAACTTGGCTTAGTTTAAAAAACATTTTGAACTTTGAACATGACAATTTTAGGCATAAATTAATAGAGGAACTAATAATTTCTGGTTTGGAACATAGCAAAGAAGAAATATTTGCGTGAACTAACTTGTAAAGCTTTGTCAAAATGTTTTGCATCATAGAAATTATTATTTGCCTCTGAAAGGAAGTGATGTGTGTAAACCTTCATTTTTTTCCCACTGTATACTTACATATGTAATATTTTCCTAATTCTGAATCGTTAAGGGAAATCAAATCTCGTAATTTCCTGTTGTTTTCTAGTTGGTTTTCAGTTTGTTGATGTGGGAAAAGAGGGAAAATGGGGAAACAAGGATATCCCTCACATCTTAATGATGTGTGTTGGAACCAAGGGTTGCATTTAAAGGAACAGATAATTTGAACCATGAACTAGAAAGGTCCCTAAACCCTACCTTGTACTCTTGCTGTAGCTCTCCGGTGCTTCTGAGAGGGCAGACACAAGGAGAACAGGGCTAAGTAACTCAGCAAATCACATTACTTAGACATAAAAGATTAAATGGGAAGGAAATCTTGTCTACTTATGAAAATAGGTTTATTGCTGAAAAATCTGTTGAAGTCAGGAATGTGTAGGTCTTCCTAAGCCAGAATTTAGAGGCTATATCCCAATTTGCAGCTTATGAGGCATCAAGGACCTGCAACTATTAAAACTGAACATTTTCTCAAAATGAAAAAGCATTCAACAAAATTGCATGTGCATTCTTAATGTTCAAATTAATCTTAAAAGCTTTAAAACTGCTTATAGGTTTGGGGTTTGAGTTTTGGGTTTTGAGGAGAGGGAGATGGGAAAGTCACACAGAACCTCTTCATATTTTCTTATTTTCAGAGTCAGGGAGCACTCTGTTCATTTTTTACTGCTTATAGGTTTTTATTTGTATTAGTATTTGCTGTTTGATGTGTCCAAGGAAGAATAGGGTTCGATGTTTTATATTGATTTTCATCAGTAACACTCAGAGGTGCTAACTGAAATTGTGCTGTGCATTTCCAAGAGGTTACTGCAATTTATCACAGTTCATTAGATCATAAATTCTTTGAAGATTAGGGCTATCTTTCTGATGTTTGTACAGCTTCCAGAATAATGAGACCGAGGCTCTAAGGTGTGACCCTAATGCAAATAGTCATAGATCAAAGCTCAGAATAAGTAGGCAACAGGAGACCTTGGACTTCACTCTCATGAGCTTTCTTCTCAGCTGGGATAATGAAATGATAATGCAGATAAGAAATGGGTGAATTATTATCCTCAGTTTAAAGATAATAAGGAAATGGAGGTAATACTGAAGGTTTTCAGCATATCTGCCCCAAATCTCTGTTCTCACATCAGATCCCAAATTTGAATTTTATTTCCATGCCTTGAGCTCAAGATTAAATGTCCTCTCCATATCTGCTCTCTTAGTGAAAAGGATTAAGTTGCTATTTAGAGAAGACCCTAAATCCTTATATGAAGGATTTTAAAATTTTCCAATTTTAAAGTTTTCTAATTCTATGTTCACCTAATGATGTGAGTATCACTATAATGATCTAGACTTTGATTTTACTACTTCAGCACCAGATTGAGCTCTTTTAATGAAAAGCATAATATTTTTTATGAAGTAAGAAATGAAAGCTAAAGTAAGTGTCGGACTAATTGCCATTGTAAAATAATTTACAGATTACTTTCCATCTCAGTTATGTTCTCTTGAAATGATTCATCTGAGATGTCTCATCTGCCAATGGATCTAGAGTCATGATAACAGTGGCTTCATTTTATATCTCACTTTGTCAGCTTGGGATAGTCACTGTTAAATATTTTTGCATTTTGCTAAAATAGTAATTCTAGTAAAACAAATCCAGATTGCAAATTTGTACTGTTTAGCAGGAAAAATATTTCCTATGTTTAGATAGTACTCTGCAAATTTGCTAAATATTCAGAATGGTAGCTTAAAGAGGCAATTCTTTCTCTTCTAAATATTATTTTAAAATAAATGACTCTCATCCTATCCAGTTTTCTGATATCTATATACTTCAAGTGCCTGAACGCCAAGATTGAATTATGGTGAACACATCTGTTTTATAGCTGTCTTTCATATGAGATTATGTGAAGAAAAGACAGTTCCTTTAAAAAATAGATTAACAAGAGAGAATAGAGACGGGATCATAAAACAATAATCATCAGAGAGAAGACATTTACAGTTACCTGTAAGAAAAGTGAGAGATGCTGTACTGCCAAACCAGTGTAAGTGCTGGTTGCCCTCCCCTTTTTCTTTGACCCCAAGGTACACACTTAAAAATATTTTCTCAAGATTTCAAACACGATATAAGTTTAAGGTCACAGTTCCTGCTCTGCTTTGTCCTCTGTGTTTTTCTTATTTGCTGCATGGGCCTTGTCTCTCTGCAACTTCCACAAGTAACTGATTAGATTTTTCACTTGACTATCCCCGTCAAATATTCCCTGAATATTTCTGAGGATATTCTGTGAATGCAGTAACTCAGAAAGATGTCTACAGGTGTCATTTGTGTTAAATTATCAATACATTTAAAGTAGTATTAGAGCTCTGGATGTAGTTCCTAGGAGCAAAGAAAAAAATTACATTTTTAGTTAAATGCAGGCATTTTCTTGGCCACTTACACTAAAATACTACTATTAATTTCTGTGAATAGTTTAGGACATTACTGTAGATTATCCATGTGATTATGGATTACACTTTACATACTAACTCAGCACATTTCCCCACTGCAGTTTCTCTAACAAGAAAAAATTAGGCTCATTCTTTACAACTGAAGTGGTTCTCAGTATAGGAAATCTACAGTTTAGGTGAAAAAAAAAAAAGAACAAAGTGAAAACACAACAAAAAGGTAGTTTACACCTCATGTTCCTGACCTTTAGTATACCTCAGCACCTGTATCTGCCCTTTGGTGTCTATTATCTTTCTCATAGAATGTGTATAAATCATTTGCTGCACACCAAAATAGTTATATTACTAGAATTTAAAGAGCAGATTATCTTCTATGATAATGATAATCTGATTTTTATTTTTTATTAAGTTATGCTCAAAATTTGAGTTCCACGAAAAAAATTGACCAAAAAGTTGTATTAAATTGCAGGGTTGCTAAAGCTAAAGCATTAGCTCTACACATTCATGACTTTTTCTCCAGAATAACTATTTTCTGGTGTGCTGCCTGTCCTCTGCTTGACAGCCCATTGATTCTATGAATCAAAAATTACAACAGGAGTCATTTATTCTAATTATGGTGCAGTAAGGCTCGCAATATTAAAAGTTCTGATTCAGAAGGGATGCAGTGTCCTTAAAATTGACAATTTCTTATTTCACATTAAACTGGAAAACTTCTTTAATAAACTTAAAGTCCTGGATAATAGTTATTTGTTCCTATTACTAAGGCTATTTGTACTTCAATGAGGATTTTGTTCCTAACTGTGACTTCTTCTGTTTTTTGTCCCACAGGGAATTCTTGTTTCTGTGTTTGTAATGTCATTGCATGTTGCCATGGCAAAAGTGTGATAGTACAAGTTCAGTATTATCATGTTAGTCAAGGATAAAGGAGGCAGAAATCAGAACTTTAATCACAAAATGGGAAATGTCTCTGAAATTTTCTCTGCTTTTAAAAGATATTGTTTTCCAGTGCAAAAGAGTCAATACTTTTTCATTTGTATTTATTAATAGATATACTATATATGTAGAAAAATCCGTTACAATTCCTTCCAGAACTTGTCTAGTTTATTTACACTGAGCAGGGGAAGGCTGTAATAATTTTGTATCCAGCTTCAATCTGAAGAAGTTACTGCAAGCCAAACGCTCAGAATTGCACAATCCCACCTTGAACTGGCACATGAAAACTCCTGGCTGTTCCCGTACATGTTGTTATGAAAGAAGGAATCTGAAGCCTGACAGTGAAGTCATCTGGGAAACATCTCTTTGAAGGAGAGGCACTCTCGGAATGGTCTCGTGGCCTGTTTGCTCGGGTGGCTCAGAGGTGCACCCAGAAGTTCTGAGCTAATCAAAATGATCCCAGTTTTAAAAAGCTTCCCCTTGTTGGTAAAGCAGAATGGTTTTGCCATTTTTATGAGTTAAGATTGCTTTTATTATTGATTACTTGGGCAACGTAGCTTATTTCTTCATAAAGGTTTTTTGCCATCTCTGTTCAGGTTTTGCTGTTCTTGGAGAGGTTTTGTTTGATAGGCCTAATATTTGCAACAGGGAAAAAAAAAAGTCAGTAGGACAGATGGAGCCTGAGACCATGGAGAACACAGAGTTCAAGCTTTAACTTGCTCTATTTTGTGAACAAAAGTGAGGTATTCTGCCGAATGCTAGTACAGAGCTGACCAGTACCTGCTGCAGTTGAAGGAACAGTGGCTTTATGAAAACCAGTGAGTTGATGAAGAAGAGTAAAACAGAGCCAAAAACTAGGGCAGCAGTTTTGCATAACTTATGCAGAGTCTTAAAGTTATAAAAATACCAACACCTGGGATCTTAATCTTGCTGTTCCTTTAATTGTAGCATTTGACTAGACAAGTGTGGTGTTTGTGAGGTGGTAGCGGATGTGGGAATCTGTCCCTTAGCTTTAAGAGAATGCTAAAGAAAATGAACTTTAACTTCAGTTTGGGTAGAGTTTATACAAGCATGACAAAACATTTTGATTGTTACTCAGCAGTGCAGCGAAGTTCCTACTAGATTGCCAGTGTTGCTGGCTAGCATCTGTAGAGGTGAACTGGGAATTAAAGCAAAGGTGATGTCTGTGTTCTGAACCTTCTAACAGTACATTTCACATCTTTGCAAAGGAGTCGGTAGATTCAGAGCTGTTTGTATTACTTCAGTGGAATACAGGAATTGTTGCAACTGTGTCTTATGGTTAAGGTAAATTAAATGCTGTATTGGCATCTGTTTTATGAAAACAAAAAGAAAAAAGCAGCAAATGATGTCAACTTTCTTACACTAAGTTATTTGAAAATATCTAGGACTTAGTGAAAATGGTATTTTAGTAAATTTGAGAGCATAGTCAGATTTTACTACTTTTGCAGAGAAATGATGCTTGAGTTGAATCCAATTCCTGTGGTGCAGAACTAAGTCTAATGTCTAATTAGGGGTTTGTAAAGCTTAAAAATCTGTCCACTCTGTTATTATGCACTTCTAAAGCTGAACATTTGATGTTTGAAATAGAGAATATGTATTATTTTCAGGTGGCTCTCATCAGTGAAGGTAAATTAAATATTTTTTTTACTGGAAACAGTCCAATGAGGAATACAAATTTTCTAAATTGAATCATTTAAGCAGCATGGTGTATCTTCAGTGAGTGAATATCAGAGGCACTTCACGTTTGAAATATCCTTTCTAAAGGAAGTGTCACGTTTGATATTTAGTTCTGTTTTCCCTGTCTGGATACAGAGTGGTTCTTGTGCATGTGCAGGTACCCTTTCCTGTGGACCTGTATTATCAGCCTTCCCTGAATACTGGGTCAATAATGATAATTCTTACATAAATAAAGAGGTACCATATTTTAAGATTGAACAGTGAATTTAGAGATGCCAGTAACAACAGAAGATTGCAGGAGCTGGCAAGGGTGTTATTCAGCATCTCTAGCTGGATGGCTCAGTCATTTTCTGTGCAAGTCAGAAAAAATTCAGAAAGACTGTGTATAGGGTCGAGCTAGATCCCATTAGTTAATAGTATTTTCATTTCATGGGTTTTTCTCTTGTTAGTTATCCTCAAGCTTTCAGACAGTAACAAAGATACACTGCAGGAGGCTCAGCAGAGTTGCTGAGTGGTGGTGGAGAAACAGAAGATAGTGATTTGTTGTCTTTGTTTGATGTTAGGTGAGTCTGTGGTAGGTGTCAATAGTTTGTGTATTGAAGCAAAAGAGGACAAATAACTTGAGGATGGTGCCTTTGGATATCCACAGATATCCCCTGGTGCAGTAAAAGGAGCTGACAGATGGCCCAGTGAAAAAAACCCCACACATAAATAATCCATTCACATGTAAAAGCAAAAACTGGAAACAGAGTATGTCTAAATAGAAACCCAGAGGATAAAGATTGGAAGCATGTTGTTCTTCTTTAATTTATTCCTTCATTACATCCATAGATGGAGGTTTAGGTTGGATATCAGGAAAAAGTTCTTCACCCAGAGGGTGAGTGGGCATTGGAACAGATCCCCTGGGGCAGTGGTCACAGCCCCAAAGCCTGACGGAGTTCAAGAAGTGTTCAGACAGTGATCTCAGGCACAGGGTGGGATTTCTATGCAGGACCAGGGGCTGGACTTGATGATACTGATGGGCCCCTTCAAACTCGGACTGTTTTATAATTCTATGATTTTATTCACCCTCTGAGCATGGGAGTCATTCATGTGAAGGCACATTGTAGCACACATGAAGAAAAAATGCTGTCAAAGGAATGTGTGTCATCCAGTCACAACCGGGGAACATTTGATGAGAAATAATTTTATTTTCCAGTGATAAATTCACTCTTGCAGTCTTCCTCTGCCCTTGTTTATTACATACCAAATAGTAACCCTGATTTTATTTATTGGCTATGGGAAGTGCACTTGGGATTGAAAGGAAAATGGGCCTTCAGCATGATATACTACTAGTATTAGCATCACTGCCATTTGTGCGCTGCTAAAAATGTTCCTTTTTAAGCCCATACATCAAAAGTTTTTAAAGACTTTTCTAAAAATATTTTGATCTTGCTGGATTTTTCTCTCAAAGCTGGAGTACCCCTAGGGGATATTCCTGTTATCCTCCTATCCTGATTGGGAATGTGGTGCTTGCTTAGACCAGCAGTGAATGGTCAGCTCCAGTTGAGAAGCCAGTGGAGCAGAGCAAAGAGCCATTCTTTGTTCATCCAGCTCTCTGAGGTGCAAGTCACTCTGCACGGAGCTGGGTTAGTCTTGGCCTGTGGCTAAAGTTGGGATAGCTGGAAGGTGGCTGATAATGGTGTGTGCAGTGGGAGGTCAGTGGTCACCCCCCACCACCATCCCAGCTCCACTATAATCTTCAGGTTCAGCCTGACAGCTCCTCGGGGCATGATCCAGTTTGAGATGTGCTCCTGAAGTGCTGTAGAGATTGACAGATTGAAGAAAGGATGACTGTTTTATCTCGTACAACTGGTGTTTTCTATAGTGACAGTCTTGACAAGATAAATGTTTTACCTTTTCTGCTTTCTTTCTGTATTCCAGCCTGCTGTTATCTTCCTTGTGGAGGTACTAGCTGTATTTTCCAACATTATTTTAGTTTTAGGATTAGATGCATTAGTGCAAAGAACAGCTTTGCTGGTGTGTTGCAATGCGATTTGATTTTTGATTTTGTCCTTGTTCATAACCCCCTTAACATACACCACAGTGATCTCTCTGGAGGATATTTTTCATCATTTACAAAGTGTGTCCTTACGTCTTCTGAATTTCTGCTTACAAACTAGCTATGGTAATATAAATGTATAGTCCTATTGTATTTTCATATTCTGTGCCATTTTCTCATCTGGCTGCAGAGGAAATGCAGTGGGACTTGAGGAAGTATATGATCTGGTGTAATTATTCGTTTACCATTCAAATTACACCAAGCTATATTCAGCCCACTTGGACCCCACATCAGGTTTCTTCGCAATCAGCACCTATGTAATTTCTCTTCTTACCCAATCTGAACAGCGGTTAGAAGACAGGCAGGATTAGAACTCCCACATATCCTAATTTTCTCAGGCACCTTTTCCCAAATATTTCTTGGTATTTCTGTGTCCAGACATTTGTGCAGGAGCCACATCCAGGGGCTGGTGAGGTGTACTACTCCAAGGAAATGTCTGTGTTATCTGTGTCCATCAACTGTTAAAAAAGATACATTGAGCTTTAGTTAACAAAGTATGTTCTCTATTATTTATTAAGAGATCCAAATTGAACGACTGAAATGTTTGGTAGGGGCCGTTCTTAGTTGCAGCACTTCTAGAGAACAGAACTACAGATTAAACCAGGGTGGCTTGTTGAAAGGTTTTTTGAAGTTAAACACAATGTGTTTTTTACATCAGTGCATCTGGAAGTTTGCTTTGTTACCTAATTATTTTACTGTCCTTTCTCTAATACTCTTTTTTTTTTTTCCCCAAAAACATTTCAATAGCTTATCAAATAGATTTTTTTTTCTTTATATCTTAATTGCTGTCAATATATTTTCACCTCTGTGCTTTCGCACACTCATTTGGCTTAATTCTATTGATGGATGAAATACCTGGTAATATTTGATTTCCATCAGAAGACCTTTTTTTTTTTAAAATGTTTTCAGTTGTGCATTCCTTCCTTTTTTGCAAATATTACTGAAACACTCCCTCAAATAGCGCATAGAATTTCTTCCCTGTGTCAGGGCCACCATTTGTGTGGAACATGTTACATGTCAAACAATCAGGGGACATCCAGGGAACGTGCTGATGTCTGTGCCACTTTTCTGTCTCATACTCCCATGTGGTGAGTTGGATTCCTGCTCTCATTTGAGCAGCAATCAGGCCTGGCAGAGACAGTTGTTTTTAAGTAGTCACTAGAAAAGACTCCCCCAAAGGGAAAAATCTAGATGCTTTTATAGTCTGGCAAAAACATGTATTTGTAGAGAACCAAGGAAGTTGTTGCAGGTGAGGAAAGAGAAGGAACCCAGCGTAGAAAGAGGTGTCTGGTTTATGGTCCATGTAGTCCTTCTGCTGTTTAAATGATGGAGAAGGCTCATATATGTGAGGCTGAGCAAAAACTGCATGTTTTAAGAAGTGGTTAACAGCTTAGACATTTGTTCTTCTGTTTTCAAAACTGGTCTCGCTTCTCTTTCATTCTTGTTTTATATCCTGTGGTTCTGATGTTATCACAATGTGGATGCATTTGTCTTCCTTTCGTCAGTAAATCAGCATCCCTGTAGAATGGAGGAGGTAGAAGGAGCTAGTTTGTCAAATGCTGGCAGCAGGTATCCAGTAATTTTGCATTGCCTTTTTTCCTCTTTATTGTATGAGTTTGGTAACTACTATCTTTGTATAATTGCATTTAAATGTGCACGAAATAGAACCATTAATGTTCAGGCATTTCAGAGTAATAAAGAAATGTGGCACTGCAAAAGATTGGAAATGTGATGACAAAAGGAAACAGATGTTGTTTAAAATTAAAATATCCTACACTGCTCTCTACTGGAAGAGTGGAAGTCTACATTAAATATTCAAAAGTGCATGATTTTTTTTTAACTCTGGTAAAACAAATTTTTCCAAACCATGGATAGAGTTTTTTTGTGTTCCCCCTAAGTTTTGAAGGAAAGCACCTGGATATAATTTGCATGTAAAAACAGTAATATGGTGAGGGTCAAAAGGTAAGCTGCCAGGGGGAAGAATTACTAGAGAGTGCCCTGCTAATGTCAAGGAAAAAAGGGGTGAACAGTTAACCTTAACAATTCACCTGACCTTACTAGTGGATGTTGGGCCTTTCATAACAGCAACAGACTTGTCAGAACTGTAAAGGATCCTGGGGGCCTGAAGTTGCCCTGTGTTTGAATTGACTTTTGATTGAGCAAGCAAAATAAAAGTAAAGAAGATTTACCTTTTAATAGATTCTCCAGCCAAAGCACAACTATAAAAGTAGTTTTATAGTGTCACTGTGGAATCGGACCAAAACATGTATTCACACAAAATGCATAGGACAATTTTCAGCTACATTCTGAAGGAGTGAAGGGTCTGTGTGATAATCTGTTGTGTAAGACAGCCCTCCTGGCCATTACAGGGTTGGATTGTTCTCCCGACTATTCTTGATGATAAAACTTGTGTTGATTTTAATATGATGAAATAGTGTCTGTTAATTCTCTGCAGCTGCATTATCTTGCAGATCTTTGCATTTGGAGTGAACACATCTGGTTGTCTGCTAATATTAGATTATAAACAGTTGGATCTGAGGTTTTTGTCTTGTATATGGCTGGTCAGCAGCTCACTTTCATAATGGCAATCATCAATGTACTTTAAAGGACCACTTAAATCATTCTCACTGGTAAGATCTCTTGATCTCATAAACTTCTGCTTATAGACAGCTACAAGTGAAATCAGAATAATATATTAGAAAAATAAACTTTCATCAGTTTTGTAGGCAATGTGGTTGGAAGAATGGCAGACTGCAGTGAAAAATATGTAGTAACTTATATGGGAAAAGCATTGCTTTAGCTTGCTTTATGTTATACAAATATTAAATATCATCCGTTTTGAACTTCTTAAAGTATCCAATGCAAATTCAGCATGATCGTAATGATCTTCTCATTAATATTAAACAATACATAAATATTTAAAAAGATGAGTCTAGTGGCATGCCTAAATTATTGATCATTTGTCTTTGAATTGGCTTATTATGCATGATGTACACCAACCTCAAGAATAATCTTTTTACTAGTTACAAACAGTAAACACATGTAGCAGTCATATGTAAACATTTTCCTGTGTTATAGAGTATTTGAACACATTACTTATGTAAAGAACACTCAACAATTTAATGCATTTATTAGTTTGCATATGGGATTAATAGTGAATGACCCAAAGGGAATCCGTTATTCTATTTTCTGTTTCTTCTGCAGTCAAGTGTCAGAGTTGTATTAGCTTGACTCTCAGGAACAGCTACATTTCATATGATGGTTGTTCTGCATGAGCCAGGTTGCAGAAGGGAGCCTGAACTGCTGAAAAAACACTGACTTCTCAAGTTCCCACCTAGACCTCTGTATCAGTGCTGCTCTCTAAAGGAGTCTGGGCTTGAATTGGCAAGTTTCATGTTTTTGCTTTGAAATTGTCATTGGAGAAACACTTCCATGTTGAATATTTGTTCTATTCATGCCACAGCTGGACCAAATTCCTGATGTAACCCATATTTGTTCTCTGTGTTTGTGTGAAATTTGCTGAAAGACCACAATGAAATGGCCATCTCCCCGTTTCATGAGGATGGTGAATTCATTGCTAGTTATTGACTTTCTAAATCCCTGAGGTGGCAATGCAGCCTCTGTGCTGGGGATTGTACAAACACGGACGCCTTTGTCACACTGACCTTGTCAGCTGTGTGCAAACAAACATATTTGCTTAGCTTATCTATTATGAGTAATGGCATAGTAATTGGTGCCTCATATTAAACAAAAAATGATAGCTCACATGGGTAAGGTACAGAGAAGAGGAAAAAGCAAGCACTAAAAAGCTTCCAGTTAAAACATTAGCTACTTGTTAAACCTATATTGCATAATCATTATTTTGATGCAGTTAGAAAATAACTTGGTCTGCTTTGAAATTCTGTCAATATTTTTTTCCCAATAGAACAGTCCAATTAATGCAAGTATTCAGAATATTTCCCCTTATTTGCTGGTGTTGTCTCTATTATTCATGCCAAAAATAAATAAAAAAGAGAGGTCAAGCATGCAATGTGTAAGCATGAAATATGTAAGCAATTTGAATGTGCCTGAATCAAAAAAATATAGAATTGAAATTAAAAGAGGTACACATAGATACAAACAGTGCAATCATGGTATGCCCTTATAATTTCTGATTGATATTAACCCTTAAACTACAAGTCTTTGTCTATCTGGATTAAATGCATTTTACTATATTTTCCCATGCTGGATATTTTATTGCACATAAGCTCGGATTTCACATCCAGTTCAAAACTACTGAGAGCAGTAGAAATTTCAGCAGTGACGCTTCACGTCAAAACTGACACTCATCTGGAAGACAGTGCATTGTGGATGAGTGATGGAATTCTGGAGGGTTATGGTCCATAAATACTGGTATAAGGCTTGTGGTGTTTTTATATTCTCTCAGTCTTGGTTGTTCACTTATTTTTTAACTTATGGAACAAACCCAAAGCGTTTCTTCAGATTCTGTCAGCCTTTTAAACCTTTGATTGCAGCAGTTTATCTTTCTATTTAGATGTCCACTTCTCCCTCCCCTCCATGATTAGAAATAGTAATTTCTGGTTTGGGAAACATTACTCTGAGCTTTAAAATTCAGTGACATTTAACAGATTCCCCAGCTGTGGCAGAAGCTTGATTTGGTGGTTGCACTTTCTAAGGCAGTGATGTGAATCAGCATGAGGTACAAGCCCCTTGGAAAACTGTATTTGTGGAAGTTATCATGAAAAGATTGTTCTGCTGCTGGGATTTGTTGAGTACAGCAAAGATTCCTCCACCCTTCTTGGACTGTGAATGAGAGGAGAGGGCTGAGAGGGAAGTTGCAGGGAAATGACTCTGTTGTTGAGGCATCTTTTGCTGTCTCAGAGTTCAGTCATTGGGGTGGGAGCAAGCAAATAAGAAATACAGGGCAGCCCTGTGCCCTTCTGGAGAAGTAACTTCAGGTGAGGCAGCATAACCTGGGGCATCTGGACATGGGTGTGACCCAGTTCCACACGAAGCTTGGCTCTAAATATCTGTTGAGAGGTACCAGGGTGCTTACACTGATGATGCCTCTGGAGCTGCCAGCTTCAAAACTGCAAAAATATTAGGAATCACATATGGATGAAAGATGCTCAGCTGTCCTCCCCATCTCCATGGGGAGCAGGGACCTATGTTCTCTGCTCATTGAGACTTGTCCACGCTCGCAGCTGTTATTTCCTGTCTTTATGCAGGATTACTGCACACTGTATCGTGTACTTTGGCCTGCTCACAAACTTACAGAAATTATACTTATGCCTCTTGTGTTCTGCCAGGTGTGTGGTGTATAAATGTGCCTGTGTACGGATATCTGGGATTACTGGTACTTGGGGATTCCTCTTAAATTCTCATCTGATCTTATCCACTCTTTTGTTTTCTTTTTTTCCCCACATACACTTGCTCAATATATTCACCCACCTTTCCCCTTGTCTCTGCCACACGTAGTACCCAAAATGTCCAAGAATCATTCCTCCTTCTCTAGATGCATTTTGTGCAGTGGTCATTTTTCCAGGGAATATCCCCCACTCTGTTTAAGGTCATATCCCCCACTCTGTTTAAGGTCATCAGAGATGTTGCATGAAAGACATCAATAGCAGAGGTTTCTGCTTCGTTATTTGGTCTCTGTACTGGAGGACTGTAATAGCAGAGAACACTGACAGCAGATGTGTGTGGTGTTTTGATTTACACGCTGCTCTATTCAAGGTGGCACATCATATTTCAGAGTCAGCAGCAAATTTCTAATGAGGCTTAATTATTGGTGGAGCTGCAGAGTTTCTTTGCCGGAGTACAGCTTGAGTACACTGAAACCGAAGGTTTGGTAGAGTTTAAAACCTCAGAGTTACTCAGGTGAAAGCATCTGTAGCTTGGCATATTTAAGTTCCTTTTGAAACTAGTACTTAAAAATTGTAGATACCTCTGCGTGTCGTGTTAAAAAGAAGATTGTGTGCTTTAGTGAGAAAAGGACAGGGAGGTTCTTGCTAGCATTATTTTGGCATATACATGTACATGGTATGACTTAAATCTAGCTGTACCTCAATGTGAAAACTGGGCAGTTCAAAATTAATTAATATATAACACAGGGGAGATTTGGGTGGGGTTATCATAACTTTTATAACGGTATAATAGAAAGCAAGCAAAACTGTACAGAATATGAAAGCATTTCATTGTACAAATAAAGAAATGGGAAGGTCCCTTTATGTGTTAACAGGTGTATGGTTTTCATTAAAACCTTATTTGGTAAAAAGATCAGCTCTAGTATAAATTCTTTGAATATGACCTTCATTTTTATGTAAGTGCGAGCCTTTAAATCTATGGAATTAATGTACCAACCATGTCTGAGAGAAAAATCAGTCCCTTTAATTAATCTTGCATCACTGTATGAAAGTTTTCATAGTATAGTCCAAACAATTGATTCATGGCAAGTAACTTCTATCAGTACTTTTTGTGTATTTTTTTCATTATTTTCTAAAAAGAGATTACCAAAATGGTGATTTCCACATGGAAAAGGTACTTTACCCTCTAATTTACAGATTTGTATGGGATGTTTTTTTAACGCTGGCTTTGATGTCTAATTAGAATTTATTTCTTGTTACTCTCTTGATTAGAAATAGTTGTACAAAGGTTTACTATTTATCAACTAATGAAAAAATTGCCTTTCCAAAATGTTACTTGGAAATAGTTGGAAACTAAGATTACTTGATTAGGCCTTTCAAAACAAAACTTACTGCTCACAAATTACAATTTTTTCAGTTTCTTGGCAGTACAGAAGTGGAGCAGCCCAAAGGCACAGAAGTTGTAAGAGATGCTGTTAGAAAATTAAAGGTAAGTGAGAATTATTAATGAAGTATAAATGGAAAGTATTCTTAACCTGTTTTCGCAGCTAAGACACTTTGTACATTTTCTAGGTAAATTCATTGGTTCTAGAAGCAGTTGCTTTTACAAATCTCTTCACTGGCATGTAGGCTCTTATTACATCTGTATTGTCAGGTGTGTTGCTGTACAAATATTTATTTGTCTTATAGATTATACAGGTATTTATAAATGTTTATAAAGTTAATGTACTTCAGTGTGTAATGCTTGTTC
The DNA here is from genome assembly GCA_013396755.1 of Sclerurus mexicanus. Classification (NCBI taxonomy): domain Eukaryota; kingdom Metazoa; phylum Chordata; class Aves; order Passeriformes; family Furnariidae; genus Sclerurus; species Sclerurus mexicanus. The sequence goes on along the minus strand of VWZF01002261.1, from coordinate 3,025,497 downwards.
TTGGGAAACTTTAGGGCTTCATTAGAACAAACTGAAGCAGCAAGAGTTTGTTTTAGCTGTCATCCCCACTTTAGGGCTGGCTCACATCAATGGCTGAGAAAATCAGTCTTTCACAAGTTCTTCTTGGCTTTATGGCCTTGGGCACCGAGGGACTCGTGGACAATTAGACACATCCCAGTGCAATGACTTGTTGAGGGTTGCTAACTTATAACATGTCTCTGTCTTGATTGCTGAGTGACAGCTCATGTGCTTAGAGCTCTTTAGACACTGTGAGCTGCAGCAGGGAATGTTGATTTCATTGCTCTGCTCGCTCACTGTGGAACTGCACTGCTTCACGCTTAAGTCTTAGAACTCTTGGAACTTTTAATTATTCATTTAAATAAGTTTCCTTCGAAATGGGAAGGAAATTTTGGGAATCAATATTGAAAAATTTGATTCTGTGTTATTGTCAAAATAAAAAAGGGAAGAAAAAAGACATGGCATTATTCCTGTAGCTCAGCTCTTAACACTGGTTTCCCTTGACCTAAGGCATCTTTACAAGATTGATCAGTAATCGTATTAAGGTATTGAAACAGAAGGTTTTCACCATTGTTTTTGCTCTACCAGAAATAGCTGCCTTTAAAAGTTTGTTTAGTCAATTCTTAGAGTGTTTTATGCCAAAAAGATTTACCTGTCGCAGTTAGCCATTATTGTCTGGTTTTTTCAAGTGTTTTAGGCTAAGGTAAGGGTTTGTGTGCACCTTGTGCACTTTATGGCTATGGAGCGAAGTCTGTTGTGTTCGATGTTCTGTGTTTATGAAATTCCAATACCCCGTGCAAAGTTAATTGTGTGAAGAAACCTGTCATGATGATAAGCTGCTCTGGAGAAGCTTTGATTCTATTTTAATGACGTTTTATAAGACTTTTCCTAAGTAAAGCAGCTGCTAAGTGTGTCTCTTGCACTGGTGGAACTCCAGGCTAACCTGGGCTCTCACTGATTACTGGAGGCTTTGGATTGTATGATTTCGTACCTGAAATAGTTTGCTCTGAAAGCAGGTTCAAAGAGGATTTCAAATAACTGCTCGTTGAAGTGTACGAAGAGCCAGAAATTTTGTATCTATGTATGTGGTGTCATTGGAGTATGGAGATATCTGTCCTAACTTTTTACACGTGTTTCATAAATAAACCACCTTGGAGATGGATGTCCAAATAGTCACTGCCAAAATTACACTGTTTTCTTCAACTTTGGAATTTTGGAGCTTAGATGAAAAGTATTACATGTGATCTTATGTAATCACAAGTTTATTCGAAAACTTCCAAAGTAATTAAAGACAACTTTTGGAAGGACTTGGAAAATCTTGGAACAGAATTCAGAGAGTAATAAAAAGGTTTTATGTTTGAGACAATAGTCAATTAGTTGAATACTCTTTTCAGCACTGACTGACACTGTGCATCTGTATTCTTTGAGGAGAAGCCTAGAAGTATTTGATTTCATCATTAAGCACACATCTGTAGCTTGCTTTTAGAAAATCAAAATTGAAAATTTTAAAACATTGAAACAGCTAGAAAACTAATGCCTTATATTGAAAGAAATATTAAAGAAATATATTGAAAGAAAATATATAGTGATTTTGGGAGTAGGAGAGTTTTTAGAAGAAGTGTAGCTTGTGATGCCATATTTACATTGTTCAGTTTTATGGATTTGGTATTAATAGCAATGTTGTTAATCGTAATTTGTTTCTAATTAAAATTAATAGCTAGCAGAAAAACAACTGACACTTTCTTAATGTTTGAAGCTATTTTTACAAGTGACGTGTATCGCCCTAATAACTCTTGAAGTCATGTGCTTACGGTGACATATAGACCATGAAATACTGTCACCACAAAGTATTTTTCTTAGGCCATCATGTCATCAAACTGTGTCAGAGGAGAGATTTGATATACAGCTGTTTACTTCTTTAAATTAAAAGCCCTTAACTCGCTCAGCACAAAGACTCGGCTTGCCAAGCACAGAAACAGCAGCTGCCATTCCAAAAACTGACTTTTCCCAGCAGGTGGAGCTGACGTTCTACAGAAACAAACAGTAACTTGGAGAGACTTTTTTTTTCGCCCCTTTGTACTTCTTTTATCCCAAACACTGCTTCTACATTTTCTTCAATTTTTCTGGGTCAGTTGCAAATAGAAGATGCAGGTTTTTTCAGGCATCTATATTTCATTTTTCTAGGGGTTTCTCCAGTGATTTCACCTAGTTGGAGTTTCCCTTTGTGGATTTTTTTTTCCTTCAAGTTTTCTAGTCAAACTAATTTCTAGAATGAAACAAAAACTAAAAAACATATTACCAAGATGCCTACATACCAAAAATGCCTACATTATTCAAATGTCTGAATGTTGTCAAATCACAGTTTATTGTATAAAGTGAAATGATTACCTTACTTGATTAATGAGGGATATAACTTCCAGCTGAGACTGTAGGAATGAATTTGATCCTTCTTATAAAGTGCTTGAAGGGTTGCCAGACGTGAGAACAGGTAGAAAGACCAACATGGAAAGGGAAGCACAACTAGACAGTGGTAAGCAAACAGTGTGAAAGGGTGTTAGGGGGTAACCAGAAGCAAAAACCTGAGTTTGGGCTGTTCCTTTCATAGCCCTCCATGGGATGTTTTTGTGAGGGCCAAACTTAAGGCTGTTGTTTTGCCCAACTTTCAACTCGTTATCCTTTTCTCCTCCACTTTTCTTCTGGAAGTGGAGATGACCAGACATAAAGTAAATAGAATTAATCACTTTGAAACCACTTGAAATATTTTTCATCAGCTCCTTGACCCATAAGGATACACAAAGTGAAGAGTGCTGTTTCACACACTTCCACACACGCTGTGATGCTGTCCTGCTGCTGTCCTTAATGGGCCATTGCAGATATTTTTTTCTGAGCTTTCTTCCCTCTTAAAGCTGGATTTCATTTGTTTTTAAAAGGAAAAAGGAGGGCGGGGTACAGAGAATCTTTTCATGTTGGGATAAAGAGGTTTCCAAGCCACACAGCCATGACTGCTCTTTTTGAAGTACCGGAGAAAGCAGAATTTGTGGTTCAGGACCAATCAGGGACAGCCTGAACACCAAAGCTGATCAGTTGAGAAGAACTAAATAAGAAAACACCTGGTTACTCTCTCTCAAAAAAAAAACCTGACAAACCTAAAATCCAATCCCATCCCAGCTCCCTAAAAATCCCCAAAACCTAAAAACAGCCGAAAAACCCATCCAAAACAAACAACAAAAAAACCCCACAAACAAAAAACCACCACCAAAAATCCTCAACAAAACCCTGAACTTCCATGACACCAAACAAAATAACAACCAAAAATCTTCGAAACCAAACAGCAACATAATGAAAGCAACCCAGCCCCAAATAACAAAACAAAAAAGCCTTCAGGAAGTGAGAGGTTGAAAAAAGACTGCACTGCATCATCTTCTACACTGTGGTTAATAGATGGATAATCTTCCGGTCTAGTGTGTGTTTGGAAAATAAAATACAATATATTCTATAGAAATGGACTTCTGGATAGCTTTTTCCCCTGCCCTGATATTTTTTGAGGGATTCAGTTTTGAGTATCATCCTTTTCCTCTTCTTGACAGCTGTTTTTCAGATGTCATTGGACCCCCACGAAACGTGCATTACAGTTTGTACCATAACATGGCCAATAAGATGACATTTAGACCCTGGAAAAGAAATAGGGCCTGTTGGGTTTTTTCAGGCATCTTTCCTTATAATGAATGTAGTGATGAGAGAAAGGGGAAAGGCATCTTCCCAAAGCCCAGTACAAAGCTGTTTCTCGGCTTTTAGAACTACACTGCCCTCAAGCAGACATATTTTTAGGTGCCTGCTTGAAGTGCAATGTCTGACATCTCACTGGTAGCCTGAATAAAATGAACCTCTGATCCCTGGGCTGAAGATTAGCACCAAAATCACAGGAATATCTACCTTGTGCTGTCTCAAGTATTTTGCATAAACTCTTGAATTGTGCAGTGAGGTGTAAGTACTAAATAGAAGCACATAGTTTTGATTTGTGTATCTTCAATGCATATGATTTGATTTAACCATTAGTTCTTTAGCTGCAGTTTCTGGCTGTTTTGAAAGCACAATTTTTTTTAAAATTATTATTATTTTTGATCCTCATGTTATTTTTGCTGGTTGTGGTTTGCTAAGACTTGATGCATAAGCATGTCAAATGTAATTTTAATAAGTGTCATAGTATCTAGTTTTCCCTAATACTGTAACAAAAGGGCAAGATATGCAGGATTTTGTTTCTATTTTATTTTTAAAGAAAAGTTAAACCCTAGAAAATAGGTTTATTTGTATCTGTTGCTTTCCTTAAAAGATGCAACAAAAATGTGATGTTAATTCTAAAACTATTAAGCAACAGTGAGCCCGTCCCATTGAGCTGCATCAAATCTGTGTCTTGCCTGAGAACATTATATGTATAAACTAACAGCTTAAGAATTTGGCCCATCGTGTCTCTTCCCAAGCCATGCTGTGATTCATTATAATTTTATATCATTGTCCAGTTTGATGCCAATGGGAGGCTACAGATTTTTACCCTCTTAAACTTTACTGTGTGAGATACAAATACTGCTTTGTTTCAAATGTGAGCTGAAAGGAGAAAATAATGTTTGCACATCTCCCAAGCCCAGAAGTCCCTTGGGGTCTTCTTTAAGTAAAAGGAATGAGTAGGAAAAAATAGAAGGTAAGTTGGCTGATACCTGACTAAGAGCTGGGATGTGCTGTTCACACCCCACATGAGTTTGGGAGGTGGCTGAACTTGGCATTCTGAACACAGTCAGCTATGAAAGAAATTGCTGATCAGTACCTTTGTGTTATCTGTTACTACACAGGACGGGGAGTGGGCAGGAAAAATGCTAAGAAAGTAACTGCACCAAATTTTCCAAATTACCTTTGTGTGCTGTTCAGCGACTGTAGCCCACTAAACGTCTGATTTAAAAACTCCTTTATGTGGACATCTGTGTTGAAGGGATTCTTTTGTGGGTTTTTTCGTTCTTTTTCTTTTGTTTTTTATATTTTTATTTGATGGAGTTTCTTGTAAAGTCGGTTTCCAGCCCTCTGCTAATTCTTGCAAATATCCTGTTATTTTTCTCCATTTTGTCAACATCCTTCTGCATTTGAAATCCTCAAACTATGAAAGTTGAGTATTTTCTCACAAGCAGCTGATGCAGTGCAGCCATTGTTGTCTTAAGGATCCCCTAGAAATATCCAAGGATTGCATTAATTTTCCCAGTTTTTGTGGAAGACCTGCAGTGTTCTTAATTCCATCCTCACAGGGTAGTCCCTCCAGGAACAAAGTTGGTTCCCATAGGTGGGGTTTGCAAAGTTGCCTGTATGGAACCAAACTGGCTCTGTTGTGATGCCAGTCTGATGTACTGGTTGGTGAAGTGTTCTCTGTGTTATTGCCCCTCCATCAGCCTTTGTGGTCTGCAAACTTCCTCTGTAATTATTTTAGATTTCAGATCATTAGTTATTTTCCTCCCCAATTTTTGCATCTTATTTTTTACTGCCAGCAGATTTTATCAGTAATTATTTTTCTCCTGGTCATTGTTCAATAAAGTCATGCTTAAGAAATAAACCCTGCTGGAATACATTAGAAACATATCTTCCCAATGACAATTTCCTGTTTATAGCTGCATCTGGAGACTAATGTAACCAACTTAACTAATGCTTTCTTTCTATTGCTTCACTTGCTTAAACAGAATGGCATACAAAACTCGGTCAGATGCTTCGCCTACTTTGATAAGCTGCATTTTTTGTAAAATCCATATTGATCGTTATTAATTTAATCTCACTTGAATTCTCTAGTTCTTGAACTTGATTTATGGCTTTTGAGAGTGGAGACGTGGTAGGGTCAGTTTGTTTACCCTTTTTTTAGAATTGGCGCAGAACTGTCTTCTGGAACTTCCTCAGTGTTGTAAGTCTTCTTGACTACTTGGAGCAAGCCTTGGCCAGCTGTTCTAAAACTTCTGCAAGTTATTCACAGCACTTATTTTAAGAAGTTTTCATGTTGCTCAGGACTCTGATTATTACCATCAAGCATTCCATCATCATTCTCAATGTATACTATGGCTTTAACCCAGTAAAATCAAATATCATTTATGCCTTCTCTTCATTACTGCACAGAAATACTTGTGCATGTCTTGTTTACAAAGGGACAGTTCCAAAAATCAGGATTTACTCAAGTTCAAGGCTGTTTCAAGTCGAGGTGTGCCCCAGGATTGTCTGTTGCATACGTGTGCTTCAGGGCACTGTAAAGTACATTGGAAATTGAAGCACCCAAGCTGTCCAGGTGGTCTGTGGACTTTGTAGTCATTCCATTTAACCCCTGGCAAAGTGCAGAGTGCTAAGGAAAGGTTTCACATATGTCCTCAAAGCTTCATCCAATAAGGGGACATAATGAAATTATAAATCAGAGAGGAAAGTTGGAGGAGTGGGGGTATTGAGTAAATGTATGAAAATGATCTGAAAGACAATTTAATATTCATCTTGGGGGAAAAAAATCCACCCTAATAAAACATTGATTGGCCTATCTTTTTTCCTAATTTTTTTAAAGCACAGACTTAAGAAGTAAACAGTTCAAATCTGCAGTATAAAATTTAAGTCCGATTTTTTTTTTTTTTGGAGGGAGGGGTTATTAGTGGTTTTTATTAAAGAAAAAAAATCTTTTTCCTGTAGTAAATTTGAATTATCCTATAAAGTCAAGAAATATTGTTGACTAAAATGCTGTATACCTGCAAGTATGATTTTTAAAATTTTATTTCCTACATAACAGTTTTATAAAAACAAAAATGTGTATGGGATGACCCACCTTAGCTAAAATAAAGGGATTAAAGTGTACTAAAAGTTTACTCTACATATGCATATACATATGGGCCTGAAGATAAATAGGAGGACACGAAAAGGATGTGTTGCAAGAGCTGTACAAATTATCCTGCAGAGAGGCAGAAATAGACGTTGTGTTATATTTGCCTGAATTTCAACTATCTGGGTTTCACAAACCTTCATAAAATATTTGGCCAATGAGTGTAGCAGTCCTTGCTGTTGAAATGCAAAATGGGTGTTAGATTTAAAAGTTGGTTTTAAGAATGGCACAGGGTGGTTTAGGTAGGGGTGGTTGTTTGGAGCTTTTTGGGAGGGTGAAGGGCATTTTTTGTTTTGCCAAGTATGTGATACTTATCAGCTATTGTGAATCTTAATCAGTAAATAAACTGTCTGAATAAGTTATGTTATTGTGTGAAGTTAATTGGATTCATTATAAACTAATGCTTAGTTATTAAACTTCCAATAAATCGGATTTCAAAGTGGGGAATAAAATTGAGAGGAACAGAAAAACAGGTTCATTTTGTGCTTAGGGTGGTTCTCAAAACTAGTTAATAATTTACGTGAATGAAGCTGCTCATAAGGAAAATGAGATAAAGAGGTGAAGATGGTCATACTGTGTAAAGCAGTGGTGTTGATGGAAAGATTTTCCAAGTACTAGTTGCAGTAGGAATGGAGCAAAACCCCTAATTAATTAAACGCATAATGAATTATAATCAGAGTTTTTAAGTGTTTATGGGACAGGTGTCAGTTGGCTACAGCCAAGTACTTTGCAATCACAAGATAATTCAAGCTTGCGTCTTTCAGGTCTAGCCCTTCTGAAGGTAGGTCAGCACCTTTGGTGACATCCAAGACTCTTTATGCCACTGAAAGTCACCGTCCACACTGACTTCTGACATAGTTTATTGGTACTGGTGGTGAATTATGCACTCACTTATTCTTGAATGGCAACGTTGAGGACAATGTGTTCAAACATATAGCTCTGAAGCAGAGATTCTAACTGCTCTGGCCTTCAGTGCATCATCACCCGAATTTATGCATTTGAAAATATCATTCCAGGCTCTCAAAGACTTGAGAGGAAAAGGGCTGGTAACAGAACAAAATATGGAGCAATTCCATTTATTTGCCATGAAAGGGCAAGCAGGAAAAAGTTTTAGATAACTGCTGATTTTATATGCAGTGTTCATGAGAGAAATGTAAGTCAGACCTAAAAAGAGATATAAAAGGATGGAAAATATATTGAATAGGACACATTACCCAATCCAGTCATACAAAGTGTTGTCTAGCTATCATCTAGTGGAGTGCTGCCAGAATAATTCTAAGAACAAAATAGAAGAGATCAAGGCTTTCTCAGGTGTTGACAGCAGCAGTGCTTTCAAGCTGATCCTGTTTATTAAAAGCAGTGATTTCCAAAGGAACATCTGGGAAGTGCCCATTCCATGCATGTGAGCAGAAAAGAGTGTGGAAATAGTAGGGAAAACACAACAATGTTCACTGCTCAACAACCAAGCATCTGACAAACTGAAAGGGTTCATATTTCTATTGCTCTCAGGAATCTTCTGCAAAAGCTTAAATTAAGTGCAGATAAAGGTTTCAAGAGAATGTGCGAAGTAATTTTAAAATACTTTTTCTTGAATTATAGGAACATTCTGCAGTGAGCAGTCAGAAATGCTGTTCTGTGTCCGGCTAAAACTTTGGGGTTGGTTGGTGTAGTTTATAAGAAGCTTTTTGAAGAAGAAAGGAAACAACTTCAGGTGGCAAGAGTGGAGGGGAAATGAGAACTAATAAAAAAATAAACTTGCTATTATTGTGATTGCTGTTGTGCTTTTCATCTTATAGTTTGCAAGACATATCAAGAAATCTGAAGGTCAAAAGACGCCCAAAGTTGAATTACAAATCTCAATCTACGGTGTAAAAATTCTAGATCCAAAAACAAAGGTAAGAAACTTACACGTGTTTTTCTTGCTAAACTGATAAATATTGATATCACCACTTTTAATGTTTTTATTGTTTTATATTTTTAAATATAAATAACAAAAATAACAAAAGCCATTCTGTTGATTGAAGAAAAATCTAAACCACCATTTTTTCTTACAACACGTGGGTGATATCTTCCCAGGAAGGTACATGATAGCCCTGAATGTATTCTGTAGCTAATATGGTATTTAGTTTTTTGAATCCTTTCACAGCGTAACTTTTAAACTTTGAGGAAAATGAAAACAGTGCGGTAAATAAATGTTAACACTGCATATGATAGATAAAGCTCCAACTGGTCACCATGGTGTAGCTGCCCATATGTAGGGGTTTGCAGGTGCAAGAGGAGACACTTTGCAGTTACTCGTTCTTCATCCCGCTGCTTTGGAAGTGCACCTCTATTTCTTATTTTCCTGTGGGTTTAATTTTGTTTTATTGTACTCCTCCTCCCTAGAATGCCTGTGTTTCTCAGGTGTGTTACTATAAAGATCATGTAGCAGGCCATAAGCACTATTGGAGACTTTTCATCTGCCACAGCATGACAATTCCTGCCTTTTCAGCAGTGAAGTCCATTGAGTCATCCCTAATACGTTTTCTGTACCTTTGTTTTCTCTGGTATTCTCAAAGCAGTTACACAGAATTGTCACAGAATGTCTTGAAGGCACCTTGTTGGAAGGCACCTTAAAGACCATCTTGTTCCAACCCCCTGCCATGGGCAGGGACTCCTTCCACCAGACCAGGTTGCTCAGAGCCCCATCCAACCCGGCCCTGAACACTTCCAGGGATGGAGCAGTAAAACATCCTGCTCACAGGCTTCAAAGAGGAATAATGAGATAAATATAAATAATCCAACAAGTATTTATTCAATGGTCAGTAATTAACATCTGCCTGCTCTTAAATTTTTAAACATATGTTGGATTTGAATGAACCTTTAGTTACTGCTTCTTAATTCTGGTGTAATTGCTGCATTCAGACACTGGTGCTGCCTTTTCTCAAAAGATGGCTGCAGTTCAAGGCTGTTGCTACTTGAACCCATTTTAGTGTCAGACTCTTGATTCAACAGTTCATACGTGAGCAGAGGGGGCAGGAAACAGTGATATCAACTTTAATTGCATCTTTTGCATCCTCCTTATGCTGTAGGGCAGAAAGGGGTGCTAAGCACCGTATCCTGGCAGAAACTATTTTAAAACAACAGTCTTGAATGCCAAAATATGTTAGTCTTCCTAACTCCTCCTGCAGAGATTAACAGAAAGCTGTGGAATAGATGTTCCTGAGGGAGAGAACATTCTAATCTCTTAGCAATGTTGTTATTACAACGCAAATAGTAATCAACTGTGAGCAGTCTTTTTATCTCACTTTGTTGCTGAAAGCTACATGTAAATGTAAACTTGAATTAAGTTTTTCCTTCTTTTTTCACATTTTATAGATGCTTTAGGAAATTACTTAGATTCCATGCTATCATTAATTACAATGATTTTTTGGTATGTTTTTGAAACATATTTCTTAAGTATTTTTACAGAGAAATATTGGTTTATATTCACATTATGACTATTAATTGCAGGAGGAACAAGAGGCCTGGTAATGTGTCAGGACCTGGTTCTATGCTTGGCACTCACAAAAGGAGGATTATAGAAAAGTGGTTCTGTCCTTAAATGATATAAGTTATATGGATCTGTAAAACTAAGAGTGCCAGGACAAGTGCTTGTTATTATTTGTAAGTGTTGAAGAGCTACAGCAGAAAGAGGCTAAATGAGAGAGATTTGGGACATGGGGGAAATAAAATACACAGAAGAACATCTATAAAGACTGAGAAAATGAACTCAGTTGGGGCAAGGGGGAAAGATTGCCCATATGGTGCATTTTTTGGGTATATGGTTGTGTGCTGAGGGGACATGCCTTTGTTTATGAGCTTATGAGACTTTCTTTTTTTTTAACAGATAATAGTTCACATCTAAACGACATATTTTCCTTTAAAGCAAATACTTCTTTCCCATGCAATAAGCCAAATAAAATAAAATACCAAGAAGAGACTTGGTGAAGAAAAACAACAAAAAAAAAAATGGTCAAGATAGTTTATTTCAGCCTTGTCAAGCTCTCTCATCTGAAGGCCATTGCAAAATGTAGCAAAATTATATGAATAATAACATTTAAAAGCTGTTTATTTGGCACCTCAAGTAAGAAATTATTTAGATGTCAAAGTTATTTCTCTGTGCCCCTGTATTTGGATGGCAAAGTCATTTTATTTCTGTTTTTCTAAATTCAAGGAAGCAAGGGAAGGACTCATTTCAGTAAAACCACTTTAACAAACCTTGGGAGATGATGAAGTCTGAAGATGGTGTGCACCTGGAAGAAGAACAGAATATTTTACATAATCAGGCTTCAAATAAATTGCACAGGGACACAAGGCAACAGTAAAACCAATTTTCTAGAACAGAAATTACTGCCCAAATAAATACTTCCAGATAAATGCTGTCCAAATAAAAACTTCCTGTTTACATTCAGTAAAAATAGGAGCATTTTTTAAGAGATGAGTTTGCTAACTTCTGTTAAACTTTAAGTCCATTTTCAGGCGCTCTCATTTACAAGAAGAGATATTCAAAAATGTCGCTGCAGCTTGCCTGCTTTTATGTGCATTAACAAATACAGGGACTTCGTGCTTTTACATCCTTTATCCTGAGCAAGTATGGTAATTTCTTAAAAATTACCTTTGTGTTTATTTGCAGGAGGTCCAGCACAACTGTCAGCTCCATAGGATATCATTTTGTGCCGATGATAAAACTGACAAGAGAATATTTACTTTCATATGCAAAGACTCAGAATCAAATAAGCATCTGTGCTATGTATTTGACAGTGAAAAGTGTGTAAGTATGCGAGAGGCTTTGCGAGACATGAGGTGCCTCTTATGGGGATTGGCCTGCCCTGGAATCAAGCAGGAATGGTTAATTAAAAAAAGGCACACAGCCTGCCTTTTAATTGGGGCCCTTCAGTTGAACTTCTCATGCCAGTATTGTGTCTTGTGACTTAGATGCATTAATTTAAGGAAGAGTCTCTTTCTTCAATGATCTGAGGTGGTTTTCTGGTATTAGTCTTACTACCCAGCTCGATATCCTAGAAGCATCTACAGTACTTTTGGAGAACAGGCTCCATCCCACCAAGCTAGAAATGTTTGCACAGCTGCTTTGGAGAGATTGCTGCAACTCTGTGGCTGAGATACCCTTTCAGGCTCTCCTGCTTGTGTGTGACTCCATTTCTGGGGGTAGTTTTTTGTTGTTGTTGGGGTGGGGGGGTGTTAATTTTTATTGTTCTTTAAAAAAAGACAGGGTTTTCCCTTCACTGCCCATCCCACCCCACCACATCTCTCAAGGTTGTTGATACTGCAATGACCTACAAGAAAATTCATTGCACCAACTGCTGACATTCTCCTGTGCCTAAGAAAGAGCAGGGCAGCTGTTCAAAACTGGGCAATAGCAAAAAAATTAAACTTTAGGAGAGGAAACGAAGAAAATAGTTTCTAGCTGAAACACAGTCACCCTCAAAGTAATTAACAACTGAAACCAATGGAATCAACACTGAAAATGGGTGTGTTAATAATCTCAAGTTTCTTTTCCTGGTTTTTTTTTCTGAAGTAACTGAGATACCATACCAGGAAAGCAATATTTTTTAGAAAATTATATATATTCCTTTCTCTTTATATGCAATTATTTAACATTGGTTCACTTCAGTGATTCTGATTATTTTGTTGTTCACCTGCCTTGCTCCTGTGCCTTCAGAATTGCTGTGCACGTGTTCACTTCTCTTCAAATTTCTATCCTGCCCCTCTTTTTCACACATACCAGTGATTTAAAATTGCCCTTAAAATCTCTGCATATTTTTCTTCCTGACTAATGCACTTTTTTCTTCTCTTTTACGTGATATTTCACTTATTGTACTTTTTTTTCCCTGTTTCACTCTTTGTTCATTAGTACCCTCAGGTTTCAGAGGATCCCAGCTCAGTTTGTATTTTCATTTCATCCCACCTTTATCCTTCCAAGAAGTTAGGACTGTGTGCTCCCAGTGTCCATTACACTTTCCTTTTACTAACACAAACAGTTATTCTCTGAAACAGTCCTAATTCAGCTTTTTGGTCTAATCCAGTCTAATTTGCTTAAAATAATTTCTTCTTGGTTTTCTTTTTTGTTTGTTTCTAATAAAGGTAGCCATCAGGGGGAGGGGGGTGTTCACAGTAAAAACAGAGGGGTTAATTCCCCATCCCTGTAGAACTCAGGTCTTCAGAAAACGATTGAATGACTCCACTGTTTCACTGCTGGATAAAAGGCTGGGAGCATCACCTTTCTGAACCATTTTTGTGCATTCATCCCATTGTGTTCTTACGGGTAGCAAAGGAAAAATATTCTTCTCTTTGAGCTTTCACAGGAAACAACTAATTTCAGGCTTTCATTTCAATAAAGAAGAGGAAGTTCTTGTTTAGCTTTAGCCAGATTAATGTCTTTTTCTGTTTTTGTTTTTTTTTGTTGTTGTTCCCCAGTGAACTTGTTTAAAAAAATTAAAAATTTATTACCTACTATGTTTACTTTCTCTGCTAAAGTTCTAATGTAAATGGTGTATCCATATGTTCACCTTTATTGGTTTTCTGTGCACCTTTCTAGTCTGTTGACTTCATGATATTTGGAACAAATCTTTTGGATATGATACGTGGTGTAATGTATTTGTGATCATCTGAAATGAAAATAGTTATGTAAAACATTCTTAATATACTAATTTCAATCTTGTGTTTTATGTGAAGGCGGAAGAGATAACTTTAACAATTGGTCAAGCATTTGACTTAGCTTATAGGAAATTTCTGGAATCCGGAGGAAAAGACGTTGAAACAAGGAAACAAATTGCAGGTTTACAGAAAAGAGTAAGTTTTGAACTATGTTATTTCAAAGATATAAAAGAACATACTGCTGTATTTGTGTTACCTGCTTCTTATGAAAGCATAATTTTCAGTATTATTCTCAGATTGCTAAGAATTGCAACAGATACCAAAAAAAGAAAACTGAAAAAAAATCTGATATCTGCTAAATAGTATTGTATGATCTGCTGTCTTGCAAGGACTTTAAAGGGAAAAGCAAGGCTGAAATCTGAAGGATACTGAAATGTCATCATTTTTTTGCAGTTAGCTAGTTAAACCTTGCTTCTAAATCACCGGAGCTCAGAGGAAACTTGTGTTCAGTGTTGCTGTTGAAGTGAATGACTGTCCCAATAGCTGCTGCAATAACCACTTGCTTTGTAGATTCAAGAATTAGAAACGGAAAATGCAGAACTGAAAAATAAAGTTCAAGATTTGGAAAACCAGTTAAGAATAACACAAGTACATGCATCTCCAGTAAGTACACAACATAACTCTTTTATCTGCAGTTACTCGAAATTTTTAATCCCTTTATGATCGTTCTTTTCATCCCTGCTGTTTCCAGTGATTCCATTAACACACGGCGATCGTGTAACATATCTGTTGAAATGCAGTATTGCACTAACAGCAAGATTGTGACAAGCCAACAGAAGTGCAAATTGCAGCCTCTCAGATTGTGGTTCTTTAATCCCCTTGTCATACCTATTTGTTGCTGCCTAAAGACAGTTAATACGCTTTGGAGTAGACGTGTAAACATGCCAGCTAAGGATGAAAAGCTGTTGTGCACTGAAAGGATCTGGCACAGATGTATTTTTAAATGACTGACTGACAGTTCCTTATATCTAGGCAGGACCTCCAAAAAGGCAGGTTGCACTGCAGACCGGTCCTATTGACTCCCCTCTTCTTACAAGTGTGTCCTATCTGTGCAGCATTAGAAAACTGCGAAAACAAAATTTCTTAATGTATGTGTAGTAAAACCTTAGGAAAAGATGAACTACTTTTAAGCTGTGTGTTTTGGACTGCCCTCAATGTGCACCGTTTCACTTTAAATGCATATTTAGCAATCTGTAAATGTAAAAATATGTGACAGTTTTTCAGTAGTGTCTATACACTCCCCTGATGTTGATTAGGTGGTTGTTCCCATGAGGAACTGCCATTTCATTTTACTGAAATCTGTTTAGAGTAGAGAGCACCATAAATTATAAATACTGTGTAACTACCACAGTGAAAAATTTAAATTATGGATGCCTTCTCACTTAGGAAGCATTCAGTGATAGGTAATCAATTTTAATGCCAGTTATAATACCAGTGTAGTCAATTCTTTAATTTTTTATTTTTACGACTGGAATGCAGTTGGTTTTATTTATGAATATGATAACTAAATGGATATCTGAATTCAATTAGACAGGCCCTGAAGTTTATTGCAATAGATGCATTTCTCTTTCATTTAAATTAATGAAGAACTTATAGAAAAAAAAATTAAATTATTAATAATGGCCCCCAAAAAATCCTGTAAGTTGTGAAATTGTGTCATTTAAAACAATGGTGTCTCATTCCTTATTAAAGAGTCAAGATCTAAATTTGTACATTTGCCAGCCATTTTGTACATTCTCTCCCCAGATGGTGTTTTATTGTTAGTTACTATTGGTTCAGTGAATGTGCATATTACTGAAACAGCACTTGTGCTACAACAAAATTATGGAATGTCAATAATTATTGATATGAATGCATTCATTTCAATAAATCACTACCAGCAATTAGTTTACACATTAATTTCATTGCTTTATTTACTCCTTAGTCCTTGAAATGACAGGAACAAACATTTCCTGTCACAAACTGAGTTTCCTCATGATTAGAATTGCAGAAAGAGCCACGTAAGAGCCTGTTTACCATCTGCACTGATCATGACATGAGATAGATTTGTATAAATGGATGAATATTGAAATGGGACGCACAGGGACTGGAGCTCTCTGTAGTCTTGAGTATACTCAAAACTTCCCTGAGCGCAGTCCTCAGCTAATTGGATCCTGCTGGAAGGGATTCAGTGCAGGGAAAAGGAGGTATAAATACTTTTAAGGCAGCTGAAGTCCACTGAAAGGCTCATCAGTCAAAGTGCCTGGAGCCGCAGTGGGGGTGATGTGCTGATGCCTATCTCTTCTTTTACTGTGTGAGCAACAAATACGTATGAAAGAAAATTGCAAACAATTCATAAGACAAGTGATTGCCTGTTATAGTGTGCAATTAATTTTATACGCTTTTCATTCAAATCAACTATAATTTCAAGAATGACTCTGCAAAACCTCACATCCTATCTGGAAAAAAAAGCAGAAGTGGTGCAAAAATATTTTCCTCTCTTTCCCCATAATTTCTGTAATGACAAAGATCCCTTTGGTTTTAAAAGAAATAATTACTTGGGGTTTTTTAGTGAATTTAATCTTAAAACATTTAAGTACCCTGCAGTTGAAAAATTTTTGCGCTACTATTCTACGTCTTCACAATTAGAAAGAAAAGTAGCAGATCTATATTGTGATCATTTTGTCAGGGTACGTTTTGCAACTCTGCAGAAGTATTTTCTGAAATAAAATAGCTTAAATGAAGCAGAATATCCAACATGGAGAGCAATACCTCATCTGAGTCCCTTTGGCACTTTGGGTTGGATAGGGGAAAGCTTCCTTATGTCACATAGTGCTGGGTATGACATGCTATGAACATAATCATTCTGGTGATTTAAAACAGATTTATGAAACTGTAAGTTTTAAGCTTTCTTACAGCTCTCATATCCACAGTACTGAATTATACAGAGATACCGGTGTCATACAGGAGCTTTCTGAAGCTGCCATGATGAGCAATTTGATTTATTTATCTTTAGCTCATGTGTTACAGCGATTGCTCCTTGTCAGTCCAGTTTGATGCTGTTCTGTTTGCTGAGGTTTAGGGAATGGATCGTTCAGTGATGAATGGAAAGATTAACTCCTTGATACCTAATATGATAAAAGAGCATGTGCTCTTTGCCTAGACGGGCATCACAGCGATTTGTAAAGAAATGTTCAGTTTCAAGAGCCAACTACAAATAACCACCATAAAGTTACTTCTGTTTCTGCTTAAACAGTACCTTGGATTTCCCCATCATTTGCTTTCCTTTTTGTATTTGACTGTTTGCATGCTGTTTGTACTTTCTCAACATTTGCCAGATGTGCTGAAGTGGCTTTCCTGTCTTGAAGGCTGTTGTTGACTGTGCTCTTCCTGCAGTGATTAATGCATGGTCACAGAAACACTTGGCAATCAGCAGTTGATTTAGCACTTCAGCAGTCAACACTGGCAATTTGATTTAAAAAGTATATATTTAAAAAGCAGAAGGTGTTGCAAGGGCCTGTGGTGACAGTTCACAGAACATGACAATATAAACATTGAAATCATTTCGTGTGCCACATCCTCTCCTCCCTCAGTCCCCATCCCTAGGGAAGGGAGACAGCAAGCCATGAGGTCTAAGCAGGTGCAATTTCAGGCTCACAGTGGGTGTGCATTTTCCCACCCCATTAGAGAAGACTCAAGGGGTTTTGGACATTATTGCACCTGTAGTGTCAAACAGTGCTGTGACAGACAGCAAGTGATGTCACTGTCGTGGTCCCTGATCCAGGACAGAATGCCTTTCCCACTTGTCAATGACTGGGAAGCTGTGGTGTCATTTGTATGCAGTGCCAGTCTATCATTTCTTTGCTCCTGCTTCTTCCTTCTGAAGTTGATGGATTTTTGTGTCTTCAGTCATTCTAGACACATTAGTCTTCCTGTTAATTTTTAATGAAGTGAAGAAGGGAGAAAATACCTTCAGAAGTTTGAAGTGCAGCAGGTTTTCTGTGTTTCACTGATGCTTGACACTTGGTTTTTTGTTTAGCTTTTTTCTTTGTTTGGTTGGTTTGGGTTTGTTTTGTTTTGTTTTTAAAGATGCAAGCCAATTCTGTTTTTTCTGACAGCTCAATCCTCTGTTTCCCAGATCATTCCTGCATCTCCTGTTTTCACTTCAGTATTTACAGAAAATAGAGTGTTAGAGCATCTTTAAACTGTGAATGGATAACTTCATATATATATGGTTTTAAACATTTGGCTCATTGCACATTTTTTTAAAAAAATTAACCTCAGCCTGCTTCCGTTCTAAGTAGAGACATCCAGACTGTCATTTAAAATAAACTTTTCTAACGTTCTGTTGTCATTGAAAATAGGCTTGCTAACTAAATGTGAAGACATACATAGAGCCATTTGCTGGAATTCATACTCAGGATCAAATGTAATACTGTCAAGACTTAAAATTCAGATCTTCCTTTAATTTCCAAAATTTTAAAAATATTTTGTCTCTAGTTTATCAAAGATGGTACTTAATGTGTGTAAGATGCTCAAGGACAGATTAGATGCACCAGGCTGGACTGCAATGTCTGGCTTTGCTGACAGATTTACTTCCCTAAAGGATCTGGTCATGTGTTCATATATGAAATTCTTGGGTAATATTATTGAACACTTGGTTTGCAAAGCACAATACTAAAACATCTCAATTTGCTGATCTGACATCAAAATGTGTATAAAAAGAATCACACATGGGGACAAAAATCCGTGGTCTAACTAAGAGAAGAAAATACAAGCAGTGAACTGTAAGCTGAAGCTTCATTTTAAGCAAAGAATCAAAAATATTTAGGATTAACTGATAGCTTCACATAAGGGAGAATTGTAGCTAAAACATCTGTTACTAATTGTTTTAATTAAATTCTTTTGTAGGCAATAATAATGAATTGGAATATTATGGTAGTTATTGTGAATCCCCAGTTGCTATATTAAAAAAAAAAAAAATTCAAGGAAAAACTCAAAAGAAACCAACCCACTCACATATGAAAATTGAAAGTAATAATAATAATTTAAAAATTTAAGGATGACTTTTCTCTCTCCAGTTCATAAATAGTGCAAGTTAAAGGCTTGTTTGGGAAATACAAATGAAAATCTAATCTAAAACTGCTTTTCTGATCATTCTTTCTTGCACTGTAGTTTTTGTGCAGTCTAATGAAGGGTTTATTTGAGGACATATTTTAAAATACTGACAGACTGAAATGGGTGCAAACTACATGCGTAAATAATAAAATTATGTACCCCTTACATTTTTGCAGTGTGGAAATGGGAGCAAAGCATTGACAGCAATAAAGTTCTGCTTTGAGGGATACAACTGCCATCAAAATTCTCTTGTTGATTGGTTATTAGTATCACTAGGAAACTTTTTCTGTGGTGTTCTGAATCTAACCATATGGCCAAATCAACAACAATCTAATTTGTATGATCAGTTTATAGACTGTTGGGGAAAAATAAAATTTCTTTCTGAACCTATAAAGGAAGCCATTAAGGCAATGAGATCATAGCTGGAAATGAAAAAGAGAAAACTGGATGTACTTTTTTACTGGATGTAATGAAGTACTTTTGCATAAAATGTATTTTGAAAGTTGAACATCAAATCATCAATCCTCACGCTTTTTCTCTCAGGATATTGTAACTATTTAGATTTAAGTTTGCTCAGCACATTCAGTAAATAAACTGCTTAGTGGACAATTTTTTTGCGTTTGGGTTGATGTTTTTAAGTCTGCCAGTCTTCCTAGAACTTTAAAAAGCTAGTCCCTAATATGTCAGTGTTTGCTAATGCAGAAGTGTTACGCAACAGAAACTGTCACTTTTTTTTCCTTTCCTGAATGGATCTGTCAAGGACTTGCTATCCCAAACCAAGAGTTTCTTAGAGTGGTTTGCCTTTAGAGCTGCACTTACATGTACCATGGGAAATGCTGGCACGGGGTGTTTCCTTTGTCTCTCACTCCCTTGCATGTACAGCTAAAGTTTCCATTACTTGTGCATCTCTGCTGTTTACTTTTCATCTGTTTTAGTGGCTTGGCAATGCTTTGGTCGCTGCTCTTTTTTGCATTTGGTCTTAATTACGTGAGGACAATCGGATTTTCATTTTGTTGTTTGCTTATGGTGACACTGCTCAAGTTTGTATCACAAGGAGACTTTGGATGCTGCTGCTACATAATAAACCCAACTTCAGTGAGCAGTGCAGCCCTGGGAGCACAGTTTCATATCTTGTCTCATTTCTCGCTGCTTACATTGCTAGTGCTGCCTAAAGCAGCCGGGGTTAGCTGAGCACACAGCCTTGGTGGGGTCAGCAGTCAGGTACAGCTGGCACCCCCAGTTGGTACAATCAGTGAACAGTAAGTCAGTGTAGGCCACTAAAGAACCTCTGATGAGACACGACATATTTTTAATCCGCCCTGATCTTGGCTGAAGTTAATCAGGCATTTCTTTGAAGTTTTTGAGCTTGTTTAAGGCAGAGAGGGAGGATGTGACAACCACATGACTCTGAAGTTAGATAGAAGAAAAGGGGGGTATTCAGGAAAAGAGCTTAAAAGAGAAAACACTGAAATACGGGAGGAGCAGAACTGAAAGGCAGTAGGAAAAGGTAATAGGAGAAACAGCCCCAAAAGGAATGGTGTTCTTCCATTCACCATAAGTATCATCAAAGCAGCAGTATGTAATAACTAGTACATACTCTTATCATGGCACTGTTGCAAACCCTCTCCATTTTTAAACAGAGCATTAAAGACACTGATTGATTAGACCTTTTAACATGTTTTAGGTTGTGACCTAAAGCACAGGCCACCTGTACCTATTACTGTCATTAAAAAGCTTTAACACACACGTGGGAAAACCCCAAGACAGACTCTGGAACTGTATACATATTTCAGAAAACTGTTTTGGAATGCGTTTATGCATATCACTTGATTCCTGTTTCCATTAAGACTGCCAAGTGGGAAAATGCACGTTTTTTTCTTTGCCTATCTTCAGCTCTCTGATTTATAATATTGTGTTCAGCTCATGAGCACTTCTTCATGAGGGTTTAACATTGTTACATTTGTGATGTTGAAGAAAATGAGTTTGAAATTGCCTACCTCAGATTTCATGTCACTGAAAAAGTGAATGAATTGAAGATGTAGTAGTTAATTAATGAATCTGCTAATGCTTATACAGCATTTTATGAATTAGTAAGTTATGGATTAGTAAGTATATTTGGTAGTCCCAAATCTCAGGGCCATACCTTGTAATGAGCCGTTTCGTTACTAAATGCATAATTTTCAATTGAAGGTCACTTGCAGTTCCCTGTAACATCCCTGCAGTTTCCCACTGTGGCGTTTCTGTATATTCCTGACTGAATGCTCTAAGGAAGAAAAGCATTTTCTAATTCATTCTAATTCACACTTAAGTGATTCCTATGGTGTGAAATGCCCCAAGGGTATCACTGATTAGACACATGACTGCTCCATGTTCAGGGCTCAAATGGTACCAAGGGTGCATATTATGGATTTGTATTCAAATTGCCCATCCTTTGCATTTGATATATATGTTCATCATCCTCATAGCTTTGCTGCTTTGCATCCTATGTGTATTTTGCTTGTTTCTGTAGGATTTTTTGTGTGCCATACATGCTTTCTTATGGAAACTGCTCTTCCTTTGCTCTCTTGTGTTTTGGGGAAGTATTTTCTTTATTAATTTGATTGTTTGTATTTAGTATATTCCAGTATTTGATATTATGAAATCTTTTTTTTCCATAGATATGTATAGCAACAAGGTAGTACATGGCAGTAATACAGAGTAGCATTGCAAGTCTTCTACCTGCAGTCAGGTGATAATCTTGAAATAATCAAAATTATATGTCTTGTAGGTTTTTACTTTCTTTTTTTATTGATTACCATTCCAAACCCTCCATTTCATAATTCCAGCATGACAACAGGTGAATTCTTTGCAATTGGGATAAAACATGGGGTTTTTTATTCTGAATTGCAAAGTTTGAGTAGAGAATCTTGTGGTGTTTGTGGGTGTTATCACAAGTATGGCATTCTTAGTAAATTGGGACGCCTGTACCCTTAGCCTGGTTTATCTGTAAAGAAAGTGAAGAAAAAAGATAAAGTTCAATTTAAAAGGATTTGAAATGTTTTGTTTTCTACCTAATACTGACAAAAAGACTTAATATAATTAATTCCTGCTCTACTGAATTAAGTAAACTTTTAATGAAATAATCATGACTTATCTATTGTGTAACACTATGAAGACAGCAGAAGCAGACTTCAAAATTTTTGCTGCCTGTGCCTCAGCCTGAACCAGTCAGAGGTTTTTTTAGGCAAGATACCCAGTGCATAGATGTGATTCCTGCATTCTCAGTGTGCAATTCCGGGCTGTAGCCAGGAAGAACTGTCTGCGCAATTGTGCAATTCCTTCTGTTAAGATCTGCCCTCTAAAACCTTGTTTTAACTGTCTGAAGCTGTTTTCCCCAGATTTTGAGGTAGAAATTATAACCTGGCTTCAGCACAAAGATCAGTTGGATGTCTTTTTAAATCAAATATTTAAAGAAATTTCCTTTTTGCTTTTCTTTCCAAGATCCATTCTAAAGGCTTTTTATTTCTAATGTCAGCTAGACAAGATCCATTTCTTTTTAAATCTTTCAGGAGCGCAGACATTTCTTATCTGGGCTAAAAAAAACCCCATGGTCTTTTGGTTTCAATCAAAGTAGGCAAAGCCCTTGGCTTTGCTGTCAATATGAAGTGGAATACCCCGATAAGACTCCCCATTCATATAAGGCAGATCATTCAGTCACCTTGCAGTCACCACTGTATTATCTTAGGTGAATGCTCTTACCAGCTATGTTGTGGTGAGGATATTACTCATTTGCCTGTGTTTGATGCTCTTCTGTGGATTTGTTAAGAGATCCAGAGGATATTGCAATCCTCAACATTTTTATTTCTGTGGCAGCAAAGTTTTGTTCTGTCCTACACCCTGTGCTGCACTTCTAGGGACCTGAGGATTCCTCTGCTTTGCCACAGGTCTCAGCTTTTGGGATACCTACTGAAAATACCAAGTTGAAACACTTATTGATCCACACAGAAAAGATCGTAGAAGGGTGTTAATATCCATAAATGTTTAGGTTCTCAAATTCTGTAGATAGGACAATGAAACAAAGTTTAGTATTAATGTAAATATTAAAATTGGTGCACCATGACCTTCTACTGTAAGATTTTAGTCAAATGATGAGCTGTTCTTTAAACATTGGTGGGATATACATGGTAGGTGTTTCCTGCTTTGGAGAGAGAAAATTCTGAGCTGTGCATTGACCATCACAGTAACTGTTAAGATAAGAGCCTCCCTGGTAATTTTCATGTGCAGATATGAGAGTGCAGATATGATGGTAGATTTTTACCTTTGTTGGTGCATCTGGCACACACACACATAGTTGGGAAGATGCCTGATTCCAATTTATTTGGTGCAATGATCAAGGAACAAATCATCTTTGTTCCAGTTAATACTGGGTTACTTCTTACTGTGGTTTACTTTTAGATTTTGTTTTGAAATATTTTCAGGTTCTATATCTTGTAATTATGGCACTAAACAGCAAGATGAGTATAAAATGTATTTTTTGTCTTCTTTCCCTGACGTTACCACGTTCTGTTGCTCAGAATGTTTTCTCTTTCTGTGATTCCTTTTCAGCTGCTGCACATAAAGTGTGATAATGATGAACATATGTTTCAAAGACCCTCTACTTTTTTCTGGTGTAACAATGAGGATTCACCTCCTTGTTTAGATATCTCTTCCATTACGCTTACTCCTAGGAGTTCTCCTGACTCTAGACTACTACCTGGAATGTTAATACCACCACCTTCAAAAAGTGGTCTTCCAAAGCCAACCAGTGAATACAGCTGCCCAAGACCTCGTGTAATCATGCTGTGCAGAAGCTTTTTCAGTTTTTTTGGCTTTCCTTTGCTCTCTGTTGTGTATTAACTTGTATTAAAAATGTGCATTTTGTACAGTGGTAAAGGACAGAGCACACGTATTTTAGATTCTCTAGGGATACTCCTAGAATATGGAATTTGTGAAGATTTACTCTTATTTCTACATCACTTTTTCTCTCCTACCCCAAAACCTAAATTCTCTTTTTCCCAACATGTTTATGTTAGTCCATTAATGTACGATCTCTGTGTTATCTGACAATCTTTTGTTAAAAAGTATTATCTTAAGAACAGTTCTTCAAAACAAACAATCTTAAAAGTCCCACTTTAAGGGCTTCCTCTCCCATGAATTAATACAAAAGCACTTAACCATTAAACAACTTTCAGCATACTTTATAAAAACTGTGCAAAATGAAGGTTGAACATTATTCTTAAATATGAAATGGGCATATCGCCTGCTTTTTCATATTAATGTGCTTATTCTCTCAACTTTTCTTCCATTTGCAAGTAGTACTTGGCTGTATTCCTGGCTTCCTGCATGTGTTCACTAAGTAAAAATGCTTCTTGTGCTCATATGTATTCAAAATACACATTTCATAACTTATAGTTTTACTTAAACTGTTTCAGTATTATCAAAATGGCCAGTAAGGAACTTCAACAAAATGTCATATAGTCAGGAAATGAGTGGAAAGTTTGGATTCACTTTTTTGCCTAAAAGACGCGTTTAAAACTAAATATAAACACGGGATATTTATCTAGCTTCTAGGCAACCATAAACGCTTAGCAAACCCTAGGGATCTACGTTAGCACTTATGATCTGTAAGACATTCTAGGATTATCCATCAGTGTTGACAGAATGGTATGGCATGTTACGCACTAAACCTGATCCCACCTCCTTGATGCAGGCAAAAACCTGTCTACAATCAGAGAGAGGTTTGTCTGTATGAAGAATGTTTCCTTGCGTGTTTACTTTGGGTCAAACACATCCTTTGCTCTGCTTCAACTGGCAGCAGGTGACATCTCAGTGATCTCCCAGGTTCAAATTGTTCTGGTTCTCTGCCTGTGCCCCAAGGTGCCAGGAGGTTAATGTAAAGTCTGTGGACACTAAGAAGAGCCTATTGTGTCTAAACACTGTTCACTGAAAATCTTTTCACAACAGATGTTCTTTGAAATTCCAATACTAACTCCTGCTGAGGACAGTAAGAGTTCTGTACATGTTAAAATCTTAAAATTAGTTATTTTATGAAGTTAATTCAGCTGTCATCTTGCCAGGGAATAACAGTGGCTGAGATTTTTTAATTATTATTTTTTTAAACAGGACAAAAAAATAAAATCAGCACGTTAAATGTAGATTTTTTTTTCTTGCTATACTTCTGTGTATCTGGGTAGAAATATCCCAGGCTTGATACTAAACAGTTAGAGATCTCCCTTAATCCAGATTTAAAATATGAATTCAAACTCTAAAGAATCGCAGAACCTCCAAAAAACAGGAAATGCAGGAGCCGAGTCTGGTGGTTTTGGCTCGTTCAGCACTGCCTTCAGTGGAAATCTGTGGATCAATATCCTTTCCTTCTCAGCAGCCACTGCTGAACCTTCAGGGAGAATTAGAGCTAGTTCAGGGCTGCCCATAGACTTTGGTTAGAAATCTGTGCCCTGAGCTGTCAGAGCGCAGTCTCAGTGCTGCAGCAGGGACACTGAGGGCACTGGCATTCCAAAATAAGGTCTATGAAACTCCCATGGACAAGTAGTGCTAAAGACTACCTGCTTACCAGCTTGTCATACTTGTGTATTCTGAATCAAAGGATCCATGTGACTAATTGAACTTGTGTTTAAAAGTTTTCATGTGAATAGTTTGGGCAAATTGAATCTTGTTTAAAAGTAGCAGGCTGTCCCTGTGCCTGGCTGTATAGTCTCTCTAATACACAGAATGTAGGGTTTTCTGTATGTCTGAGGAATAACATGAACGTGCAAACTAGTTTTGCTTTCTCCTGGTCAATCCCAGTTTTAATTTATTTCATCATCTTTAGTGTCTGGTGTGTTCTGACTTGACTGTGCTTTGCTTGTGTCCCAATGTGCTGGACTGGTGGCAGGGAAAATGAATCATTCCAAACCAAATATGACTGTAGAACTACAGTAATTGTTGAGTTTGGGATTGCTTTGCTTGCCCAGGATTTTTTTGAACCTTCCAAATTCATGGGCCTTTCTAATGAAATCTCTTCAGTTTCACCTTCAAGAATGACAGTTTTATTTTGAATATTAATATTCAGTGTATTGCATCGATAGGTTATTACTTATGGAAAAATATATTTTAAGCTTTGATCATGCCACTTTCTTTAGGCTGTCAAATAAGAGCGCATGTAAGGAAGAATTAGTAAACAAAAACTATTGGGATTTTAACCTTTTAACTTTGTTCTGTGGTCTCCAGAGCAGAGCACGTTGTTGTTGCCATATTACCTTAACTGGGTCTTGTGGATGTATCTGTGTTCGTCTGTCTGCAAGAGAGAACTGCTTGCCGCCAGCTTTGTCGGGTGTAACTATGACACAGTTCTGGCTGTACCAGATCATCTGAAAAAGGAAAAAATTACAATGCTGCTTATGTATCGGGGAGTTTTAGCATGTGTCAGACTCTGTACTGCAAATGTCATTTGCTTGGTGTCAGGAGCTGGTTTTTGCATGCTAATGGTTATTTTTATTATTTTTTTTTAAATGTGGCTTTTATCTGCATGCTGAAGAATTCAGTATTGTGATCTCTTTCATGTGAAATATTGCCCTAATATTTATTGTCCTTATTGTAGGCAGGCAGTGTGACACCTAAATCACCCTCCACTGACATCTTTGATATGGTTCCCTTTTCTCCCATATCCCCTCAGTCATCAACACCTACTCGCAATGGTACACAGCCTCCTCCAGTACCCAGTAGATCTACAGAGATCAGTAAGTTCTGTAACAACTGACCTAAGTTTTTGCTTACATTATTTTTTTTAATAAAGCATCTTTAAACTTCTACTTACATTTTGCATGAAAAGCCAAATACAGTCTTTGTATATCACATTCAGTAATGCCATTTCATTTTTGTACCATCTTCCCAAAGTCATTGATGTTGCTACCAAGTTACATTATAAACAAACTTGCTGAAACTATTATATAAACATTTTGAAGGAATTTGGTTGGGGATTTTAACTCAGCTTTTCTTTTACAGTATCTTTTTTGTACATCAAGAAATACTTTCACTTTCTGTTAGTTCTTTCCTTGTCAAGCCACATCTAAAGCCTACATTTCTGGGGAAGACAGCAGGTGGAGTAAGTATGGTGATGGTGATGCAGAATGGAGAGCTGAAGAACTCCTTCAAGAAGTAGACTATCTTGGAATGCTGTTTTTAATACTACTTTTCATAGTGTGTACAGCTTTGGGGGTTTTTTTCAGTTATAGTTGATGAACCTCTCCAGATTTAAAGGTCTTCAAAAGATGACTAACAGTAGCAATTTTATTTTGCAAAGTCTTGAAAGCATCTAGGGTAAAGTTCTTGACTTCTCTGGAAGTCTTTTAGGAGTACAGAAAGTATTTCTAAAAGCTTTGGAAGTCCCTTGAGGGAGGGGAGAGTGAATCATACACAAGTGGTGTTAGAGACTGTACAAATACACCAGGCTGTGTGTAGTATCTTCTATTTCTGATGTCTATTTTGGAATGGACAAGGAACATTACTGTTAGTGCCTGCCACAATACAAAATCACATTTGAAGGGATTCTGCCTTGTTTGAGGCACACCACTAGGATATAGAATTTTCAGCTCTGAATGAGAGCTAGGCACAAATAAAAAAACACATTTTAAAATTTCAGTCAGTGAAGGTCTTCCCTCCCCAAAACCATATCCAATGCACCTTTTGGTTCCATTGCTCAGAATGTCTGTCACCTTCTAAAGAGAAAGTAAATGTTGAGGCTATTAATTCAATTTAAAAAACTGTTCTTTTTAAAGAGAAGGTTTTAAATTAGTTTATGAATTTCTATGGGATTCTCAAAAGATATATTAACAGAATTTAAGGTTATTCCATTAAGAATAGTTAATATTAACCACTTTCATATAGCTTAAAAGAGCATTAGAATATTCTAATAGAATATTAGAACTGCTCTATGAGGAGCACTCCTTTTGTGTTTTCAAATTTGTTTTTCTGAAACTACAGGCAATGACATAAAATAGATCTAAATGTGCATATCCAGCTTCAAGAATGGTAACTTAGTATCTTGGCCTGTAGTTCAATTCCACTTATTTTTTTAGCTATTTTCCTATCTCAGTTCTATTGAATTGTGACTAGAAATCTTGGAAATTCAAGCTATGTAGGTTTTGTAACTGTTTAGTTGGTGGGTTTTGTAATATAAAAAATAAATTGCTTATAAAATTATATACACTGTTTGAAATAGTAATTTCTTCTCCATTTCATTCATTTGCATTCAATTAAGATGATGTAGTTCAGAGTTGTGCCAGTCTGTTAATTCTCTGCTCCTCAGCTGCCACTTCAGGGAGAGATTACAAAGTGCACCACGGTTTTATACTTTTGATCCCTGCTCTTTCAGTCTGTCATTACTATAATAATGTGCTATAATACATTGGTTTATATGGTGGTATTGCTGCCAGTACAGGCAAGCTGGCATGTCTTTCTCCAAGCCAGGTGGCTGGCAACGAAGAAGAGCCAATGTTTGGACTTTCCCATTTTCTGAGATAGTCTTTTTATGTTTCTATCCCTTTCTTTGCCACTGCACTTAAGCAGGGTTGTTTTCCATCACTTTAGATGAAGTTGCAGGGGGATTGTGTTGGTTTTCGTAATTTTGGTAATTTACCATTACCACATTCAGTAGTAAACAAAGTGAAAGACAAGGATGTGCCATCCTTTTGCTAGTGTCAACCTCAGTTACTCTGTCTGTCTAAGTAGGGTTAATCTGTCTGTTACTCAGGGACGGCACTTGTGCTGCTCAAGCAAAATGTGCTTTTAAAAGCTAAAGATCATCTTGCTCATCAACTGGCAAGTTTGACAAGTCAGCCAAAGATAACACTGCATAGGAAAGACATGGCCCATTTGTACGAAACCAGTAATAATACCAAGCACTTTGGACTCCTCCAAGACCAAGAGCTTCATAGGTAATAATTGGCACCAGGATGACACTTCTTCCCATAAAGAGAAATGCTACAGTTAGAATTTTGCTTACCAGCCCTTCCTTTGCTAATTTCCCAGAAAGAAAATTGTGGGGTTTTAAATGATACCTTTGGCTATGACTATCTCAGAGTATGTAGTCCAAGAAACCCAGCATTCTAATTTTAGAGGAGCACAACAGGAGTGCATGTTGGAATGGCAACTATATCCAGGTGTTTAAGCTTTAAAAAAGGAAGATGATTCTCAAAATTTTGAGTTCATATTCAGCAGTGTAGCCGAATAGCTACCCAGTAAATGTCTGCTCACCACTGGCTATATCAGTGATAGCAAATAGATTATTTTTACCTGTCTTAAAGGGAACAATGACATGATCTTTGGACAGGAAGTTGCAGATTGAACAAGTGCATGGTGACCCCTTAGGTAATCATTGCAAAATAGTGCAATACCACCAATGCAATGCCAGAGACCGTGCTGCCGCTTTCTCATGGAATAAGGGTTTGCAAATGTTCCTGCATGTTATCTGAAGTGACAGAATTTATTAATTTTATTTAATTAAAGGAGAAACTAATTTATGTATTTCTCGTTGACACAGCATTTTTGTCATATCTCAGAAAGGCACTGGAGAGGAATATGCTATATTGAGTTGTTTAAATGCATCATGAATAACCCAAGGTCACAACTGGCAGATGTAGAAATCTGCTCTAAGATGCTCTCTTTCCAGAGATATTTAAGAGTATATTGTCAGAGTAATGGCTCTTATATTTCAAAAAGAAAATATATGGAGTAGCCTGCAGCTATGGGAGAGGCTTCCTGGACTTCCTTGCCACAAATTATTCCAAATATTTTCTTGGGTGCTTGTGTAAGTGTGATTAATTTTTATTTGTCATCACAGCTGCTCCAGTACATCTGGGGAAAGCATATATCAGCATAGCTCTGGGCCTGGATGATAGCTAAGGTAAAGACTGGGATGTCAAATGCAGCAAAAACACCAAATATTTGTAATTTTGTTTAGTCATTGCTAGTTTTGAATTTATCAAAGAGTGCAGGGGGCCATTCTCCAATATTACCTATTTCTTCTGAATGTCAGATAGGTCCCATAAAAAAGAATTTATTACTTGTTCATGTCTTTCCGTGGTTTTAGTTGCAGATGTAAAACATCAGCATTTCATGGGGTTTGAATTGGTCAATTTCACAAGCTGTGAATTTGTTTCCATCCAGAAAGGAGTGAGAAAGGGAAAGGAAATATGCACTGTTCAAAAGGATTGTTTTCAAAGGCTTACTGGTTCCTGTGCATTGGAGAAAGAAATGCGTGTCTATGCTACAGTTTTGGGGAGTGTGTCAGGCAAGAAATTCTTGTTATAGTTAATCTTCATGCAAATACTTTACCCTGAAATAAAAACTTACCATCATTGTCATCATAAAAACCCCCTCCATCACCAGTGGAGTGATCACTGGCAGATAAGCTCGTGGAGATCCCATGCAATAGTGCAGCTCTGCAGTGAAATTTTAGTATTTCTCCAGTTTACACATGTTCTTCAAATACTGATGATGTTATTGAAAATGTCTCAAGGAACTTTGTCCCTTCCTCCATCTTAGCAGTGCAGTCTCTCGTATAACACACAAACTTTAAATGCAGAAAAACAGTTGTACTGTGGACATTTTCAGCTGTGTTACTGAAATGGTTAACAAGATGTAGTTCTCAAAATAATAGTGTTCACAGAAATTGAACTAAGTAATACTTCTTTATTTTGAATTTGTTCCTGTGCAGAGTTTATTAGGCTCTGTTACTTGGAATAAGTTACATTCTGGTTGATTTTAAATTCTGTCTTGAATACAATATAAATTAAGAAATCTTTCACGTTAAAGGAAGAAGTGAGATTAAAGTCACATGAAAGAAGCTAAACGTTCTGCAATCCTCCTGCTAATGAGCTCAGAAGCATTGTCATTAATAAAAGCCCGATAATAAAGCATGAATGAGATAATATCCATAACATGGTACAAAATACTTGCTTTCAAAAATAGTGATAAGTCATAGTTCAGTACTAAGAAATTGAAAAGTTGTGTTCTTTAATGCTTTTTCTTAAATACATTCATAGAATGTTTGCTAAGCCTTGGTGTTGGAATTGTCTCCTTATGGTTGTCTGACTGCACAGAAAACTGTCAGCTTCTTTTAAGGGTAAAAAGAAAGAAAATGGACCTACATAATAAACAAATAGGCTATCAAGGGTCATAAAGCATAATCCCTTTTTTGCCTAGTAGAGGTTAAATTGAAAGCCAAAGCTGCTACACATCTGAAGATGATAGGAGCATCAGGGCATCTAAGGACACTGGTTATACTGGAGCAGACCCATTTTGGCTGTGATAGACGCAAGGGATGAGGGAGATCCTAATTTTTACATTGGATTATCTTATTTAGAGTCTCTTTTGCATGCAGGTGGTCTGCCTCTGCCAGGAAAGACTAGATTTCTTCTTGGCTCTAATGGGCTTTTGGAATAAGGCTCTCTGATCTGGGCCATCTCTTGGTCCCATGTGACAGTTTAGCCACAGTTTTTGAAATATGTAATTAATCAAGTTCCTGCTCAAGTTTCTGTACTTTATTATGGGAATTTCTCTACTTTATTGTGGGAGTGAATGCTGATAGCTGCCAGTTATTTAAAATGCCTGTAGTGCAGCCTGATTATACCTAATTGATAAAGTCAAAACACACAGAGACTGATATGCACAATAAATGTTGAAAAGCCTAAAATCCTGGTCTAAAATCCTGCCTCTAAGGATGCCAAAATAAAGGCATCTGTGTAGCCATATGCATGTGCTTCACCACTGATAACACGGCTGGTAACACTGCAACATGGGGTCAAGTGGTTAGTGGTCATATCCTGGTTGGTAAGGATAAATTTTATGCTTAACAAGAAAACTAGATAGTCAATGCTCTAAAGCTAACACTGTTTTAAGGTAGGAAGTGTGCTTACCAGGTTCCTTGCTGGACAGGAGACATCAGATATGAAGAACTTGCACTATACTGTTCTAATATGAAAAAATTGTATTGAAGATGTTTCTTATTCAGACAAAAAAGAAACAAACACCCCCACCCCACAGAATGCACACTGCAGTTAAGAAAAAGTGAGAAAATGTATGGTATTGACAGAAGGAAATTTGCAATCATTCTATTTATGAATCCAGATTTAGTGGAATTTTAGAGTAAGTGACAGTTCATGGTCTATGCTTTTTTCAGTCTTTCTTGGCTTGATCTTATCCAAAGTTTAAAAACCCTGGCAATTTTTAGTTTTAGTTACTACCAGCTGTGTACTGAGGAACCATACCAAGCAGAGGCCTTGCCTTCCCTCAGTAAGGGTAGTTGCTTGTCCTTACAAAGATGTCCTTAACCTGAGAAGTGGCAGACAGGGGACACAAAGTCTGGTTTGTTGGCAAGGATATGTTGTTGACATAATGTTAAGATGAATTTTGATAACTAATGTACAGTTGTTTCTTCTGCATTTTTGAAACTCCTTATATGTGTAGATTCCAGAGCATCCTTCAGTAGAAGATGCCCTCTCTGAACTGCAACTTATCAGATCTCTAAAATTCCTCTAGAAGACATAAGCATTAATGGAAGCTAAATAAAAGCTAAAACAAAAGTTTGATGTTGTTCTTGGAAAAGTATTAAATTTGAAAAACTGCTCAAGACCCAGCTTTCAAATTTGGATATTAAGAGTGGTGGTTGATGAGTTGTATATCTGGTGGTGCCATTATTCAGCTCAGAAGATATAAGCAATGTTGTCTTAGGTCATACCTTTGCACTCAGTGACTCCCTTTTCTGTTGTTCCAGAGAGAGACCTTTTCGGAGCAGAACCTTTTGACCCTTTTAACTGTGGAGCAGGAGATTTCCCTCCAGACATTCAGTCCAAACTAGATGAGATGCAGGTAACTTCTGAGTTATACAGTTTTCAATGGTTGTATGGCTATTCTTGAAATACATGTTTACAGTATTCTGAAAATGTATTCCAGACTCTGCACACTGATACATAGGAAAAAATATTTCTGTCTATTCCTTTTGTAAGTAAATTTCCTGGTCTTTGAGCTGGAGTTTGGATTTGCCTGAAGAGCCTTACCTGGTACCAATACAGTCAGCTGCACTAATGTAGGATTTCTCAGCAGTGTAATCAAAGTGATTTAGGGGCCATTCCCTGGAAAGGAAGGGAGTGAGCAAGCTGAAAAAGAGAGCTGATCCAAGAGCCCTACAGACACCCTGATCTCATTGCTCTTCAGTTCCAGCGATCACCATCTCCCCGGTGTACCCTCATCTTTCCTTCACTGGCATCAGTCTGGATTTTCATAACACTGCCATAGGAAAACTTCTGTGCTTACAGGGCCACAGCAATTTTTTGTTGCCTTTAAAAACAGCTGTATGGAACTCTGGGCAATTAAATTTTTGAGAATTGATTCAAGAATTCTGAGATTATGTGGTTTTATCAGAAAATGTAGATTCTGAAACACTCAACAGTATCTGTTCAGTTATTGACCCAATTTTAAAACAATTCTAGGAAAAAGCCCTCAAGTTTTGGAATAAATAACGCTCTTCAGTCAGACTTTTCAAACCACTAGTTCCTTGCCAGCTTGCTTATCTCTTTTTCAAGCAGCCTGTTAGCAAAAGGAAAGGCCGAAAATAATGGGAACTTGAATTTCTGGGACTCTGACTCCCCAGCAGAAAGTGTTCCCAGCTCTCTTGTGTCTCAGGAGCCCAAAAAGTCCAGACGCGTTAGCCCTTGGGCTCCTTCTCTTCCTCTCTTCTGCAGCAGAAGCATTTAAAAATGGCTTAAATGAGATTTAAATACCATTTAATTTTCCTGAGTAATTTTTTTTAATTCCTGTTCATTGTGAAATTTTCTTTTCTATGTCAGTTTAGAATGATGCCACTGACAAACTCCACTCACTGTGAAGTAAGAAAATCTTGGTCCCCTGAATTTAGCTGCCTCTAATTTCAAAGAGCAGCTAAAAGCCAAAACTGGCTTCCTTGCAATTCCAATAAAAGTGCTTGTGCTTTGGGAATGTTATAATGTTGTTACCAAGCCCTTTCACAGAAAAAGCAAATCTTACAGCACCTCATATTGATATATATATATATTGTTCCCTTTGTCTGTAGCCCGTTTTAGGGAAAAGTATAATGTAGCACCTGTGGCTACTAGGAATAATCCTGTGTCGATATTTAAATGTCACTCATTAAATGTTGCTGTTGCAGGTAACGTTTTGACAAAATTTTGAATTGTTAGCCTATAACACTGCAAAGTGCTGTCACCTCATAAAACATCAGAGAATGGAACAGCAGAAGTCTTTAAAAGATGTTTGAAATCATGAAATGAAAAGCTCCCATCACTGTTTGTACTCTCTGGACCTATAAAAAGCAGACAACCAACCAATAACAAAATCCCCAGATGTTAACAGTGTTACTGTGTCCTATTGTACAGAAAGGCAAAACGTTTTTGTTTTTCCAACTTCTTTGTACGCTTTATGATCTAATCTCACAATTACAGGATCTAGCATATCAGTCTTATATACCCCAGTATTTTTCCTGAAAATTAATCAGTGGGTCTTTATGTAGGCACAAAACTTGTCATGTGTAATCCAACTGAGAAAAAATGCAAAACAGAATGGTTATGAAAAGAAAGCATATTTTAACTTTAGCCAAAGCAAAGGCTGTGTGCAGTTATTTTACTATGTGGTTGGTGCAAAATACAGACAGGAACGTGCTTTTCCTAATGTCTCTTTTTTCTTCTTGTGCTTTCCTGGGTGCACAGCGTCAGCGATGGTTGGTATATCATATTTTAATAATGGTATTTAAAGCATTTACAACTGAAATGTGCATGTGTTTGTCTATGCGTTTATATATAAAAGCTTCTAAGATTCATGTTTTATGTATGAAACTCAGTCAGGACCATTTTCATTTTTAGGGGCCTATTGTTTTTAAGGCTGGGACAGCTCATTGTAGTTTTCTTTAGTCTGTCTTACGAGGTGCTAATACTAAGCCTTCATTTTCATAGCTGTTTGTTTTCTATGTGTACTAGTGAAATCTCCAGTTCTCATTATCAAACTGTCATTAGTGAAATGGTTTAAGCAAAACCTTTGGTACACAGATTGTTGTGTCAGTACAATCATATCTGTGAACTTATTTTTACTTGGAAATAATTATGTAAAACTTTGCAATGAGCAGAAGACAGCTGTGCTAGACTTAATGGTTGTTACATACCCAGCCTGTAAGAAGGAAGGTGAGATGGGCCAACAAAAGAATATGTAACATGCTCTGAGAAATCCAACATTAAGAAACGTGAAAGAAAAACGTGCAAGGGAATCTATTATCTTTGGATTGTGAAGGTACAGCCCAAGTTTCAGTAATTATGTATTCCATTAAAATATATAAAGGTAAGTTGTTTACAGACACTTGTAGTAGTTCAAAGTATAAACTTATTCTGAGAGGGTGTTAAATGCAGCTCATCCTACACTGAGGATGGCAAGAAGGCTGCCTTCTCGTGCAGAGCAATGGCAGCTGCCTCAGCAAGCATGCCCCAGTGTGCGGAACATCGTGTATTGGAAGGTGATTTGTAATCAAAGTGGGAGAGGAAAGCACAGCACAGAAGAGGCACTGGAAAATAAACTCAAGTAGTGGGTGCTTTTCCTTTGTATCCAATATACTGAACTTAATGAGATCAGATAAAGTTCCCTGGCTCCTGGGGGGACACTTTTATTTTTAAACTTCAGTGAGGATCCAAATTTCACACTTTAGCTTTCTATTCCATTTCTCAGTCCAATCTCTGCTGATCTTTTTGGAGAGCTCAAAACTCAAACATGTGCTGAGATGTGACTTTTACAGTTCAGGCCTCTCTCTGATGACTATCCAACCTCCTGTTTCTCTGCACCCTTATGCTGAAACATATTTTCATCTTTGTTTTGACTGTATCCAGACATTAGTAAAATTAATGTCTATTTTCCCAGAAATCTTGCAGTGAGGAGAAGTTTCCTTGGATCATGAATCATACCAGCAGCAGCTGCTATAATTCATTAAAATCTCAAGGTAGTTCATATCATAAAGTTTCCAGGAGCTGCAAGCCATTCTTCCTGCATGCCCTGAAGCAGTCAGCAGGCTTGACATCTTTCCACTTGTGAGGAGTTATGCTTAGCCTTCTAAATAATCTTCTCAGAGATATGTAAATTTATCATTGCTTCATTGGGCTTGTGCTCACTTAGGCTTATAGAGTGGAGTCACTGTGCAGTGATAAGTGAATCAACCTCAGAGCCGTAAGGTTGACTTTGGCAAGTCTATCAACTGATAAAATGGAAGTTCTTTGCCTTTTATTGTTTACTGGTTTTAATCAGGAAAGCTCAGAAAAGGTCTTCTTATAATTGACAACATTAAAAAAAAAAAAGGAGTTTTGGAAGATGGATTGCTTTTGGGCTGCTTTTCCTAGTTAAAACAAGTTCTGTTGCTCTTTTTAAGAGACCAATCATTTCCTTAAGTTCAATACCGTTACTTATCAGGTAACAAAGATGTTCAGTCCTTCTGTTAAAGTGCCTTTAAAGTCAAAATACTTACTTGGCAATGCCACCATGGGGATATGAACACAGAAACAAGGCACAGTATAGATGCACACTTCATAGCCCTTTCTGTTCCCACTCCTGGCCAGTACCAGGGGTGACCTCTTTCTGCATTCCCTGAAAATCAACAGATCAGAGGGATTTTCTGATCACATAAGGAGTTTTCTGTTTTCTGAACATTTAAAGTACAGGAAGCCATAGCATATGTGGTTGTTAATGAACAGGCAGAGTGTTACACTAAAACTGTATGCTATTAGAAGCTGAAGTGTCTGAATCTCACAAGGCAAAATATTTGAAGTGTTGTATATTAAAATTAGTGATACATTTTATCTATCTAATCTATATAACATGTTTACCAAGACCTGACTATATATGTAATTTACAAAATTCTGCCTAACACATTAGCTGAGTTTATTAGAGAAAAAAATCATGATTTATAATCTGCTTGGTCATTCCAACTGGCTTAGTTATTATTACAGCTGTGAATGCTGAGAATTGAAAGCAGGCATATGTTTTATGATGGCTACTGTAATGGTCATACATCAGCTTCAAGTAGGAACCACAACACTGGAGGGCCTGTGCAGCTCAGGGGGATATACAAATTGTAGTCCTGAAAGCACATGTAACACTCAGTGTTCTGCATTGCTGGGAGAATTACAGCACAGGATTCTCACTCTGTTAGCTGCATTAATCACAGTTCTGCTCTGGATGTAAAGGAGAATCTGTTCTTAAAGCCTTGTCTTCCAATGGCTTGCATGACTGCAGCTGATTGGATAATTTTCTTATTGTTATTTTTAAATTATATTGTGTATTTGCCAAAGTGTGCTTTTGAATATTCCAAAAACTCTCCAAGAATTTGGAGCTATTTTGCAAAGCCTGAGGGATTCAGAATGGTGATGGCTGTGGGAGAACTGTAGCCTGTCCTTTCCTGATCTTTGGAAATTTGGTTGCAATCACTCTGCCAAGGAGTCTGCTGAATGGAGACACTCTGATTATTTTTTTCCCTTTAGAGGGTTGCAATTAATTTAATGGAAATATTGGTCGAGACAATACAGCTTTCCTTAGTTTATACACCTACACACTTGCCCTGCACTTAAATATTCATGAGACTTTTTTGACCTTGTGTTTGCAACTGAAATTTGAGCCTACTGGTAACTGCAGTATCAGACATTTGATGGTTGTGGGCTTGCTGTGGTTTAGAGGTGACCATGGAAATGCCAAATCCCTGTTCCAGGCAGGTGTGTGCATGAATCATTGTTTGGTGTCCATGTGTTAACGCTGCAGTTCCTGGCTCTGCAGTAGTAGGGTTTCCTTCCTTATCAATTCTGCCCGGATTGGAGGTTGGGTTCTCAGGAATGCAACTGGTAACTGCACCTGGCAACCACATCACTGATTCCCTTCAGAACAGACAGTAGTTCATTATGGTAATAAAGTTAGAAAGCTTTTTCAATAATTATGATACATAAAGAGCAGCAATCCCTTAATGGATTAACATTGATTGCATTGCAAGTATGTGGAAATGTGATTGTTTAAAATCCAAAATATCACAGCTTAAAAGAGGAGGAGGAGGAGGAGGAGGAGGAGTAAACGGAGGTGGGGGGATGTGGCTGGAGTGAAGTTGCAGAAGGAAAGGTCAAGGAGGCCATGGTTCTTTAAGAAAGTAGAAATTGTTCTAAGTAAAGTCATAGCAAACACTAAGTGCTAAGTAACAAATTATCAGTTTGTGTGGAATAAAACAAAAATAAAAAAACTCCATATGATCAACAAAAGTGCAGTGAGATGTGTGTGTTTCCAAAATACATAATCTGATTTGCTCTTAGCTTGCCAGAAAAAGGGCATTGGAAGTGCAGCTACTTAAGATACCATCAAACAGTGCTTCAGTGTAGAGAATAAAGATAAGAGCACACGGGACAGGAGTAGGATATGTGTTTATTGAGGGCTCTCTGGATGGCTGAGGGTGAAGGTGGTTGTCCTTGTTAAACCCGTGTCTGTTCTGCTATTGCAGCTGATCAAGCATCCTCAGGTTTAAGCACCAACTGTCCCTTTAACAGCCTCAAAACTGGAAGCAGCCTTTAGACACTTTAAAAGTTTAGTATTTCAGGCACACTAATACTGCAGGGTTTACAATTTAACAGATTAGACTGTAGGGCAAATTATCTGAATTCTCCTCCTCTGTAATCAGTTCTCCTTTGAATGCAGTTACATCAATTTAATAGTACCCATTGGGTAAATGAACAATATCTGTTTATAACAGGATGTGTTTGGCTTGGAATTTCAGCTACCATTTGATTGCAATATCTTCTCCATTGAATATTTTTCCTTTTAGTCCTTTGAAAAACACAAAATAAAAAAAAATAAAAAAAAAAATAAAAAAAAAGGAAAAATATCGAATACAACAGCCAGCCTTGTCACCCAGATAGAGCAAGCTGGGTAGCACAGTTGGGGAGTGTTTACACCACAGTACTGCTACTGGCTTGTCAGCTCACAGTATGGATCTGCCTTTAGGAAAATTTAGCTTTAACTTGGAGATTCTCAGCCCATTTAGTAACTATTGCCAGGAGGTTTGTTCAGTTTCTCAGCATTGCTGTGCTGATAGCAGCAGCTGGTGGGGTTATTTGATATTCATACACTTTTTAAAATTCTAGCCTATGGTTTGAATTTTTTTGAAATGAATCTGGTTTCATGTGGGATTTATCTTCTAAAACCTAAAGGTATGATCTGAGGTACTGCTGTGCATTATGAGGGAAAGACTTGAGTTTCTGCCTAGTCCCATGGCAGATTGCTTTACAAAAAGGCTTATTGCATTTACAAGATGTTTGCTTGATGAAAGGACATGTTATTGATTGCACAGCATACAGTCACCGTTCTCTCACTGAACTCTATGTTAAGACAACACAGAACTGAGCATTTCAGCAGCTGCCACTGGAGTTGATGTTCTCATGACACTTCTATTCAGAGCCCCCATTTACAATTGCTTGAGGATCCGAAGTACTTTCTTTCACCTAACAGACTGAAATTTTCTTGACTCAAGCGTGACTTTTCTCTTGAAGGTCAAGCCACAATTATTCAGCTTCTTTTCAAGCAAAAAGAGAAACAAAAACAAGAGCATTTTTTCCCATGTTAAAAGTGCAGTTGTTACTTTAGCACTGCTGCAAACTGAGTAGCTTTTCAAAGCAAAATGGTTATAAAAGCACACGAAAAAAAGGTACTTGTAGAATGAATTTCTTTTCGATAGAGGAGATGGTAGCATTTAGCTTATAACCTTTTTAGTGTTTCTACTAATAAAACTGACTAAAAAGGAATTTTGGTCTGAACTTTTAAAGCAATTCATTACACTGTCTAAAAACCATTTTATTTTATTTCACTTAATTACATGCATTTAAAATGCACAGTTTGTTCATTTGGAGTAGAGCAGGTAGGATTTTATTTGGCTTTTTCACGAAACTCAGATGGCAGTGGGCATTAAGCCGCTGTCAATTTAACCACACAGGGAGCAATTCAGAAGTGACCTCCAAGATATGGTAGAGTACTGCACTTTTTGTTGGACTGCTCTTAAGATAGGGCATTACTGAATGTAGGAGACACCTGGGATTAGTAACAATGTCCATCTCTTACCTGTATTTTTAAAGCGTAAGTATAGTAAACTCTTTGCTCCATATGGCCCTAATATTTCCTGCTAATAAACCACGCTGAATTTTACTCAGGAACTACATGGTGAAATTCAAGCTTGTTTGTTTTTGTCAACCTATGTTTATGAATATTCAATATTGTTATTCTATAGTATTTTCTTCATTTTATATACGTATTGTGTTGATTTTGTTGTATGACATCCATCTTTTATAAATCAGCTACTAAGACTTACTAAAAATTGGCCAACCAAATAATGTGTTTGTGAATTCAGTCTGAAGTATCTTTGCAGTTTGTATGCCTAAAGATACGCTCAAATTTAGACATTTACAGAAAGAGAACATAATCCTCCAGAACACAATTTCCTTTTTACTGACTATGTCTTCTTTCATTGCAGGAGGGGTTCAAAATGGGATTAACTCTTGAAGGCACAGTGTTTTGTCTTGACCCACTAGACAGCAGGTGCTGATGCCAAGAAAGTAAACGTGAAATTCCTACACAGTGGGGTTTTTTATTGCTGAACACGTACTCACAGATATTATCCATGTGCCAAAAATTGCTTTTTTCAACATGTAAACTCTTGTGAGGCTTGCTTCTGTAAAAATCCAACTTTGTTCCAGTCTTTCCCTGTACAAATGTAAAAAGTTGTATTTGTTTATGATTTAAATTACACTCTTGTGTTTCTTTCTCCCACATTATGGCCCGAGTTTACTATGCTTTATGTCTATTAGCTTGGGAAAGCTCTTCAGAAAGGTCACATACCTCTCTCTGTTTGCAAATCTGCAGGCATGATTTTTACATAATACTTTACCTGGCAGCATTTTGAAATTATGCTTTTAAGGCATTAATATTCAAGCAGTAAGGTTATTAATATCTACTACTACTACCAAAAAATCAGTTTGCAGTGAAAAAGCATAAAATACTAACCATTGCTATACGCTTCAAAGGTAAATCTGGATGCAGTGTAATTGATTTCCATTACTGTGCGTGGTTACTGAGCTGTATATATATTGTTATTAGGTTATGGAATCCAGATTTTAGGTCCTTCATTCATGTTTTAGAAACTAACAAATTGTTGGCCTGCCAATTAGCGCTTCATGAGCCTAGAAGAACTGCTAAATTGCAGGATGGACAAAGTAATTGCCTTTTGTTTTGATATTTTATAGCTGAACTGTAAAGTATGTCATTTGGAATCCGTTACCTGCTAACCATAACTTAAAAGGAAGATTATGGTCTTGCATTTACTTAGGAATTTATGTAATTTTGTATATAAGCAGGCACTGGGCTCAGTTCTGTAATTGCTTTCAACACCGGAGTGTTTACAGTCAGGCTCTGTTGAGTAGTTTTTTCACTATCCACTTTTATGTCTTTAATTTTGAAACTTGCTGCAAAGAATTCAATATAAGTTAGTAAGTCCTTCATACCCACTTGTTCATGTCACAGAAATACCTGCACACCAAAATTTTCAGCTGCTGGTGACTTGAGTGCTGACCTGTCTATGTACACTCTTCATTTATCTTTACCATAAGCAATAAAATACCATCTTAAACCTATCTCAGAAAATTATTATCACTAGTTCAATTCAAAAACTTTAAAACCTCTAATATTTTCCCCTCAAAACATACAAATGTGGAAAAAACCTCAATTTTTGAGTTGTTTTTTACTGTTTTTTTCCATGAGAGTTTTTTTGCGTGTGTGTTACTTATGGTTTTGTCCTTGATGATTACAGTTTACACCAAAAACACATTTTGCAACTTTGTCATCACATGTGTATCTTTATCCCTAGTTCAAGAAAGTATTTGTGCATGTCCCTTTGGAGTCCACTGAAGGAATGGGATTTGCTGAGTTTGATACATGCTCAAGTACTTTGCTGAATGGGGGCCTTAATGTCCTACATTACATTAGTCTTCCTTCTTTCTTATTCTGTGGTCATTATTCATAAGGAGTATTATACAGAAATATATATATAAAAATATATGAAATCACTAACAAATAGAATAGTATATGTTTCATAAAGAAAAGTCTTTATAATTTTGTTTGTCATATAGTATTTTGGAATTTGTATAATGAGGATGTTTAGTAGCCATAGCAATGGCCTTTTTTAACAAATAGAATTTGTATTTTTATTGTACTTTAAAAAGCTTTACATAATAAGCATCTATTTAGTGGTCATTTATTATCAATGGTAACACTAAGATAATATTTGCACATTTTAAGAAACCTTTTTCGTTACTGATTTTTATGATATGACTGCAAATGGCATGGTTCAATCTTACGTACCTGGTCAATCCATACAAAAAATACTTCAATCAACACAACAGTGCATTTTTAATTTTTATGTGATCCAATTGGAAAATGTATTTCTATGTAACCTCAAATGTCTGTTTAATTTTGCCTAAAATAAATGTTTTTAAATAAATTGCATCCTAGAACAGTGTTCATTCAGTAAAATGGCCAGTGGAAGGGAGGGTGGGGAGGAGCTGAAGTGTTGGGCAGGACCTGCCCCAAAGGATGGTTTAGTGCTGGAATGTGTCACCTTACATCCAGGAAAGGATCTGATCTCAGGGTAGGATAGTTCCAATCACTTTTATTACTAAGTTTGGTCTAATCTGCAGCCTGCAGAGAAAAGTCTTGTTCTATATGCAGCTACTTCATACTAATAATTAGGGAGTAACTCTCTCCACAGCACTTCCTGGATTTAATTGACTTTCCTTATTGCCTTTTTCGATTTTACATACTTCTCTACTGAATGTCCTTGGCTGGTGACTGACCCTGATGGTTATTTAAGGAGGGAAGGATGTAACTGAAGTCTTTCTGAACCTTAGAAAGCAACCTTTGTCCACCAGGTGCGTTAATGGGCAGGCTGCTGCAGATGGTGTTGATGCTTTTGAGAAGGGAAAACTAATCGTAAACCATCCGGTAATAACTTCCTTTGCAAAATTTCTCTTCAAGGTGATACTCCAAACCCATCTAACCACTTCCATTTGTGGAAATGGGGCTTGGACACTTCATGGGAATGCATGGTGGGAGGGCTGGAAGGTAAGGAGCATCTGTCACCTCCTGTGAGCTCTAAACACAAGCTATTCTTTCCCACTGGTATCAGT
This sequence comes from Sclerurus mexicanus, assembly GCA_013396755.1. Classification (NCBI taxonomy): domain Eukaryota; kingdom Metazoa; phylum Chordata; class Aves; order Passeriformes; family Furnariidae; genus Sclerurus; species Sclerurus mexicanus. The sequence goes on along the minus strand of VWZF01002261.1, from coordinate 2,982,528 downwards.
GTTCCTTTACAGATAGTGCAGTGACATCTTGTGCTAAGTCTTCAGGCAATTACTTTAAAAATACCTGTTTGAGAGCAGTGCAAGAAGCCTCGATGATTGCTCCTGCTCTGCTCAGAGGAAATGGGAGTGCTGCTGTTGCTCACAACAGAATGCTGTGAAAACTGCCTCGTTACAAATTTCCATTCTTTCCATTACCTATTGAAAGCACAGGCTCTGAGCTTGCTAAAAATCGACTTGAAACCTGGTGTGGGAAGAGAATGTGAAGTGATTCTGCTAATTGTGTAACTATAGGCATTTCACTTGATAGAACTCGGTAAAAAGAGCATCCTCAGATATGGTGCTAATGAGTGATGAACAAGACTTTTTTTGACCTGTAAATTTGTCCTCCAACAAAAATAAAATACCAATGCAACTGTGTGCTGCCCATTTTGTCCAAACTTTTTTCTTTCTTTGGGATGCCTTTTGTCTTTTTATTTTTCCTTCTTTAATCTGTGATCACCCTGCTGATCATGCTAACTGCTATACCTGAGTAACTGAGCTGCTTAGGTCAGAGTTCTTAAGTCAAATCAACTTATTCATGGTGAGTTTGTGCATTTTTTCTTTTTAACCTTTGATATATCATTTTAGGATATTCTTATCTTAGTTCATTGTCTTTACTTCTGATGGGTTTGTAAGTGGTTGTCTTGTCCTTCCAAGTGACAGATGTGATTTGTGCTAAGCATATAATTGATCAAACTGGCAAAGATCAAATCCTTCATGTGGTGAAAGGAATTATATTCCATTTTGGCTTCACTGATGGAAAGGAAGTAAGGAAGGAGAAATTCTCACACTTGCAGAAGTAAGTATGGTTGTGTAATCCCAGAGGTGATTGAATGTGCCAAGGAATGGGGCTGGCTCTGAGACTTTATGATGATTAATTTTCAATTTGTGGAACTAAGCATGGTCTCACTGTCACCAGAGGATTCTGCTTCACAAAAAGAGTCCCTTCTGCAAAGGAGGACAGTGCCACGGCCTGAGAAATCTCTGGTTAAACACCCAGGACCCCTATTTTCACTCTATCGCATGTGTCACTAGAGATTGTCACCCTTTGGACGCCCTCTTATGACAACAAATGTGTTAATAATTACAGGCAAGCTCTCAGCTTATTTTGACACTTTTTGTTGTTGCTTTTAAAATTAGAAGACGCAGACGTGACACTTGGAAAAGAAATCTGAGTAACTGGCCATATGTTTTAAAATGCAACCAAAAATGCCTGCTAGGTGGTGTTTGGTAAATTTCTGCTAAACTACAGCAAGTAAGCTTTGGTACATAATTAGCCTGCTATTTTTCCTGCTCCCCTTTTAAGACAAATCCTCAATGCGAGACTTAGACATGAGTTACGTTGTCAGCTGGTAAAAAGTACATAGCAGTTCTCATCAATGAAACAGAGAACAGGATTTCAACTCCATGATTTTGTTCAGTTATTTCAGAACAGTAAGGCTGTGTTTTTTCACGAGGAAAGGCTGACATTCGCAAGACGTGCTACTTTCTTGAGATGATTCAGTATTCAGTAAGTGTTGGTGCATAGATTAGATTAAAGAAACTGCACATTTATTTATTCAACAGACAAAACACTTTCTAGAACTATAAGACACTTCCAGTGGGTTGCATGGACTGCTTGCATAATTCTTGTGTGTGATGGGGTAAAGGTTTCCAAATGATGAATATGCAATTTAGCTTTTGTGTTTAAGAAATTTCTCAAGAATCTAATTTATATACAGTTTGGGATAACAAACCCTGCAAGTTTAATCTCCTACAGCAGATTCTGGAATGGATTGAACTTATTTCAAGGCTTTTGTGAATCACAGCAACCTAAATCAACATATTTCAGCCCTTGGACTTTTTTTTTCCTCCCTCCCTATTCTCCACTGTTTATTTCAGCAAGGCTTATGCCTTGCAACAAAGATTAAGAAGGAGCAGAAACAGGTTAGGAAGGAAGTATAAAAGAAAATTAAAGGAGAGCAAAATACTATCTTTTGCCAACATCAAGCAATTTAGTCGCATTGTACTTTTTTGTGAAGCTTAACTGATGCGACAGCTTCTCTAGTTCTGCCTTTTCATGTCCATCTCAGGACTGTGCAAGAGCTGCCAAGAAGCAGATCTGCCATGTCTGCAGCCTGCAGGAACTGCTCTTGGAGCTCTTTGAGCTTGCCAGAAGCGAGGAATGTTTTTCCTACCCTCGGTAGCATCACACAGAGTAGGCAATTCACAAGGAGCCTTGTCCAAGATGCCTGCTTGCTGCATTCCATTAATTTACCCTAATTTCTAGTAGTTTGTAACATATTAAAGAACTGGCTGAGTTGTATATGTAAGGAAGGCTTCCAGAAGGACTGTCTGCTGTATTAAACTATTGCAAAGGTGTTTTAGCTAATTGTCCTTATTCCAATATAGATTGGAAAGTGTGACAGTCATCCATGTTTTCTAAATGCCTGTCCATAAAATGTTTACATAAATTAATCTCCTTATGATGAGAGCTTTCCCAAAACAAGAGTCTTAGAATAGACCTGTAGGAATTTTCATTAATTCAGTTTCCTTTGCAGCTTCATCCAACAATCTTCTCTGACTAGAAAGCAACTCAGAAAATCTATTGGACTGAGCATTTCTAAATGCTACCTGAAGTTCTGCCATGTGTGAAATACAAATAGTTGCATGTTTGATTCCTTGTTAGATTGTATTCTGTAAGTATTTTATTCAGTAAAAAACAAGATACTTTTTGAAGCTTCTGCACAAAAATTAGTATTGGAATATTTGTAACATGTTTCACTGAAAATAACCCATGTTTCACTTAAAATAACAAAATAGCTCTAGGAATCAAAGCTAGTTTGCTTTGGAAAACATGTATTTTAAATATTTTTGTGTTCTTGTTTGGTTTTTTGTGTTTTTTTTTTAAAGAAACTTCATTGTTTTCAAACAAAGTGACCCTTGACACTGAAAAGACTGAGAAAATCCTTAGCCTGTGCACTGCAATAGGACAAGGTTCTAAAGAAGTTATGGTTCTTGAGGGAGATAAAACAACAAAACCTATTTGAAGGGCCTTGATAGACTAAAAATCTGGGCTTCTTTTCATCCTCATCATTAAATTCTAGGATATGTTAGAACAATGTTATCATTCACATACATACTTTGCTAATATTTTTGTAGTAGAAAAGAACCAATATAATGGCAGACTAAAGTAACCTAGAGTATAAACAATAGGAATGAGTGTCTTATGTTTTTGCAACCTTCTATATATTAGAATAGATCTGAATTTTTCAGACCCTTCAACCCTGTAAAATAAGGGCATGAACCCATATAATTTGTAACAGATAAACCTGGAATACAAAATGAGCAACTACACCTGGCAATAAAGGTAAGAGAGTTTTCGAAGTGAGTGAGAGTTAGTGAGAAATTTTAGAGGGGAATGGAAATGTTCTGTGGGATTGCTTGTCTGACTGGGCTTAGCTGTGCCCTTCTCATGAGTAAGGCAGCATTTATGTAGTTTTATCTGATGATCTGCCATAATGACGCTGAGAATAAATAAATAAAATGCTTGATGCTGTTTCCAGATTTTCAGTAGAAGTCTCATGATCAAAACTTTTAATCTTGACTTTACAAATTGCAAGTCTGTTTTCCCATCTTCAAGGTTTTAGTGAGTCTGTGCTAAAATCTGTCCCTCAGGGTGTTAAGGATTGTTAGCTCTCACTGAGTGTATTTTGGTAGTACCTGCAGATTGCCATAATATTTAATGTGAAAAGGTTAGATAAGGCTGTGATCTGTGTCATCACAATCAGATGCTGCTGTAACATTGCCATGGCTTGATGTATGAAATTGGAGTAATAGAGTGTCATAGAAGTTTCCATTATCTAATAACCGTTTAAAAAAGCAGGTATTTTAAGAGAACAGAATCTTATTTAAAGGCTGAAATATGTGACTAGATAGTTAAATAAACAAGATAAATTGCCTCTTGGCACTCTAAGAAATAAACCAGTAAGGCCACTAAAGCCACATGAGTCATGGACCATAATGAATTTACTTGAAACTTAGGAAACTAGGGATTTGTTTTCTCGGGACCACAGATTCAGTCTCTCACAGACCTCCCTTGTTAAAAAGCTGAATGCCAAAGTGAAAAAATATCCCACACAATATTCTAAACAATATTTGACTCTGATGCAATACATTGCTGTAGATAGGGTCACATCAAGGTTGAAAACATGATCACCACAAGCAGTAGTGCAGTTTGCATATTGTCAGTTCATCCATTTAGAAATAACAGCATTACTCACAAAAGGCATTTACAGAAAAAATCTGAGACAATGGTTAAGATGTTATGATTTTAAAATATGCATGGAGGGATCATCCTGATTTTTGGTGTGTGCTCATAAGCAAACTTTTATGGTTGCAAAAGGTACTGGGAAGCTGTGAGAAAGGTATAAAATAAGAAAGCTAACATAAGTGAGATTATCAGCAGGAAAAATCTGAATCTACATGACCACACAGCCCACAGAGAACATTCCTGTTATGCTTAACTGCTCTGAAAGGATAAATTTTGGGGCATCTGTGAGCATATAACTGATCCCGAAAATGCTACTGAGCAATATCAAAGGTCTAAAACTACAGTATCACAGCGTTCCTGATGGGTTTCATTTGTCAGAAAAACGTGGGACAAAATGTTCACACTATTTGTAGTTGTATTTACTTATGGACCTATTCCCACTGGAATGGGAGAGCTGATCCCTGTGGCTGTACGCTGTGTGCTGTGCTGACAGTGATGTGCCAACGGGGGTGCTCAATGCTTTGCCTCCAGAGACTGCTGCTTCCAGAGGTAGCTCTGGAGTCAGGAGAGAGGAGGCTGAGGTGGTTAAATGGGGAGCTGCTTCACACACCGCAGTTTCTGAACAAGAATACAGATTGCCAAAGCTGACAGAGTTTGAGGAAATGTCAAGTCAATCTCCATAAGGATTTCAAGCACGAGGCAAATAGATGCAGACAGACATCGAAAGCATTCCAGACACTGGTCCCTCTCTCAGCTGTTACAAAGCACAGAATATTTAAAAGTTTCTTTTTCTCAGCCTGAGAGTAAACCCATGGGAAAAGGGATCATCAGACACGTTCTGTCAGAATTTTTATTAAATAGAGACACATTCTGCCTCCCATATTTAATTAAAAAGCAGTAAGACAGTAAGCAAGAGAGAGTTAAATGGTATGTATGAAAATGCATTTCCCCTGTGTTTTATAAATGCAAGCCCTTGAAACTCGGAGTATTTGTACATAGAAATTCTATTTGTTTGAATACTGCTTATTTTTCTTATAATTGCTTAGATTTAATGAATTCATTTTTATTTTTTCACAATTTCAACTTTCCTAGAGAACTTTCTGGAAAGCTGGAAGTACAAGGTGTGTAAAATAGTGGTAAGCCTGTTTTTTCTTAGAACTTAAAATCCAACTCTCTTCTTAGGACTCACAAATTGCATGTTGATATTTCAAAGGGTAAATAAGCCTACAAAGAAATTTGAAACAAATTCATGTTGTTGGCCCCAGGAGTCAAGCAGTTTGCCAGGAATGCTGAATTAGTTTGTAATCTACAGCCCCTGTCTCCTCATGGTTGTGCTTTTCTTTTCCCACACCTTATGTAACAGCATCACAGGGCTTGAGTGTTGACTGGAGCTGATCCAGGGTCACGCTCCTGGAAAGCAGCCTCAGGTGCCGCTTTCCAGGAGAACACTGTTGTAAGCAGGAATCAGTGGGGAATTTGTACCTATTTAGGTGTGAGCACACAGGGAGGCAAGTTCTGTGCAGACTGTGCTTACCAAGACCTGCTGAAAGGCAGGAGAAATTCAAGGTGTTGGAAGTTTTGCAAACTGTCTGAAGAGCCCTGCTCCACTTTTTCTGACCCAAGGTACCTGAAGCAATAATACCCAGTGCTGAGACCAGCTGTGTAGGTGACTGCAGCTGTTTGCAGCTGGGAGACTGGCACAGGACAGTAAAAACTGGCAGGTGGTGTCACTGCAAACCTGCAACTTGATGCAGCCACTTCTGAAACTATTTGTGTAGCGTGTTTTGAATTCTGCACAATATGCTGCTTGGTTTTTCTCCCTCCTCTCTCTTTTCTGTAGTCCAAATAATGCTTCTAAGTCTTTTTTTTAGGGCAGCTTCTTAGGGCAATGTTGATACCACCTTGTAGTCTAACTTTTTCATCCAACCAGCTATTGAATTCTGGTCAATTCTTGTTCCAACAATGCATAATAAGTATATGCTAGAAAAATATTGTCAAATTTATAAAGCAGAAAAACAGTGCCATACTTTTATTTTATAAAATTAATTTCTTACTGAAATTCCTGTGTGCTGCTCTGGGATTGTCTTCTACAAACTGTCTTTTCAGAGCTGATTTGTTAGGGGAAAGTATGTTTACTTTTCAGTTGCACTGCTATATGGGATATTTCCCAAGCTTTTTACCACTGTAGGTGCAGCAGGTTAAAGACAGAAAAAAGCTCCTGCCTCTTTTCCGGTCTCCTGGTGTCATTGAAAGTCCGGCCATTCCTTTATCTGCATATTGAGATTTAGACATAAATAAAATTGTAAGTATAACCTTTATCTTTTTTATATTGTTCCATGGCAGTTATCCTTATTCCTTTAAAGTAAACAAATGTCAGGAGTTCAGGATAAGAGCATTAAAGGCCTTCTTCTGTGGAGCCAAATTCCAGCAGGGCCTGGCATCAAGGGGATTCACCCTGTGCTTTGGCACCCCATTGTACACCTAGAGGGCAGCTATGGGGTATGGCCCCTGAATTGGGCTGCTCAGGTGACCCTCTGGGGCTCAGCAGTGGGAAAGCCATGCTGCGCTGTGCCTTTACAGCCATCAGTGTAGCAACAGTCTCCTGCTTCCAGTCCTGTTACTCAGAGCTGTGCACACAAAATGGGACAACCGAGGCTGCTGCAGCCATCAGCTCTGCGCTGTCTTGCCAAGCCCTCCATCCCCTGCTGTACCTTAAGCAAGCCAGGAGGGTGGAGAAAGTCACCTCCCGCAAGGTGATGTGAGGTAGAGCAGAGACCCAAGTATGCAGGAGGCGTTGTGTGGCCCAGCTGCCCCTTCTTGCGCTTGCTCCACATGGGTGGTGACTGAGAGACTTGAAGCTGCTGGGAGCAGTGAGGAGCCATTCCAGTTTCTGGGAACAAAAGGATGAGACAGACCAGAAATGCCACCCTTGGCCACCCTTGTTGACTCTGACACCCATATATGCTAAGGTGTCTTGCAGATGCTGATGGGATGTCTGTACCCCCCACTGAACTTAAATGAGCCTTTGGTGTTTCAGCTCTGGACTCCAGCCTTCTCTTCCAGCTCTCCAGTCCCTGTGCCCACACCAGAGTCGTGCTTGCATAGTCAGAGCCACACTCATTTATCTGGTCTCTCGAGTAGTTTATACAAGACTTGTTTTTCTGTTGTTGAATCTCACTTGATAGGCCTTAATTGTTTGGGGTTTTTTTCCACAAGCTTAGAATGCTTCCAGTGGAGCATCTGCCGACAGAGAAACCAGGCTTCAAGCACCACTGCTGTAGGACTTGTTTGAAGCATGAGCATTTAAACCTCATGAAAGGCAGACTAGATACTTCTGATGAATCAGTCCCAGCTTCCCATTAAAGTCTGTCTGGAAGGGCTTTCTTTGTGTGGCTGCCATCGTGGTCCTCAGCAGTTCATTTGGGGAGAAGATGTTGGTTAAGGCCAAGCCAAATGTGCTCCTGTTTTCCACAGAACTGTCTCAGGACCTCTCGGTGGCTACGGCAGATTGAATTCACATGGAAAAGTGAATCAGTGCCTCACAGACTTGGCTGCCTCAACTATCCAAACTCTGCCACCCACACAATTCTCCGTGACTGATGCTCCTGCTGGATACTTTCATCCTCCTGTGTGTTGCTTAAGGCCTGTGTGCCATTTCTTAGGAAAGTGACCAACAGCAGTGCATGCTCCAAATTTGTGCATTAACTCAGGGTAAGACCACACATCTAAGCAGACTGTAAAGCTTCCAGCTTCATGTCCACCACTAATAGATTAATTAATTCCCAAATGGGCCACTGTCTCTGTCTGTCATAGCAGTCTCAAATTCCTAATGACTCCAGGACATTGAAGACCCTGTGCAAGTGGCTTTAGAAGATTCTGGTGGTCAAAGTCTTTCCACAATCTTCTTTCCTCTTCAATTGCATTAGACATAAGTGGCTTTCCTCTTGAGTCTTTGCCAGTGTGGCCAGGGGCTTTATTCCTGACTTCTGCTGCAGGTAAAATACTCTTCAGTCAGAGGTGGCCCTGGTGAAGAACAGGGCAGTGTGTGCCACAGACAAGAACTGTAGGATGCTGTCTGTCCATGCACAGGCTGCCAAGCCTTTGGCTAGGCCAGGCCAGGTGACAACAGCTTTATCAATTCCCTTTGGTAGTCGCATCTGAAGCTGGTGTCTGGACAGTCTGGCTGGGCAAACAAGTGTAAGCACAAAGGTTGGCAGAGGAGAAGGTCCGGGCTGGTGACAAAAATGGCAAGCTTTCACATTAGCAGCCTGTTAATGTAATTTAAAGGGAGAGGCACAGGAAAGACTCAGAGGACAGTGCAGGGAAGGGCAGGAGAAAAAGTTGCGTAATTCTGCTGTTCAATCACTCTTTCCATCTTGTGTCAGCATTTTTAGCAGCTGCCAGAGAACCAGTGAGCCACAGTTTGTGTGAGTATATATGTGCACAGCACATGTATGTCACAGGCTTTCTGTGACACTTGGGGCATCCTGTTTGGCTCCCCAGTACTTGCTGCCTGATCTATATCCAGTGATCCATGTATGTAGAGCACATGATAATGCAGGGGGATTCCGCCATCAGTCTGTGTTTGGAAATCATGGAACTTATTAACTGCAAGGAATCTCTTGGTCAGAGAGATACATGATTATGTTGGTGAATAGGAGTATGTTTTTACGCAGTTCTTTCATGGATCATTACACATTTAGTTTAATTGGCATTATTTTATAGTAACTTTTATTGACAGAGCATAATAAATTACTTCAAGGTGACAGTGGTTCTCTCTTTGATTGTCCCATAGTATCTATGCCTTAGATGCTTGTCAGATAACGTAGGCACTTACCTCCCCTGGGGCTGGCAGACTGTTCCTCCCTGGAATACATAGTATAATGTATTTCTAATCCTATCTCCAGGAAATTTAGTTAATTCTTGTTTTTCCCCTCTGGAAGAAATAAAATACATATTTAAGTATAAAGTTCATAATAATATAATTATCTACATTTATGTGAAATCAACCTGCAGTTTGAAAAAGGATACAGACCTTTTGCCTTTTTAAGAACACGGCAAGATTGGCTTATCAACAAACACAGTAAATTCCAGCTCTTGGCTTTAATCATGCAAATATTTATATATGCATGTGTTTAAATGCAGGTGCTTATATATAGGTCTCTATAAGTGTCTTCAAACAAAAAAAAAAACCCAAAAACAAAAACCAACCACAAAAATCTTTTGGAAGAGCCCACAATAGCACAGTAAGGAACCAGATGAAATAGGTGTAATAGCTGTGATCTTCTTCACTGCCAGATTAGGGATGCTGCAAGTCTTGTGAAATACTATTGTCCACCCAGACTTGGACTGCAATCTACAAGCTTACATATCCTAATGACTGGTGGTTTGTATGATACCATTTATGCCAACTTTACTTTGCAGATACAGAAAGAGTAAAAATAGAAATATTTGTAGTTACTCTGGCATTTTCAGTGAAGAGTAAAGGGGAGTTTCAAAGGATGTGGTCAAGAACGTGAAGTTCTTAATAAAGTAAAAATCTGTTGGCTTGCTACAGTTTGAGCCATCTGAAATTTGTGTGAGATGCTGTTATTCTAAAATGGCTAAGGCAATTTTATGTAGAAACAAAAAAAAATATTAGATGTCAGAGAGTTACAGTGAAAAGGCGGTTTTGTCAAAATAAACCACATTCTGAAGAGGGTTTTTTAGAAAACAATCAGTTCATTTCATGACTTAGGCAAAGCTAGCTATAATCTCTCTTTTCCATGTCTGTGTTCTCAGATATATGCATCCTAGTACTTGGGGTTTATCAAACACATTGTTAGCATTAAGAAGAGTTACTTGGTTAATTGTCTGTGTCACTCAAATCATCCCATGGGTCTGATGTTCCAGCTGCTCCCTTTTGTGGTAACGCAGTGGTATGAGGCAGAGAAGTGAGTACACTCCTCAGGAGTTTGGTCTTACTCCTTCCCCAGGTCTGCTGATGCTCCATAGTTCAAGACTGTCTTCCCTGTGGAAGGCTTTACCAAGATTGGCTTGTAAATTTGCCAGAACTCTTCTAAATGTACCACATTTTAAATCCCAGATCTCCTTAACTAGGGTTGCTCTTTCTCATTTGTACAGGGCTGCCACTGAAAGGACAGGGTAACAGAGGAAACTTTGATGTGGAAAAGGGGGGAAAGAATGTCTTTGGGAAATGGAATGAAATAATATGATTTTGTTCTTTCTTCGAATATACACAGAACAACATCATCCAAGGCCACCATACAAAGGGTTAAAGGTAGCTCAGAAGTTTCTTGGGTGTTTTTAATCCGAGGACATTAACAAAATTTTATCCTTTTTCTGTTTACCAACACACTTAATCCATCCACAAAAGTATGTAGATTCTTGTGCAGGCAGCATTTTCAAGGATACAAAGCCCAAATCCAAAATGATTGAAGAGTTTCTTCATGCTTCTTCTGTTTAGCTGAATTACTCCGCTCTCCAAGTTAATGTTTTAGCTATCTTTAGCTATCTATTTAGCAAATTTTAACCAAAGTTAATTTCATTAATACTACTAGGCTGCAATGTTTTTAGGTCAAATATTAGAGAGCTTTTTTTACTTCTCGTGCGATCTGAACTTATCTGTGAGTAAAACTTTTAGCACAGTCACTAGTAATCTGACCTTCTTTCACATGACATGACCACAAGGTGAACTCTGCAATGAAGATTTGGCTTCTTTTGCTTTGCCCCTGACCTGAACTGATATCAAGTTTCCGTTGTTTCTGGAAGAGCTCAAATCCAAGCTAAACTCCAACATGTTCTAAGATTTTGATCTAAGTCTGAACATGCAGTTTGCAAATCTCAGGCTGCTCTGTTAAGAAAACCTTGATAAGCGCCTGTTTCATTTTACTTCCCAAAACCTTAGATTAATTTCAGTCACTGGCCCAGTTTCACTGCTTTTGGCACAACAGGGGAGTCAAATCAGGCCCGTCCCATTTTTGTACTCTTTTAGCAGCTTGGCAGAGGCAGAAGCTCCTATTGAAGTGATAATTATTCACTCTATGGCCATGCTGTAACAGCAGTGTTTTGTTATTGTCTGAGATGTCCCATGCTATCTATGCATACAGCAAGAGGCTGGAGAGGGCTAAGATACCCACAGCTGAGACCAGCCACAGAAACCCTGGAAACCAAATGGGTGCTGAAGACTCTGTGCCTTCAGATCACTGCATGGCAGAAGTACCCATGTCCGAGCTGAGCAAGAAGTGTTTCATCCCACCTCCATGTAGGTTCCCAGGTTGAGACAGGGTAGAAGACCTTCCAGGATCTGTCCAGGGCAAGTACATACCTATGCAGCTTTGTGTTAGTCCAGAGCACAGCAACAGTGCTCAAAACCACATGGGAATTTAGGGGAAGGGGAGAGGGTGAATAAACACTTTAGTTTCAGTGGCTCCCAACCTTTGCATGACAGGATGGAGTATGTCACTTGGGAAGTGGCAGGGAGGTCCTGTGGTTCAGTAGGACTGTGCTGAGTTGCCTCGCGGGATCTTGGGAAGCAGCGATGCTTGTGTCATCTGCGTTTGCCGATGCTGCAGGGTGATTTTGTTTGGTTGGTTTGACATTTGGGGTGAGTTTTCTTGTTAGTTTTAACAGATGAGGAAGAAGCATTTCCCATAGGATTAGGAGTGAAGCAGTCTGAAGGGAAGGGGGAAGCTGGGCCAGAATGTTTCTTTTACAAGGAGAGAGGACAGAACTAAAGAAAGATGAGAGTTGGAGGAGACAGTTAGGAAGACCTCTGGGAAAAACAGCATTGCCATTCATCCACACCTCTCACTGCTACTGTAAACAGGATGATTTAAACCACCTTGTTATTAAACAAGAGACTTTAAATAATTTTAAAGACAACAGTTCATGGAGTTAAAAAAAAAAATTAAACAGAAGAAAAAGGTGTCATAATAAGATGGTTTTATGTGGTTTTAAAATACTTATGCTTCCTGTCACTATTTTGCAGCAGACTGAATGGAAATTAGTAAGAAATATTCCTAGAAGAAGAGTCCAGTGTGTGTTTCTGGTTCTTTCAAGAAGCCACTTTGTTCTACTGCTTTAGAGAGTGGGTATAAAATCCACGTAATATGTGAGCAGAGTGCAGTTTATTGTCACATTCAGACTACTGCAGGCTCCGTAACAGGCTGCGCAGTTGTGAACGACAGCAGGGAAAGAAGTGGAAGGAGCAGTTATCAGACTGCCAGCAGTACTGCTTGCTAAATCCCAAACTGAACAAGAAGCTTCATTCCCGTTGTTTCTGTTTATCACTTGGATGTATTGCCCATTTAATTCCATTGCTGTGCGTCTCTTCAGTAAAGCCCATCACACAGCTGGGATTTTAAACAATTGCATGGGCCACACATTTATAGAAACGCAATCCCAGCAGGAGCTTGCAATGTTTCACAACAGCCTTTCTAAAGCATTGCCTGGTGAAATTTGAACCATAGTATAGTCGATTTAATTTCTATTACATGCAGATGGCCCTTTTCGTGTGGTTTACTTTGCTGCAACAGCATTCTGTGTCAAGGTGACACTGCACCAAACTACAACAAGAATTGGCAAAGAGTTTAGTGATGCGCTTAGTAGTCTTTTGATGAGTGTTAGTTGATTTTTGTTTTATTAATGTCCTTGGGGAAAATTCAATGTGTTTTTTTTTCTCAGAGTGTTTTGGATCTAAAACTAATATTGCTACAGATTATTAAATTATCTGGATTCATCTGCTGTTTCCATCTGTTAACAGAAAGTGCAGCTACATGCTTTTCTTCTTGATAATTGATATTATGTGGTACAGTTTGAAAATTTTCTTTTTGGAAGAATCCTTGTGTTACAAACCTGAGGCATTTGAAAACTGAACATCACTAAAACAGCATTAAAAGATACCCCTTTTAGGTGTAACCTCACTTAGATATCCTCACTTACACAAAGTTTGATTTTTCCAATGTTCCATGTCTGAACAGAGGGAATTGTCCTCTGATTTGTGTTAAAGCTTTGAGGGTCACTTTGGGAGATTCGGAATCTGTAGGCTCACCTAAAACTTCTGGAAGTGATGTAAACTCTTTTGTATCTGATGTGTGCTTTCCCACTGGGAAAAAAAAGGAAAAAAAAAAAAAAGAAAAGAAAAAAAGAGTTCCTATGTAAAGAATACAACTGAGAGCAGATAAAACTGGACACTTAGACTTCTGATTTTGAGAAAAAACTTCAGAAAATGAGGCAGCTGCAGAAAGGAGTCTTGAGGCACCTTTGTTGGGCAGGCCTACCAGGTGTCTTGGTGCCAATGGTTGGATTTTCCTGATTGTATCAAAAGATGTATTATTTATTTATTTCTTTATTTACTAATTTGGTTTAAAACCATGCTGAGGAAAGGGTTATTTACCATCTACTGTGGTAAATAACAGTTCATTTTCCCTCTCTGATGAGGCAGAGATGGAGTGTTATACCACAAATCAAATTATTGAAGTGTAATTGAAATACCAGCACTGCCACTCATCTATACCTCTCACTAGAACTGCAAACAAGGCAATTAAAACCACTTTGAGATTAAACAAGAGATTTAAAAGAACTTTTTTAAAAGGTAACAGTTAAAAAATAAAGGAAAAATAAGTGTAATAATAAAATATTTATGCTTAGAGCTACTCTAACCTAAGTTTTCTTCATTTGGATATCTTTAGAAGTAAAATCCCCCATGATACATGATAATTCCCAATTTATTTTCTCAATCATTTTCAGAGGCTTCAAGAAATTCTGTCTTCTACATACATTGTGAATCTCACAGAGTAAACTATTGTCTTAATGAACCTGTTACACTGTTTTTATATCAATACATCACTCATATGCATCATTCTACCAGAACCTGGCACAGCCATTAAATAATAATTTTGCTCAGATACTCTCATTATTTTTCATATCTATTGTTTCCCACATAGCTTAAATCAGAATACTTCACCTGAGGTGTCCATGTCTTCATCTTTATTTTTTTGATATTGTGTGTGATTGACTCTGTGATGGCCAGAGAATACATACTGGGAGAAACATGAACAGAAAACATGTACAGTGTTGAGTAATATCTAGAAAGCACAAAAAATTAGATTATGTAAAAGCAGGTAAGTAAATATAATGATGGTGGTCTTACAGTTACATCTGCTTTTAATTTCAGTACTGTAAATAAATACAGTAATTAAGTAAAATCACAAGGGAGATAATAAATATAGTTATTCCAAGGACCTTTACCATGCTTCTAGAAAACTATTCTGTACTTGTTATGCTGTGTCTATTCTAAAGCATAATATCTTATGAGTAACTGTGTATTCAAATACATCAGTAAAAATATGCAAGAATTAAATCCTCTAGGATTATCTAAATTAAATTTTGTAGTCTCTTATAACATTTCTGAACCTTATGTTTTTTAAAATAAACTTAAAGAAAGTTCCCATAGGGAATCAGTTCTGGGAAAACTTCATGGCATTGTAGAGATTACCACAAATAATAGTAGTGTAGCCATATATACACATATATACAATCTTTCATCTTCATCCAGATCTCCATTTAGAGATTGAATATTTGGAGAAGTTTTATACAGCTACAAAGTAAATCAGCAGTTTCTGGGTCATGGTTTCTCTTCTTTGCATCTTATGGTTCAACGTAAATAATTTCTTTTCCAGTTTTCTCTTGTCTCTTGAAAAATTATGTTCATGAAAATCATCAAGCTAATGCCTTATGAAAGCGATGGTCTTCTTCTAGAACATTCCTTACTAAACAAATGAACCCAGCCCACTTTTGGTTTTGAATAATTGTACTTTTCAAGACTGTCTCCTAAGTATGTTGATGTTGGATTTCTGTGTGCTGCGCAAGAAATAAGTGATGTCAATCAGGTGAGGCAAAGAAGAAGATGGAAGTTATGAAACATGGTCAGAGACCTCTAAATGTAATGTGAAAAGAGAGAGCTGAAAATCTAATAAAAGACAGGAACTGGGATCTCAGGCAAAATTTTACTGGAGACTGCTGCAGGACGTGAACAAAACTCTGATAAAATAATTAGAGTTTGGCCAGTCAGTGCAATTCGGAAGGAAGGTGTAGAAAGCAGATTATCTTCTCACATCCAGGAGATGATAGAGAATCCAAAAGAGTCCAATCAACGAAATTGGAGTACACAACAAGCAATATATCACGCTGTCATGTTTGTCACAGCATACACAAACCAGAACAGTGGTCAGCCTCTGCAGGAAGTTTGAAAGTGCCAGAAGAGAGATCAGTGCACTGGCAGATAGGGTGACAAGAGCACTCTTAGTTTAGGAGGGGTAACAGGATCCCACGTCAGCCAAGATTTTGAGTTCTGTCTGCACCCTTGTTCAACGCTAACAGACAAAAAAAAAAAAATCAGATTTGTTTGCATAATATCTGGAACAATATATGAAGCAGAGAAAACTCAAAGCAGATAAAAATAAAAGGATCTGAACACAGCCTTTGCCAGCCCTCTGACTCTGAAAGAGAGCATGTGTGCCCTTTTCTTGCTCTCACTTAAGAAACTTTCTGTTGCTTTCAGCTTTGCAAGAAATTTTACACAGTCCCCTTGGGGAAAAAGTTTTTTTCTATCCCCATGTACCTTGGATCAGTGTCCTGCCTTTGCCATGCGACTCCAACCTGTGGCCAGTGGCAAGGGGCAAGCAGGCTACAACACTGGAGGGACCAGGACCCCTGGAACTAGGATATCTGCAGGGATCGATGGACACAAGAGCTCCAGAGCATGGTGGAATTCCAGAAGAAAATGTAAAATTTCTTAATTTTAAACTGAACGAAGGTTTGCAACCCAAAGTGATGTCAGCGATGCAAGGAACAGTGAGAAGCAAAAGAACAAGAATCAGAGAGTAATCAGACACAGTGAGGGTTTGGACCACTGGAGCAGAAGATATCTGATACCTGAAGAAACATTCTTCCTTCTGGGTGGCAAAAATGTACTGACTTGTGAAGTGAGAAACTTCATGTTTTAACTTTACACAAAAACCATAATTCTGTCTAGACTCCAAATATGCAATTTCTGGAACTCCTGTGAAGGACAAGACCCAGTAAAATGGATTGAATTATTAGAGTAGTCATGATAATTAGACTACAATATTAGTCCTTAGCAATCCTAGATGGATTTTTTGCCAACAATGGTATTGATTCTGAGAAAAAATGTGATTAAATTGCCATTTAAGGGTCATTTAAGGATTGGGATATATAATAGATGGTTTATATTGGCCCTAAATAAACAGCAAACGTCAAGGAAATTATTAAGGCTTTTGCTTGTGCCAAAGATTATAAAAAAGTCTCCAAGGAGAGCATGTCAGTACAGCTCCTTGGAATAAGTACAGATAAGCTTAGGCTAGGGGAGGGGGAAAAGAAGAGGTATTTGGCTTAATCTCAGGCAGTAAGAATATATTTGCAAGAGTTCATTTAATCAAATCCACTTTTACTATATGCAGTGTATTTAAATGAGTGTCTGGCAGATGGCAGTAGTTTAATGAACACCTTGGCAGTTTTCTGTGTAGTATGGGGTTAATTCGAAGTATTTTTTATCTTCTAGCATGTTGGTAGGAAAAAGGTGTTGAAATAATTGCTTACCAAAACCCCCTTCCATCTCACCTCCAAAACTCTCCAATTCTTCAGGCACTGGTCACTTCTTCAAAGCCTTCAGCTTTGCATCATGGTAATGACTTTTGGTTCAATAGTGACTTTTTAATGTTACTAACCTCTTTTAAATAGGTCAGAGGATATAGCATTTAGACCAATTTTCTTATTTTTATTCTAGGAATAAAAATTTTATGATCACCCACAGTGCAAAATCAAATAGCTTAATGATTTCTCTGGCTGAATAAACTTGGATCATTTTTTTTATATGACTAGTTGATGTATTGCATATCCCTCAGTCCAAATGGAAAAAAAAACATAGCCACAGGCCAAATCTGCAGCTGATTTAAATTGGCATGATTTAATTTTATTAAACTGAGTGTTGAATAAGGTCTATCTATGCATCTTGAACTTAGTATCTCCCTATCTTGCTTCCTGGTATTAAAACATTATTCTTGAAAAGTACAGAGATATATATATAACTGTATATTTTCCAATTAATAGGCCAAATTAAATTGAGACCATGTAATTTTTAATTATATGATTTTTATTAGTAGAGTAAAAATATCATTAAAATAGAATATAACATTTTAATAATAATTCAAATATCAATCAGTAATCATATTTAAAGGACATATGATTAGTTAATGCAAAACACTTCAAGAAATTCAGTTCTTGGACTTTTTTGACAAGACCTCTGCAGCTAGGCAAACAAAGGAATATGATTTTATGATGTTGAAATAAATTCTACATGCATACAATTTCCTTAGTGAAAAATGGAGAGAAAGTGTTATACAGAGTTGCAGGAGAGGGTTATGCCCACTGGGTCATCTGCACTTCAAAACACTGTGCAGTTTCCTCCTCCTTCTCAGGGAGGTGCTGATGCCTCAAAGAAGTACCAGAGAAAATTAGATCGTTATATTTTGTCAGGAGGAATTTCTGTTCCTTATGAATGTTCAGCTACCCTTATTTTTGTATAAAAATAGGATCTCCTTCTTGTTACCTATGTTTATGCATTTCCAACTATTATTTTCTATTTTAGTCTGCAACTGTCCCTTTGTGACTTCAAAATCAGCAATCAGCAACATGTAAAGATGTCAGTGGCTGAGTAAAGAGTGGGACCACTAAGGCTGGAAGATGGATTTCAAACTGTAGTGAACACAAATGAGAGACCTTGGAACAACCTCCCCTCTTAGTTGCTTTTACAAACTGTTACAGGCTATGTTTGGGTCTGCCATGAAATATGAGCCATAAGAGCTAGAAAGAAAAGGAAAAAAAAATCCTGGTTTACTGACTGCAGCTTGATTTTGGTTATTTTCTTTTTCTGCTTTCCCTGCTGAACAGCCCACAGAAAATAAAAACAGTGTTTATGTCTTCAGATGCAAAAAAAATTATTATTTGCCATGAGAAAGTCAATGTGCCCTAGCAAGAATTGTCTACTGTCCTTCTTTCCCACCACCATGGGAAAGCTATCATTAACATCTGGCTTTGTTACTTTCCAGTCACAGAATCAGAGTGTCCATCCTCACTGTATCTCTGATAACACCAAACTCTCAGAGAACATCACACAGTAAAGGTCTCCCTTTCAACCATGGCTGCTTATGAAAAAGTGTCACAGTAAACACACATGGATTTTCTTGTACATGTCAGTGCTTTAAGACTCATTACATAAGCTGGCACCAGTGTCTTGGCTTTTCAGTCTCTGAGAATTGTGGTGACCATCTGTAAGATCTGAATTTTGCAGCTGTCTTCAATAAGACACTGTTGGACTAAATCTTGGAAAAAAGTGCCTAATGCCAAACTGTCTATCACTGTCAATTTGGCTGCACTTTAAACTTACAAATATAAATTTCCCTGAACAGTTGGGAAACAATAATAAAGTCAAATGTCTCATTAAGCAATGCATGCTTCAGCCTAATGAATGTTTCACAGAGGAGATAAAGGACAAAGCATAATTAATGACATACATGATAGCACAAAGATAGTCTGGACCATCCTGACCTATCTTTCAACTTTAACTCTTACACTCTTAGAAGAAAGTAGTCACTTTACATAAAAAGGGCGAGTTCATTTGGGGCTTTTTCAAACCAGCATTGCCAAATAAACCAAATTATAACAGTGGTGTCATGCAGATAGCAACTTACTGTGAGGTGGCCTGTGAGAAGGTTTTTCATTTACTTTATGAGGCAGATGGGGGAACTGCAGTCAAAATCAAATGCAGCAATTGCCTTCAAAGAATTCAGGCTTAAATCAGTTCAGGGAGTTCTTGACTCCTTGGAAAAAAAAAAAAGCATATAGATAATGAATCTAGTAAGCAGTCTGACTCAATATTGATGAAATTTCAGGCTGTCAAATGTCTACAGGAAGGTGGGAATGATTCTGATCCTAAATCATTCAATACCAACGAGACTTTGTCTATTGACTTTTTGGCCTTATATTTAGATGCAGCAGTTTTTCTTTCTGATGGTTAAAGACAAAACTATCAATTATAACACAAAAGCATGATCTAGTAAGACTCATTGGGGAAAAAAACAGAGTGAAATGGTCTTGCTTAATGTAAAAACTTGTGTTGGCAAATATTTGCTATTGCACCATTTATGTTGCAAATCTCACTTAAAATAGAAGGGAAATTAACACTGGTAGATATGCGCATAAAAGCTAATGCAATATTGACATTTTTATTTCCTTTCAATAGGTGTTTAAATCATGTATCGCATTTTTTGAAAGTGTTATTGCTACTGAAACTTAATTAGCAAGCTTAGACTACAGCTAAATAAACAAATGCAAAGTAATTGACACTTTATGTATTTTCAGCATTATGTTTGTTCCATTACTGAAGCATTTTATTTCATGTTATACAACTGTTACTAAATGCTTCCTTTGTCAATGTTGCAAGTCTAAGCAAAGCAAGTAGTCTAATTTCTAAAAAAATAGAAATATAAACTCTCCTAGCAGGAACTGCAGCCTGCACTAATCTGTGTTTGTGTATTGTTCAGGTTGTTCCAAAACATGCTGCTTGAGGTACAGCTCTGACATTTTATAGCTTCAGTTTATAGCAAAGGTCAAACAAAAAGTATTTTAAAAACATTTTGATACATATATACATTTTGATATATATAATCATGCCTCAAATATGTAATAATGGAGATTGTTCCTACTGAGCCAAAACCAAACATGGTATTAAGGACAAGAAAATTTGCAGTACAGGCATTCTGACTCTGACTAATGCAATGAAGAAATCTTTCAACATTCTCCAGTTTTCTCATGACAACCCTTGTATCCCTGGAGGTTTGATTCTAACCAGCAGCCCAATAGCCCCTCCAAGCCAACCTGTGATTTCCTCTCCCTTCCCTGTAAGATCTGCTCACTTAAAGTAGTTTACTGAGGCTTTGGTGATCTGTAGCTCTCTCTCCCCAGCCCTTTTCCCCCTCTCAGGCGTGTGCAGCCCGAAGCACCCTTCCAGGCAAAGACGTGACAGAGCTGCAGAAACAGTCTGTGCGGAGCATCTGTTTGGGAGCCTTCCTAGAGGCACATCCCTGCCGACTGCTGATGGAAATCATCTGTGGGAACACGGAGGGCGTGAGTCATGTGACCTCTTGGGGCTTCATTACTGAGAAGTAAATTGTCTGGGTCCTCTTGCTCACCAGCTGCTTTTAGAAAACAACAGGCGGAACGCGAGCAAAAGCGGCAGTTCTCAAACACCCGCACGTGAACCAGCAGCTTCTGCTCCAAACACGTCTCTAATTTGTACGGACCCAAATCATGGCACACTTGTGTCTGTGAACAGGGAGCTCTGAACAAAAAGTGAACATCTATGTTTCTAAGAGCAGGCAAGCAGGCAGTAGGAAGGAGATACTGCTTGCAAACTAGAGCACAGGCATCAGACACACTGGTAGACAAAAGTAGCTTTAATACAGCAGATCTTGTTGGGGAAGCCAGCATGACTGTCTGCTCTAGAGTTTACCCCAACAGCATGGCTATAAATAAGCATGCCTGATTTCTAAATACACCAAAACTCTGCTTGCTTAAGATAGTATCAGCAGTGCTTTACAGTGCCAGCATTGTGCCAGAAAATGTGCAAAACCTGGTGCAAGACATATATAACCATGATTAACACATTCATCCCAAGCAGAACAAAATGAAGCTTTGCCAGGTACCAGGCTAGCATTTCTGTCCACAGCCCAGCTGTGAGAATATAGGTATTGCTTTGGCTGCATTAACATTGACAAGAAAACTACAATTATTTTGCATAGCTGTACTTCTGCATTCAGAAGAGGCATGTGTTAGCTAATAGAGAAACATGACTTGCTGGTGAAGCAGGGAAGGTTTTTGTCAGATCTCAGCATCAATACAAGCAAGGATGCACTGCAAAGAGATTGTGTTTCTCTGCAGCCACTACGCAACTGAGATGTACTTTGTGCATAGCAATATGTATGGATACGTCTAATCTGTTTCTGTTGCAAGACTTTTCTGAAGCAACATCACCATAGATGAGCACAATACGTTTTTTCTGTCACTCTTTCCTAAGGTCCTCCATATTGACAAGAAAACACATGTACCAGACTAAGGGAATTTCTGTGGTTTGCTGCCAGGATGAATATAGCAACTTGGTGACTGTCCAAGAGTGTTAAATCAAGCTTAGTAAAATCTTTAGTAAAATGGATTGAAAGACACAGCATTTCCTGATGTGAGAACAGCATTTCCTGTTCCTAATGCAAGGGAACTGTTTGGAAGCTGTTGACAAACGTTCTTTTTGTACTGGAAACCCCTGTATTATGTCTGGATTTTGAACTAAGTTCTTCCATGCTTAAGCACAGTGATGTGATATGTGGCCATAAAGCAAGCACATCAGTGATTTACAATTTCTGGGCTACACAGCATGACCACAAAGTATGTGATGGGGCTGGGACCCTGTCAGATAGATGAAAGTTAAAAATTAGTGTAGCTGGGGAGTGACTCTTGAAAGGACAGACTAGAGGAAAAAAAAAATATCTGCAGGAGCCCCAAGGCAAGAGGCAGATAGGGAGGAGCTTCTTTCCCCCTTTTTTTTTTTTTCCCAAAATGCTGGAAGACATGCTGAAAAAAGTTGAGAAAACAGAAGCTGGACAGTGGCCCAGGCTGAGTCCCAGATCATCAAGGAGTCTAAAATAAACAGACAACATTTGGAGTATAGACACAGACGGCCAGTTGAGGGAAGTCATTATTCCTTTCCATGTGGCACTTGTGGAGTCACATCATAAGTAGTATGTCCCATTTGGAGTATCCCAGGACAAGAGGGATGCTGCCAAATGGTGGGAGTTCAGCAGAAGCCCACCAAGATGGTTTTGACTGGACCACATCCACAGGCAGAGGGGCTGAGGGAGTTGATTTTGTTCAGCACAGAGAGCAGAAAGCAGCGAGCATCTCATTGCTGCCTTCAGTTCCCTTTGGGTGAATGTTGCATGGAGAACAGAGCCAGATTCTTATTGATACAAAGTGAAAGATTGAGACAAAAAGGTCCCAAAGTGCAGCCAGGCAAACCCTGCTGGACACCAGTCCCCAGCTGATGTGACTGAGCACGGTAGCAGGTAACCCAGGGAGTTTGTGGACTCTCCATCCTTGTAGGCATTTGGTGCTGCATTAGGCAAGATCCTGAGCAGCCTGGCCTAACTTAGGCATTTGCTGTGTCCTGAGATCCTGGTGGACCATATGGCTTCCAGAAGATCTTCCACCCTGATTATTCTGGTTCTGATCTGCACCACTTGGAAAGGGGAGAGATATACAAACCAAGAAATGCTCAGTAGACAAAGTCATGGAGCCCAGTGAAACAGAGCCTTCACTAAACTCTTAGCCTGGGCCTTACCTCCCAGTGTGTAAATGTGGAATGAACTGTGGTATCCAGGGGTAAATGCCTCAGCAGGTGGGGGAAGGTTTGCATTTGTCCCAGGCTCAGAGAAGAGGCAGGAGGAGTAAAGAACTTAAAATTTAAAGTATTTGTTGGTATGCTATCTAATTTTTGTACTTCAATACCAGGAATAAAACACCCTTCTCTTCAGCTCACAGAAATGCCACCTGGTTCTGTTTGTGTTTATGTTTCAAATGGGGATTGGGCAGCTTTGAGGGGATGGTCACCAGCTCTAGTTTGGAAAAAATAATTAAGAAAAAAAATATTTCAAATTTATAATATTCAAATAATCTGATCATTGGTACTGCAGGTTGCTTCTTGCAGTATTTCTGTTTTTGCAGATGGAAAGCCCAAATAAGATCTTGGCTCTGCTCTGGACACAAGTGCAGATGTAGAGACAAATTCTAATGCATCCAAGGAATGCTAGACACAAATCTATTCAGTTATTTCACTGGTATTTAGTGTATTGTTTACAAAGAAATAGACAGATAACAGTATGAGAATGTGCATGTTTATAATTTGTGGCCCTGTAGATAATTTTTTAAGGAAAAAAACATGGAGAATGTGTAATGACCCTCTTCCACTTTGTTTCTCAGTTGGATTTCATGTGGACTGCTTATTTATGTATTTATTTGGTTTTTCCCTCACTACATTTCTTTCTGGAAAATACTCACAAGAGTTATGTTTTGAGTGCTTTTGTTTAAGCTTAACTGGCATGGCCATCTCGAGAGCACATGCACACTTGCAAACAGGGTGGACATGCTTTGAAAGACACGTATCACTGGCAGACTGTCATTCAAAAACCTCTTTATGCTGTTACTGACAGCCCAGTTTGGTGTCTTACTCTTCAGTTGTGTTTTGTTTGAAGACTGATTTCCTTTCCTGTGTTTTGTTTTTCTCATTTCATAAGGCAAAGTAGAGTTCTTCTGCTTAATTTAGTTCCTTTGTTGATGAAACAGAAAAGTTTTTAAACTTACATGTTCTCATTTGTAAAATGGGCTAGTGTTTATTGTCGTCAGTGATCGCATCCCATGTTGTGAAATACAGCCAGTTACAGCTTTTTCTCCTGCTTAGTCCAAACCTTTATTACTGGCACAACTCACATGAACACCATTTGAAGGATTGAGGCAAATGGTTTTGGCTTAGGGGTCGGTTTGGAAACACATTCTTAAGTTTGGAGAGTGTTCCACTGTAGATTAGAATAAACAAGAGACCTGTTCACTTGCATGCATGCTGCTCACGTGAGCAAGGCATTTTAAAAGGTCTCCTTCTCTTTGGTAAAGCAGTATTTTGTGACCAAAAAGGAACTGTGGATTTCATCCCTGTGCAAAATATAGCAATTCCATGATCTTAAACTTTAATTAAACTTTCCTAAAGCCTTTAATTAATATAATTTTAGATACATGAGGATTTATAGCTAAAAGTATTGTTGGTAAGGAAAATCTTTTTCTCAAAGTTTGATAAAACCACAAAGGTTGACAAAAGGAAACGGTTTTGTGAGAGGTTGAATATCTTCACAACAGCAATTATTTCTGTCAATCACAGCTAATTAAAATATGGTGTCTATTTTCTGAAAGACATCATTACCAGGCAAAACCGCTATTTTCTGCTTCAACATCCAACAGTCCTTGAATACTTTAATGGCATATATTTAATGCAGAATATTTACTTCCAAGTCCTGTTGGTTTTCATAGAAAACTGGCAAACTGAGTAAATATAAAACAGTTTTCTGGCCACTAAAGCTTGTTATGAGTAGATATACATAAACATCCAAGTTTCTTTTGATGAAGTTCCTCCCTAAACATTCCAGCCTCATGGAAGAAGGTCAGGTCCTATGGAAAATGGGCAAGAATTTGAAACAATAAACCCCACAGTTTTTCTGAATGTGTAGGAGGCCAGACCTAGCAATGGAAAAGATGAGATTCTTTGTGCCAACTTGGATTGCTGGTGCCAAATGCAACATCTGATAAGCTGAAAATCCTCCTAATCACCAGAACCCTGCATATATTGCAACTGCCACTAAGGGACACAATTCAACCCAGACAGCCTTCTAGAAAATACTCATATTGAAAGCTCGGGATATATGTGTATCCCTTTTTCAAAACATCCTGAAGCACTGAATCCCATCTTTTTCTTTCCCATCTATGCTCGTTTTTATGCTTTACTTAATTTGCCTTTTAAGATAATGCGGTGAATTTAATAGATATAAAAATATTTTTTTTAAAACTGTATTTTACTAACAAACTTGACAATTCAGCGTTATTCTTTAACTTACCAAAAATACCCAAAACAAAACTAAAACAACAACCAACAATGAAAAAACCCAAGTAGAACACCAAAACCCACCAACCTGCCATCTGGGATGATTGTTATTGTTTATAAAATCTAAGTAGTTTAGTGCAGTAAAAGCCAATTAGATACTTCTTTTGTTTAAATCTTGTCCTAGATCTGAGAGAAGTCTTGGCTACAAACTAAAACCTCTGAGGCAGAATTCTCTTTAGTTAATTTCACTCATGTGTAGGGGATTTCAGTAGGAATGAAGAAAATCTACACGTTCATGTTCCATTCATGACGAAATTCACATGTTCATCTCTGGTTCATAGTTTCGTTAAAAGTGCCAAGAAATGTGAATGACAAACTATAAAGATGCAATCCAGCCATTGCTTCTATCCCATGGTAGAGCAGAACACCTGGATTTGTTTGCTTTTGGTTTTAGAAAATAACATTTCTTTAATCCTGTGCATTACTCATGAATAAATCACACTGCAACACTGATGCATGCAAATACACTTAGTGACCTCCCCACACACAGTTTTGCATTCAGAGAAAAGGTTAAGAAGCCTTACACACAGCAAATGAGAACTGGATCATTGGGGCACTTGTAGGACCTGCTCAAACACATTTTTTCCTCCACCATTTCGTACTGAACCCAGTCACAAATCAGTAACATGCAGCAGGAAAATCCAAAAATAAGAAAGAGGTATTATGAAAGATAGGACCTGTGGACCTACCTGCAGCCTGCAATGACTATGGAAATTGTCCATAGCTTATATCTAGTCCAGAGTTTTAAGGAGAGAAGTGAATCTTCATGGGCAAATTTTTTACAACCAGAATTACAAGCTGAACTATGGGAGTTTTCATGAGTTGGTGAACAAGTCACTGAGTGACTGTATCAATGAGAGGGTTGCTGAGTGCTGAGTATGTGACAAATGATGTGTGATAGAGCCATCTGCTTCCCCAGATAACATGTGCCAACCTCAATGAACAGTAGTCTAAGAGAACAAAAATAGTTGGCATATTTATAGGAAATTTGCCTTATTTCTGCATCTGACTGTTGTCTGCAACAGAAATTTTGTATTTTCAAGCTGAAAAAATAAACCTTAAAAGTGTAACTCCCTTAAAGGTGCACACTGGAGGCTTCACACAGACTCTGTCTTTGGCCAGCATGAGAAAAACTAAAACGACTTGCAGAGCCTGGACTTGCAGAGCTGTCAGTGTCCCAGTGCTGGGTATCTGCTCCTGGTCCCCAAAGACAAGGTCTGGGTTTATTCACTCAGTGGGTAACCTGAGTGTCCTGGGTTGCAGCACTGTGGCTGCCAGTCTGAGCCACGTTGAAGTTCCTGGTGTTTGTAGGTCCCCTGTTTGGCAGTGAGATGGCATGCTCTCACCTGTGAAACTTGTGCATGTTTTTCTGTTTGAGTTGATATTTTAAAGTGGCCCATTTAGCCTCATGTATCTTCTCTGCCACCTCTGAGGTCCCATGGTATGGACTGATCACTGCATTGATCCCAAGTTTGTTTGTGTGCTGCTTTCCCATTATGGCCACTGCATGCTGAGCTGCTGCCAGCAACACTTAACATTCGACTGTTACAAATCTGGTTCAAGACCGTTCTTGATAAAGCAATGCGAAAAGTGCTTAGAATGGGAATCTTCTCTGTCCATCTCCAGAGTATTAATTAGATCTAATACATAGTGGCTATCGTTCCAGTTGCTGATTGTTCTTGAATTTTCTGTTTGGGACAGAAATGTGCTGCCTACTGGCCTGTGCCTCTCACACAGCATCCTCTTGGCAGTGCTAGAGGTAAAACGCAGGGCAGCTTCTGTTGGTGACCTCCTTGTCCTGGGAATATGATCACACTCTGTGGGAGCATCCATGACAACCACCAACAGATATTTTCCCAAGTACTTTTTGCTATTCACTTGCCTAATTAGAAGAGCAAAATTGCTTCATTCCACTCCTTAGCTTTATCAGTTTCATGCTGTAAACTGTGATGCTGTAATCAGCACAGAAGATATCTGCCTATTTCCAGAGCATTTGAAGGGCCAAAATGTTACATTTTTATGTGCAGTTGGTTAGATCACTCTCACAGACTTCTCTCTAAACAGTGTTTTATTGCAATGTTAGTTTCTCCAGACATTCTCCAGTTGCTGTTTTAACTAAAATACAATTTTTTTCTTATAAAAGTGAGACAGTCAAGTTCACTAGCTAATAGTGTGAGGGATACCAAAAGTTGACAGTTCTATACTACTGTTAATCCTGCAGACTCTAGGCTCATTGAAGAATAAACCATTTCAGTGTATGAGCTTCAGATTATGAGATCTCTCTGTCCCCAGTTACCTTTTCCCAATTAGGGGAACACATGCATTGTCCTTTGTTCTGCCACCACAGCAGAAAACTGTTTCACAAGTCTCTTTAACAGTAGATATTTGGATTCTTCAGTCTACAATTTTCTTCCAAAGTGAACAGAGATCTTAGCGATCAGAGATTAATCTCAGAGATACATTGCATCAATAAAAAATTTATCCTATGCGTTTCTTTTAATCATATTGTCCAACTGTTTGAAGCAATTATGGTAGCTAACCAAAATTCAGGCCACTTGGCTTAGATCTTTGTTCTCTTTCTGTTTTGTCATATGAGTTAAAGCTAGTCTTCTTTTTTACCTTTTAAAGACATTTATTTATCTCACTGCTTCATGCGATGGATAATAGATCTTGGTCAATCAGAACAGTTCACCAGAGGGTCTTCCTATTATCCTTGCCATCCCTGCATGTGCTTTTCAGCTGTGGAGATCTTTCTGACCAGGACAAGCACCTCTGGCTTGCGCTGAGCTTCTGACGGTACAGTAGTCCTCCACAAAGGGAAAGAAAATTTAATTTGTGTTAGTGTGATTGCTCTCATTTACTTGATTGTCTGGAAAGCTCCATGGAAGCAGGGATTTAGCAAAGAAACACTTAACTCTGCCTCATATGTTGAGATACATCTATATTTTGAATTAGAGAAATATGATTAGAATATAAATGCCAAAAGACATGAATCCTTTCCCTGTGTACATCTGTGACTTCCCAGAAAGACTTATGACACAGCTCTCATGTCATGAACATAACCAGGCAGCCAAGATAGTCTATCAGAAGAATCCAAGAGGATATATATAGCAACAAGACAGATATGATCTGAGTTTTTTTGGGCTAGTTTGGTTGTTTGATGGTTTTTTTGATGCAAGATCACACACATGGTTTAAATACCTTCACAGGCTATATATAGCACAGGAGCTTCTAACTCACAAGGAAGTTCTAGTCATGCAAACAGGGGAAAAACTACTCTTCAGCCTGGCTTGCTTTCAGTAAGCAAATTACTCCTAAGAGGCACAGCTACTTAAGCCTCAAAAACCTCAGAGGGGTCAGCTTTGACTGGTAGAGGTGTGAACTCCTATGAGCCCAGTGGAGACAACCTGCTTGAGAATTCAGGTGTGCTGTAGGGACACTGAACATTCTGAGGTGCTGACAAGTGAGATCTCAGGGTATATCTGCTTTTGAGCATGGCAAATTCTAAGTATATATGAGTACATAGAAGTAAGTCAGTGACAAAGAAAAAGCTTAGGAGGGTACCCTCAGCTCCACAGTTTAAGAAACAATAGAATAAAAAAGTGAAAGGTTAAAGAGCAAAAATGCGTCAATAAGAGTAAAGCAATCTTTTCACACTAACTCAAAAAAGAAGTACATGCTTAAAAAAACTGAAAAGTCATTGTCAAGTTAAGAAGTTACAATTTGAAGTGAAATATATATGGTATATAAAATATATTTCTGGTCTGGACCTGTACTTCTCCCCTTATGTCTCAGCTTTACTGAAAATGTTTCTCTCTGCACATTAGCCAGACAGCCTCCATTAAAGCACCATCAGGTAAAATTCCGTATCCACGAGGAATCCTTGCTTGAACCTTTCAGTGAGAACTGCCTCAGCTAATGCCAAAAAAGCATATAAGTACTTCATAAACCACTTCTCCTTCTGAATTAAGAAAACAATCCTTGAAGATGTACACTGTAAGTTAATTTAATTCAGTAAAGTGGTCTGTGGCTGAAGTGCATTTCTCAGTTCTCTTTAAAAGTAAAATCAAAGAACACTCTTTTCTTAAATGAACTAGTTACTAACTCAGGGCATTCCTTGAATGATGTGGTACAGATTTTGTCATTCCTGGTATAAGGTTATTGAAAATGGCATTGAAAGATCATAAATTTAAATAGTTATATTTTATTATCAAATGTGTCTTGTTCCCCTAGCCTTTCATTTATTTTCCCATTCTAAAAATATCTAATAAAGGATTTGAGTTACACAGCAGCTCCAAGCTTGTTTTCCTTTAATATATTTCCCACCAACTCTCTGTAGTCAAGAGCTGCATGGTTCAGGACTTTAATTCTCTGATTGCTTGCCTTATATGCATACATACAAACAAAACCTACTAACGAGCAACAAAAGGGCCAGAAGAAATGAAAACATACTTCACACTTATGCCTGCTTCCTTGTTTTCCTCCACACAAAAAAAAGAAATATGAGATTCATTCCATGCCTGTTTGACTAAGGCAAGCATTCCCTGAATTATACAATAAAACAGGGCTTTTCCAGGGGATAAAACATCATGCTAACAAAATAAAAACACAAAAGGAATGTGGGGAATGCACAACTAGTGTCAGAACTATTCAATTATTTCAGGTCTGTGTTACAATATTTAAAACACTACAGCAGTCTGCTTCGATTGCTTAACATTCGTCTCTTTTTTAAAAGAGAAGATACTTTACGTAGCATAAAACTGCTCTCTACAGAATAGCAAAACTATTCACCTGTTACTGTTAGACCTTGTGTACTCAGAGAATATAAAAATAAATACAAACTGGTTTTCCTTTTTTACAGATACACAGTGTATGAAAACTGAATAGATTCACATGGATAGCATGGGTACATCGCATATAATAGAAGCAAGAGTAGAGACTGAACACCTGTCTGAAAAAGAGCAACACTAATTACCTTATTGCACTGTAGAACTAGAGGTTTGTCTTCTGGTGGAATGGTGGTTCATTCAGCCCCTTTCCAAAACACATTGACATATGTTCCAAAAACCATGCAAACAAGTAAAAAGTATTTTTCTTTTATCACTGATTTTAATGAAATCATATGTGGAGCATGTTTTGCTATTTGGAAAACAAAAGATGCCAGTAAATAAAGAAGATTCAAAAAAGAAGCTGTCTGTCCTCTTTTATCAGAAGGAGAAATTGAGAATATTTGTATGTCTCTACAGTTAAGGTAAATTAAAGAATATGCTTCTATAAAAACTTGTCCAGTCTTATTTCTTAAGACTTGCTCTTTCTGATTAAGGAAATTATGTCATTTTTCAGTGTCCACAAGTTAAAACTCTCAACCCGCCATGATTAAACTCTGAAACAGTTATCTATAATATGTGATATTCCATTCCAGTTTTACCAATGTATTTTCTCCAGGATCGTGGTTTTCACCCCAGTGAAGATGGACAGCTGTGATCGAGTAGTCAGAGCAAACCAAACCTGTGTAGTGATATGACATGGTGCAGAGTATGGGTAGCAAAGAATTTTCTGCTCCTTTTACGTTGCAATTTGTGAGACTACCAAAGGAGGAAATGACTCAGAGTTACACTTGCTGCATGTGGAGGAGCTGTTTTACCAAATCAGCAGGCGGTTCTCTAATGCTGCCACTTCTTGCTCCCGGGTTTATTTTTCCCAAGACAAGAGTTACAATTTATGCACAAGGAGAGCAATCAGAAACCCTAGATTTGTAGAAGTAGTGTGATAAGGCACATAAAGAGAGGCCTTAAGATCCCAGATACAAACTCATGTGTATTGATTTTTAATAAAGTAAAAATTAGTTGCAATGCTGTTTTTCCAGTCTTTGCTACTGTGTCTTCCTAAGGAGATAAATTTGAATTCAAATGCATAGATAATTCAAGTGAGGATTCCACTTGGGTCTCCAGTACTCCATTGTTCAGGGAATATGACGCTCTGATCATTATTTGAAATTGAATTGTTTATCTTACCAAACACACAAGGTATTATTTCATCCTAGAAGGCAATACCAAAGTCAGAGTGAATGTTTATATATTGGAAATTACCTGGGTTTTAAAGTGGAAACAATTATAGAAGAAACTGAGGTTTCCTCATAGGATTTTACGATTCAGAACAACAATTCATGCCATATAAACAGAAATGCTTCCAAGCCGAGAACATGTGTATCAGGTTTGTAGAATGGTGATCCCAAAATGGCAAATGGAAATAAAGATTTATAATGGAAATCAGTATTAAATTTTACTCTCATGTTAATAATCAGAAATTGTATAGTATGTAAATGTCATACATAATAAAAGGGAATATAAGAGGTTTTAGTAGCAGGATTATGCTAGAGCAATACATTTCATATAGATGGCTTGTCTCAGCTGGAAAGAATTCAGCAGTGTCCTTAGAAGAATATTTGTTCTATGCAAATCAAATTGGATATAGTGAAGTCAACCCAAATTGGATGCAAAGAGCTATAGCATCGCTTGCTGCATCAATCTTATTTCCCAGTGCACTGAAGTCAGTGAGCACTGTCCATGTCTGAGGCAATGTTCAGGCACGCCGGAATGTTGGCACACGGTCAAGGCTCGGAATCTGACACGGAATCGCTCAGCGACTGCACCCACTGGCAAGTCATGTCTCACAAGGTTCCTTCTCAGTGCCTGCTCCTCCCAGGGTCACGCGAGGCCAGAAGAAACTGGCTCAGAACAGGCTTCTGCCTCACGTTACTGCAATGGGAAAAAAGAGCGGAGAGGCTCTGTGGTACGTTTCTTGTGCATGAGAAACCAGCTGCTCCTTCCACCATAACCTCCTAACTCTCGGGGAAATGCCTTGTTTACATCCCTTCTTTAGCTTGCTCTCACAGTGTGGTTATACTCCCTGGCAACAGGCAGCTGCTCTTTGCCACATCTCTCAATACCTCAGGAAGATAAAAGCACAGTACCTGTCCTGCTCCCCCTTAGTGCTTTTCTCTAGGGTGTACCTTATCCCTTCATACATGTGTGGTGTTCCTTCAGGCTCATATGGTCCATCTGCTGGACAGACTGCATCTTGCTGTCTGTTTGGGATTCACTGTCTATACATAAAGTGAGGTAAGAAGTGAATAAGGTGATAATTCTGGCTTGCAACTTGTTCTAAGTGAACTTTGTAGCTCTTGATAACAAGTCCATGATTTCTGCTAGAGCTTTATCAGCTCTTGGAGATACCAAGCCCTGTTGGAAAGTCTCCAAGGACCTGAACACGTGTCATAAAATGAAAAACAGTTCTAATACCTAATTCTTATTACTAATTTTTGGCTTTTTTGATTTTTTAATGTTTTAAAAGTCACTTATTAGATCTTATTTTGCATTTATCTGATAAATTAAGAATGTTTTGTTTCTTTCTTTCTTACAGATTATGATGAAGCTTCTGCAGAGCATATTTTTGATATGTCAGTACACTCAATCTCCATTATTGATTTTCCAGTTCATGAAATGTAGTAATTCTTTTATGGACCTTTTTGGTAGGATAACCACTAGTAATATCACAGTGGTAAACTATCACATCCAGCCACAGCCAAAGCTTCTTTTGATATTCTGTATTTCTTTCTACACCTCTATTCCTATGAACTATATTGCCATAAACTTTTCTGAGTCAATTTTTCCTAGTGCAATTCCTACAACATAAGAGCATCTTGCCTATCCTGTCCTTACTTAATGACGTAATTGGAGGATAGTCTTTTGGAAATTATGTGCTGCCTAACTTTGAACAAGTTGCCTTTCATTTGTGTTACTTTGATAGCCTGTGTATGGCATGGAGGGGTAGGAGATGCTGGGGTGAGACGGGGGAAAGTGCATGAATGAGAAGTGTTTTTACAGTGTGATAAAAACTAAAATGATCTTTAGGAGGACAGAGTCCTGAAGAATGTCAGCAGGGTGAGGTATAATGTATAATCACTTTGGTTTTCAAGATGTTCTTCCCAAGCACACTCACTAAATAGTTGTCTATGAAATGGCAAACACAAGGACTATGATAATTTGAAACAAGCTAATGTCTTCTTAAGAGAAAATCATTGGGTTTCTATGTCTCTCTCTTCAGTTCTTACAGCCTCTATTGCTGTTGGGTTTTCTTCAGTTAGTTAGTTGACTTTTGCTGACCCACTTTAGGTGTGAAATATACATGAAAAATACTTTTAAAAATGTTAACCTTATTACACCATTTGCCCCAGAAAGTCACTAGAACTGACAGAGTACAATTTGTAGCAAAAAAAAAAAAAAAATTAAATGTCCTTTTCAGTTTATAATTACATTTTGTGAAGACCTTCAGGTCTCAAACATCCATCCTGAATGAAATATAAAGTGAGTAATTTACATGATTTTACTTTCAGGGGGAAAGCTAATAACAAAATACAGTTGTTTCAAAAGTTTGAGTAACCATCCCTTTGGAAAAGGGGTCACGCTTCCGAGCATGCTCTTGCATCCCTGGATCACCCAAAGCAGTGTACCCTGCACAGGCTGGGTCAGCAATGGGGGCTGCACCAGTCCTGGAATTCTGTAAGTAACTAAGCCATGCTACAGTGAAACTATAGCGTCTCCAGCTCCAGTGCAGATGTTTTCCATACAGGAAGCCTTGAATCCAAACTCTCCCTTCTCCCCTCTTGCTGGCCTCACATGGCCTCATTGAGCTCTTTGCTCATTCTGAAACAATTATATATGTTTGAATGGCAGCCAGACCCATTGCAGCCTTTTTTTTTTTTTTTTTTAAAAATTAGCCAGTCATTCTGACAATTGCGTTTAGCAGAACATTCAAATCAACCAGGCTGGGGATAGAAAATAATTTAATTTCTGTAGTTAATGAGTTCAAGTATGATGATCCACTAAGTAAATCCTACTTCTTCCCATAGGTCCCATATTTGGGCACAAACCATATATATGCACACCTTTATTCATACTAGAAAATGTCCAGATTGTAAAAAGGAAGTGTTTGCCAAAGCATTTTCTCTGAAAAAAACCCAAGGTGAACCCTGAAGGATGCTGTACTGCACTTTTCTTGTGCTATACCTTGTAAAGCCCAATTCAACAAACCAGTTTTCCTCTGATGAAATGTTACTTTCTCACTTTGAAGTGACAGGGTGTCAGAATGACATGAATTGCTTGAAAAGTTTCATAGCAAAGATCAAGTGGCTTGTTTTAAAGGACTTGTACATTCCTTTTGTTTACAGAATTAAGAGGCAGCTTTGCATTTTTTTCTGGTGCCAAAACACACAGGAAAGTATGCATAATTTACTGGAATACAATGGGATAAGGGAACCTTCCAAAGTATTTTATTTAGATTTTTGATCTGGTTTATATTTACTGCTCTTTTTTTCTGGTGCTTTTTTCTTTTTTCCTGGCAATTGGAATGGATCTGAACTTGCACTTTCCCAAAATTTATAGAGCCTGTGTGCATGTGTGTGGTGTGGGTGGCTTAGAATGTTTTCTGGATCCACAAAAGGAAACTTTTGTATGTAATAAGATGATAAATTTCACAACTGCTTTGAAGGTGAACAGAAACAATCTTATCACTTGATTGATTGAAAAGACCTGTTTAATGGCAAACCACTATCAATCACATTTTTTCTTATTTGCAAATTTCTGATGTGCCCATTGTGTGGTTTAGTTAAATGATGCTTCATGCAAACTGGTGATTTATTGAAAAGCCCAAACGCCCCACGTTTGTTTGTTCCCTCCTTTCTGTGTTACACAAAGACAGAATAGCACCATTATATTTTTAATTGTTCCCATGGAGATTCCAGGACAACAGTAAGAGAAGATCTACACTACATGAGGGTCATAAAACACATCTCTAATGTCTGGGCCCCCTCGAAACACTGTTATACCTTCGGGCTGTGTCTACATGAGTAAATCCAAGCATGCCTGGAACATTCCTAAGCGCTGGGCTGTGAATGTCTGTGCTAGCAAACAGAGCTTTACCTGGCATCGGTTCATCCTTTTACAAACAGTGCTGTACCCAAACAACTCCTGGGCACATTTTGGGGTTTTGGCAGTTAAACAACCATAGTGGCCAATCCCTGCAGCCAGACCTCCTGGAACCTCTCCTTTTGGAGACTGGAAAGAGTTGTCCAGCATTGACACAGGCCATTCCAGTCCACTTAGACCCAAACACGTTCTCAGGCAAAGCTCATTTACTGGAGCAGGCGTAGCCAGAAGGGCTACTATAAGAACCAGTAGAAACAGATATTTCCCCAGACCTTGTGCTGTCGCGGAAGGCTATTTTGGGAAAAAAACCCAAAAATTCCCTCAGATAAGGACCATCTGCTCATTTGTGATTTTTAAAACATCAGGTATCATACCAAACTAACAAACTGATACATCTCCAACTTGGTTGCAACAGATCCTTCATTTTTGAGAACAGATTTTAAATTGTAATATTTCCATCTCGGCCTCTGTCCCTGTTTGTTTCATTTCCCACAGACCTGCTGAGCTCCTTTGTTGTTGCAAATGAGTAATTGGAGGAAACTGCAATTATCCTGAAGTTTCAGGGCAAGATGTGTTTGAAAAAGAAACTCGTTGGCTACACACTGGACCTCAGCGGGGTAGCTCACAGAGTGCTGGAAAGCATAAGGCTTTTAGGAGAATTTTGGTGGTTCACAAAGTTATTAGAAATCTTCAGGAAGGAGGAAAATGTTGACTGTCAGTTAAATGATTTAGGACATATTCTACTTCTGTTAAAAAACAGTTAAAGAAACAGACTGGTCACTTGGAGANATAAGGAGCAAGATTTGTAGCAAGTAAAAAAAACAATTAAAAAAAAAAAAAAAAAAAAAAAAGGAAAAAGAGAAAAAAGGGAAAAAAGGAAAAGTGCCGCAGTGCTGCTGGCTGGCTTCCAGACCAAGGGGCAGTCAGATGCCTTTTCCTCCTACTCCTTCATTTGGTACTAGCAGGAGTCAGAAACTCTAAGGCCAATAACAGTGTAAAGGTCTTTATAGATCTTCTAAGAGGGTTGTATTTGATCCTTTATTAATCTATTTATTTATTTATTTATTCTTTATTTTGGACAGCTTTCTGTCAATTTGCCATTTCTTTTTTTCAGGATATATCAGGATTGCTGATTTCTGGCTTTCAATCTTTCTTTCTTTTTCTTTCTTTCTTTCTTTCTTTCTTTCTTTCTTTCTTTCTTTCTTTCTTTCTTTCTTTCTTTCTTTCTTTCTTTCTTTCTTTCTTTCTTTCTTTCTTTTTCTTTCTTTCTCTCTCTCTCTTTTTCTTTCTCACTCTGTCTTTTATTACTCCTTGTAAATGTAACTCAGATGTAGAAAACAACAAACCCACCTCTGAAGAGGTGATAGGTCCCATCTCTTGACCAAACAGGGTACTGGTACTTTCCCCGCCTAGACATCTCTGTTCTAGCATCACTGAAGCCTGCAATGCCATCAGTTCTGGGGATTCCCACAACAATGCAGCTATCCAGGAGGTACTCAATCACCAGAAATGTTTCCAGAGTAATGGAGAAAGAGCAAAATGTATCTGTACTTTGAGACATCTGACTGGATCCTCAGGATTATGGGGAATGAGGCATTTAAGGACATCTAAACACAGTTGTATTTTCTGCCAGGCCTCACATTATTCCTCCCTGGCAAATACAGCAGTGTATTTTTTTCATTCTTGAACTCAGGTGATCTTATACTTCAAAGGGTTTGTATACTTGCCTGAAGTTGTCTCTACTTTAGTGAATGGGGCTGTTTGGAAGATCTTAAACCTAAAAGCTTCCTTTTAAACATGCAAAATGGCACTGGAGATACTAGGATATATGCTTTTAGCAGTAATAGTTATATTTTGTGGTTCCCCTGTTTAATGATTCACTTGACCTTTCCTAACTCAGATTTTTACTTTGTATAAAGAACTAAGAAGCTGCATTTATATTTCAAGAAAAATTACAGCCACATGTCTCTCAGCTGGCCTGATTGGAACTACTCAAATTGCCAGGAGTAGGATAAAAAAATTCCAGTGAGAAATCACCAGAAAGTCAGATAAGTTGCCACGTAGTCACCTATTTGACCGGGAGCAGCTGGTATTGTTCATCCTCTGTTAGGTTGCACAAGGCTCAAGGGCAGATCAGAACATTTCCCAGTGCTGGCTCAGCTCTCAGGAGCAAGGAGTGAGCTGTCAGCTGACTGATGGCTTCGGCAGGCTGGGATGCACAGGCAGAGCTTCACTCCAGCTGGACAACCTGTGTCTTTCGGTCAGAGGTGGAAACTTGCTGGGCCAAGGGGAACCATTAAGATAAATGCAAGTTGGTTTTTTCGCTCCCTCTGCTTAGGTTGTTCATGATTTTGAGTCAGAAAGACGGATTCTTCAAAACAAATAATTCTTTTGGTTTGAGTCAATTTATTTGGCTACTTTAATGAAGTGCCAAGGTTAAAACTGTTTAACACACATTGTTCAAGGAACGCAGGTGAGATTTTGCTGCAGATGACAGGAGATAATAAACTAAGGTTATTACGTAGGTTTAGGAACAGACAATTGTAGGGCTGGTTCTAGCTTATGTCCTGTAGGGTACTAGTGAAATAAAGCTTCAGGATAGGGCTACTGATCAATTCAGGGTCAATGCTTGAACTGAGAGGGGCCACAAAACTAGATTTTTCTTTTTCCCCACATGGGATCATAGTTTTCATTTTGGACTCAATGAGTTTACTCTGTCTGTAGTGGCAGCAGTTGCTGGCCCATAATTAAGGCCAAGATTAGTGTTAGGGTTAAGCTTAATGCAAAAAAGAGCCAAGAAGCAGCTCCATATGAAACTGTTTGCCTAGTTTTGTGTCAAAATATTGGACTTAAAATTAGTTCCCTTGCCTGGAGAGGATGCTCATTTGGGTTCAAATTTGTGTTTTAACTGGCAGTGGTTAAGGAGCTTGAACTCCATACAATTGACATACGTTTTCCCCCCACAGAAAAAGAACTAGTGCCAACAGAAACACCCTAATTAGGCTATATTAGTTGCCAAGAATTTCAGATTAGAGGAAAATCAGTATATTGCTGGATTGAAATTAGTGTTCAGATATGTAGAATGCTGCAGAACTATATCTTCATGCAAGAGAAAAGCTTTCCACATGAATAAGATGAGTGAGGACCTCTTGTGTGAATCCAGTCTCTCTAGCTTATCTACAAAGCAATGGTGGAAAACTCAGGATAGCACAGACGGCATTGGGAAATACTCAGGAAACCACTGGAGGTGAGTTTGAGCCAGTGCTGACACTGGGTCTCATGACAGAGTAACTGGTTTGTGGGTGAGTACACGATAAGGACTAGAGGTCAGAATTTCACTTGCTAGGGGAACTAAGAATTAAGTTTTGAATTAGCAACACTGTATTGTAGGTAATGAGATATAAGGTGCTAATGGGTGTCGGTCAACACACACCGTCAGGAAGGGCTGATAGTTTGGGGTTAGACATGGGTGGAAAAGATGTTCCTAATGCAGGCTTAGTCACAGCTCCTTGGCTTTTCCTTCTGATTGTTTCTGCCTGACCAGAGACCTTAGGCTCAAGGCTAGATGTAGTGCTGGCATGTAGCCTGGAAGGGCTTTTCAATCAGTGTTGCATACTAGGCAGCTAGCACTGGGAATTTCAGGCGGGAGGGAATTTCTGTGAGTCACATTGCTCTGATATCGAGTCTATCTCATCTGGAGTAAAGGGGATGATGGGGACCAATGTTAGGCAATGATTTAACGCTGTCCTGGTGAAAATGCAGATTTAGAAGAGGTGCTGAGACAGCCAAGCATATTTGTGTCAGACAGGATTTGCAAAGGTTGCCATTTTAGGCACATAGCCAACTTTTATAATTTCTTTAGTGAATCCAGAAGTGCCTTGTGCTTTCACCAGAAGTAATGTTGGTTTGGGCATGTGATTTTCTCTTCATAAAACAGTGATATTAGATTGGTTGAATGCAACCAGCCCTCACAATTATGTGAATTATGTGAAACCAGGCCGTGGTATTAAATAATTATTTACACTTTCAGTATTACAGCTTTCACAGGGCTAAATTGTTTTATAAGAAGAGATTCTCTCTACTAAGAGGGGCAGGCTTACCCAGTGTAGTGAGGGTTTTTTTCCTTCCATAGATCCTCTTGTGGGTACTGTGTTTCTCCCTGTGGAGGCATTAGTTACTGTGCCACATGGGTGATGGAGTACTACCCTCTTGCTTCCATATGAGAAGCATAATGGGCTCAGGAAGCAATTTTGAGAAAGAAGTTTGGATGTATATCCTCTTCCTCTTCCTGGGATAGAGTGAAACATCATTTAAAAAGCAGCAGCAGCAGAAGGGCTTTCGCCATAATCCTTTCTCACAATAAACAGAGTTATCTTGTTTCGTGAGTTCATTTTGCACCAATAAACATGTTATGAGTTCCCACAAGAATATGCCCAAGAAAGTCCTTCACAGTCTAAAAATCATCCTAAAAATTTTCTGAAAAATGCCCAAAGGATAGGAATTGTCAGACCTCTAAGCTCTTTGTACTTGTCCTGCAGCCTAAGAGTTGACTTCTAATGTGAAGTTCCTAACCCTAAGGGTGTCCAGAATACTTCTAATTATCTGTAACCTCCTAGTACTGTTTACTCCATTTATTATAATTTTATTCTCTTTCTTTTTGGGATTAAATCTTAGATCATTTTGATGACACTATGGTAAAAAATGAAAGCTGCTCAGAGTGAAATGCACAAGCAAGTGATAAGAGTTTTAGACATATGCATGAATAATGCTTGTGTTGACAAAAGTGGAACTATTCAAGTGCATAAGATTTTGTTCATAAAGTACTTGTGGCTGATATTAAAATTGGAATATTGCAAAAGTTTATATAGATGTTCATTAGAAAATATGTCCTATTACAGGCTAATTCCTCAAAATCAAACTGTTTACAATTTCCTGTATCTCATTTTGGTGCCAAAATGTTCAGATGATTCTAAAATACTCTTGTCTTCTGTAGGACATGACTTTTCTTTTTTCTTACCTTACTCCCAACCCCATGAACTCTCTACATGTAGAACTCCCTTATTTTCTGATCAATTTTGTTGCATCTGGCCTGTCTTTTTAAATTTAATTGTGTGTTAAGATGATGGCATAGTTAATAGTAATTCAGTTTTCCAAAAGCTGCACACAAAATTGGTATTTCAGTAAAGTTTAGGGGAATTAGGCATTGAAATCCCAATAAAATTCAGTGGATACTGAACCCAAAACAGGCTCTGCTGCTTTGAAAATCCTGAGAGACTTATAATTTTTTTTTCTTTCACTAGGTAAGTGTAGTAATCTTTTTTTAATTGAATGCTTAGAAATGAACTGCAACACCTGTTCTGAAACACCTAAGTATTGCAAACCTCTAGCAGTGTAGCTCTTGTAAGAGTTGCATCTTCTCTTTTGCATCACTCCTCCCTTTGTAAACTAAGGACCCGAGGAGCCAGCAACTGAAGTCAATGGAAAGTGAAGCTGCTGAGCAACTCTGTAAACAAACTCTCACAGCTCAGTGAGGTATTCCCAGAAAGGCATCCAAAAATGTGCTTTCTGTTTGTGTAGTGTCTAAATGCTCCAGGACTGATACCAACCCCAAGTGTGACTGCAGTGCATGTAGAGTGCAAGGAGGTGTGTTAGCCACGGCTTTCCTCAGGCTCTCGAAGCTCCGGTGTAGAGCAGAATGGTACTGTGAGAGCAGGAAGCTTTAAAGGCAAAGGCACTAAGAGCTATGGGTGCTCATGACTTCCAAAGCAAAACTGTAGTCGAAAAGGATTCCATGTTCCCAGAAGTTTTCACTTCTTTATTTTTTTTGTAATGCTTGCTGTATGCCGTAGCACACATTCATGTGAATTTGTGTATTCTGTTCATTTTCAGAAGCACTGTACTATTTCTGTAGTCTCAGTGCAGAGCATTTCCATGGGTTCAAATTAAAAAGCTTTTCAAATTAAGTATTAAACAAGTATTTTTCTGTGTAACTTTTTATTTTTGAGAAGCCATGTAACATAGTCTTCATGTTTTATCCATCCTCACCAAGCAGTTATATGACGTTCCAGTTAGTAAGCAGTGATTTTTAAAGGGCAGTTTGACTCAGGTAACAGCTTGAAATGCTTAACTGCTTTAATGGAATAAAACTGGTCTCAGAATACTTCAGGATCTTAGCACTGCAGAAATCAGTTTTCCTGTTCTGATTGTCATATAATGACAATTTTCCCACTAGATTAGATGGTGTATCTTTGAATGGGTGTGACCAAGTATCTGTGTGTGGGAAACTTGTTTTTTACCTCTTTCCACCTATTTTTGATTGATCTACTTACATTTCTCCAAAGGCTGAGGAGACTCAAAGCAACACCCATGAAAGCAGTCCATCTGGTTCATGGCTGGGACTTCTAACACAAAACTATGCATGGAAACAAAATCTGAAGAACAGGGGAAAATGTGCTGATAATAAAATGGATTAGATATGTCCTTCATTGCATGATTCCTGGTCGTGTGAGGTGCCAGACTATTCTGAGAGGACAATTTTAGAGATGATATGCAGTATGTGTGGGAGAGCTACAAGGCGCCAACTTCTCCCACCCTATCTTGGCTTCTGTGGCAAGCTACTCAGCTGCAGATCCAACTCATGCCAAAGGAGAAAAGTACATTTATTTAGGCCCAGGTCCATGACTTAAAATATTATGTTGTTTTCTGTGTATTCAGGGAAACCTGATGATTTAGTTCTTATTTAATGGCCCTACTGCTCTGACTTCTCACCACCTGTTATGACTCAGATAACTCAGGATAACAAAACCATTAAGATTATATAGGTATTTTATGTCTTATTTTACTGTTTAAGTTACTAAACATGCACTGTGAAACTTTGATATGGTTTAGATGGCTAAACAATTTCTATTAAATAAAATAGAATCTGCTAAACCCACGTGAAAATTGTAGGTCTAACATGCATGCTTATATGGTTGTATAAGCTACGGCATGTATAAGCACCTTTGAAAGGCAAACAGGATTTATTTATGGTAGATGCAAATGCCAGGCAGACAAAAGTTGTCTGGGAAATGGAGCACTATGCCTGAAGCCATTCCTTCTGGTATGAGCACTTGGTCAGCAGTGGTGAGGAAGAAATGTGCCTTCAGCATGGTGCCCATGGAACCGGATACAGGATATTGGAGGCATCGGTTGAACACCCTCCTAAGCCTGAGAGAGTAAAGCTTTTTTACCTCTCTTATTTCACAGTGACGCCATTGAAGAAGGAATGCAGGATCTGGGGGGCAAAGAGCAAGGCTGGTTGACCAAGATACTACAGCCCTAAGCTGATGGCACTCACCATTATAGTGAGAGAGGCAGTCTTGGGCCAGCTTCAGCCTCAGCGGCGTTTTCTGCACCTTCTTCAATGATTTCGTTATTAATGGGACTATTAATGAGATAGTGCAAGAGACTGGCACTAGAACTGAAGCAATTTCCTGCTAGCAGACTTATTACAGGGCTTACATCATTCTTTGCCTCTTGCAACTCATCCTTCTAAAAGTAGATGTATATTGAAGAAGACAGCTCAGGTATGATCAGGCTTGCCTACCCTATAGCTTGCCTATTTGAAAAGTTGTTTTCTGCTATTGAATTTTTCCCATCTATTACATTTTTACATCTCCCTGTTTCTTCCAGAGATCTGGTTCTCATAAATTATGCCATGAGAGTGTCACTCAAAATAAGGACAAGTGATATTCTCCAAAGAATTAATTTGAGGCTTCAACTAGATCATTCCTCTTTGAGACCATATAGACCATTATTTTTAACATGCCCCAGCAAAAATAGCCATGCTGCAGAATGTCTGGGGAAATGAAGAAATTCTTGAGAATCTGGCTATCACATTTTGTACTGGAAAAGTTACAGAAACCATTGAGGAGGAAGCTATACTAGGAAAAAAAAGGCACAAAAAAGTCTAACAGCTGAGAAGATGTAGGAGGCAGTTCT
This sequence comes from Sclerurus mexicanus, assembly GCA_013396755.1. Classification (NCBI taxonomy): domain Eukaryota; kingdom Metazoa; phylum Chordata; class Aves; order Passeriformes; family Furnariidae; genus Sclerurus; species Sclerurus mexicanus. The sequence continues at coordinate 2,939,438 of VWZF01002261.1, read as the reverse complement.
CAGAAACCAATAGGGTGTAATTCTTCAATTCTCTTCTGCATATTTCAGAGTAACATCAACCTCTCTCTGGGAAGGTAGAAGAGGAACAGAAGAGGGAGAAAAGGAAGTATTCTATCTACAGCTGTCAGAAAGAAATGCACTAATTCATTTTACAATAATATTCCAGAGTTGGAAGTAAAAGGAAGAGAAAGGGTAATTTTACAGTTCAGTGACTACTGCACCCATGTATTATTTTGATGTTCCAAAATGCACAGGAAAGCTTTAGAAGAAGTAAGTGCCCTCTATATAGTAATCTGAATATACCAAATTGAATTGGACCCTTGCTATTCTCAAACGCAAGTTTAGAAGTCCAAAAAGTCATCAATGTTAATTGCAGTGTGCTAAAAATCAGAGGAAAATTACATGAACATAACTGAAAGCAAAACATAATCCAAAAAGTTAAGGTAGCATTTTGCACAATTGTTTTCTGTTGCTCTTTTGGTTTTCACTTTTGTGGAAGGATATTCTGTTCTGCCATTAAACTTTGCAGGTTTAATGGCTCCTCTTCAGCAGCTTTCCTTAGTAACAGATGCAGCACTGAATGTTTAACAGCTGATGGAGGACCCGTGACCTGGGGAGCCATGAGCCCTACCCAGGGAGTACTTCCAGCATGGGTTTGACTCTGTTTCTCCCTGCTGACTCAACAAGCTATCAAACATTTCATTATGTAGGCTCTGTGGGATGCAGAATAGAGAGCATGAAAGAGTAGGAACACTTCACTATTATTTTCTTATTATTTTGCAGTTACAGAATATTTGGCAAATGATGGTATACAAAGTTGCAAGGCAGATGCTATAAATTGGGTCAGTATGATATATATGGCTGCCAAAGAGCTTTTAAGTATATTTTCACTGTTTCCAGCATAAACAACAAGAAAGAAGTAAAGACATCATGAAATAATTATGTAATTTGGAAGGGAAATATAGCAGGGATTTTTAAAACATACGTGCAAAAGGAAGAACAAATTGAACTCTCATCATACTTGAAAACTTATTGGAAAAGGATTAATCAATAACATGAAAATAAAACTATTATCTTCAATTCAGTCTGAAATTCCAATTATATCCTATTTAGTATCACTAAGGAAGGGAAAAGTGGAAGATACAGTCTTTAAGCTTGGATGCCATTTTGAATTTCTGCTCAAGGAGTAAGAAGATCTGTAATGACAAGCATCCTACAAATTAGGAATTAGTTAAAAGAGTAGCGCATTGAAGAGAAAGATAACTAATCAATTAAGCTATAAACATAGGCCATTTATTCAGTGTCTGAAACACAATGTAAAATCATCAAAGTCTGCTAAGATGAAATCAAATTGTATTTAAAAAGCTATAGCCTTTTTCTAAAACAATAGACAATAAAAGAAAATTTGGTTGATTAGACATGGGGGTTATTGCAATTTCACCTCTGAATTAATTAATTTTGGACTTTCATTTTCTGATCTGTCAATAAAGGTTTTGAAAATTGCCAAAATATGCAACCAAGAGGCAAAAGAGGCAGGTTGAAAGGCTCCTGTGCTGTTCACAGTAAGTATTTACCTTCAAAACTTCTTAAGTCTTTAAACACCACCATTGTGGGGACAGATTTTGCATTGTTGCTCCCTGGAACATTATCCTGCTTTTTAGCACAATTTGTCAGTGCTGTGCTGATGACTCAGTCAGGGTCAAGCTCCAGTTGTAGCCCATATTTTGGAAAACACACAGCAGCCAGCAATAACTTGCAGACTATCTGTTAACGAGTCTCTTTCCACACCGCTGAGTCCAGACCGTTATATAATTGTGAGACTTTAATATCCCAATTTTAAGGACACGAAGGCATTTTGCATTCCTTAAAGAGAAATAAAGAGAAAAAGAGAGATAACATTGAGATCTCAGAATGATTCCCTACTCCTTGTAAGACATAAATATCCTCATTGCATAATAGAGTCTCAGTATTGCTTCCCAAACAACGACCTATCCATACAGGGAATGTGTTACACTATTGATAGTCTATCAGGAAAAGCAGAAGTGAAGTTGAATACAGAAAATAACAATTTTCAAACATGAAACCATGCAGAAGAGAGTAAGGGACAAATGGTCAATGTCAAAGGACAGAAGGAAAAATAAGAGAAAGGAGACTCCGTTGCAAAACTTGGGGGAAATTCCCTATTATGTGTGCCATGAAACAGTACAGGGGAAACATAGCAAGAGCCAAGGTCACTTGAAAATGGGCTGGACTGAAAGAATATGGCTGTGACTAAGTCAGTCCTAAATGACTAAGTCCTTTCCATCTCCAATGTGTCCAATAAAATGTCTGCCCTAAAATAATAGTTAAATATCTGTAGACAAGCCAAAGTGAAAAAAAAAACAAAAACAAACAACCAAACAAAAAAAAAACCAAACCAAAACATTTTCTCTATAAAAGACCCAGGGGCCTTGAGGACAATGGAAATCAAATGATTTTGGTTTGGATGGAATTAATATCATTATGAGTTGTGGAGGCAATCAAAATCCCATAAAGAAATCTAGTAATAGTAAATGCCTACTCACCCTAAAATTAAGGGATGTTAGTTAGCCATGTGATGTGGAAATACAGCTGAGGCATGTGTTTAAAGACTCATGTACCTTTGTGAATGCAATGCTTTGTTATCAGGCCCTGTGCTGCAAGCCATCCAGGAGGCTTTACAACCTATTTTTTTTTTTAAACTGGCTGATATTTTGAAAGATTTGCCAGCAGGTTTGTGTTACAGAGTTCCTAAGCATACTTCCTAACGTGCTAAGTTTGCCATGCTGATCTCTGTAGGCCCCTCTAGCTTGTTACTTCAGAGTGAAGATGGTGTTGGAGCTGATTGAAGTCTTCAGTATTAAAATATATGTGGCTAGCTAGCATTGCCTCTTCCACAAGGGGAAAATATTTTCTATTTGACTGGATTTGCATTCCTATTTGCTTTATGCAACTGATTCCGAGAGCTTTATGGCCCACCGTCTACAACATGCCTCTTTTCATGCTATTCCTTTTTTGGTCTGGAAAAGTTTTTTGGGTTTTTTTTTGTTGTTTTTTTTTAACTACTATACTCTGTAATGCTGTATTACTCACAGCAGTCTTTCACATTTAACCATTTTATGGCACTGTTTAATGGCCTGAGTTATACTTAGAACTTACAAAGTCACAGGTTATCAGCATCAAATAATTCAGTTTCTTGCACTCATACTGGGACCATGTTCTGCTCAGGATCTTCCAATTCTTTTAAGCCACATAGTTGTTTGAAAGCCAGCACTTCTTGTAATATGGGCTCTTCTTTCTTGAGTTTTGTTTCGAATATCCCCCATGGCATTTTGTGAAACAAAGCTAAACAAATGTAGAAAGAAAAGTTCAGGATACTCAGAAAATAGGTAAAATCTGACTGAAAGGTTTAATAGATTAGCAGAACTCTGAAGCTGAAAGTCTGAGCCATCAGTAAGTATAGAAGGAAGCAGGACTTTGGAAGCACAAGATAGATGCATTTTTTCCATAAGCTTGGCCCTCAGCTCAGCTTTTGTGCATATACAGAGCGTGATGAGAAATGATTTTCCTCAGGACTTGCATCCTTTTTATTTATTATATCCCAGCAGCACGATGTGACATGCCAAGATCTCAGCTGGATTTGGCCCAATACCCCAAAATTAAGCAAGTAAATGGATGCAAGTCAAGTTAAAGTCTTTCAAAGAGTTCAAAAGTGAATTAAGTTATCCTGTAGCTATTCCCTCAGTCCATGTTGCCCTGCTTTCAGTAATGACTGAAATGAAATACAGTGTGGCACTGCAGACTTGGCCCTGATCTCACACATCAGCTCTCTGTTCTTAGTCACACCTCTGAGCTCCAAGGGGGCTTCTCTTTTTGAACTCACCCTTGTTTCACACCCAGAACCACCTTCCGGCTTAGTGGGCCTAATAAAGCACTAAAAATGTTCTCACATCTGTTTTGTTTTACACCTATAGTAAGGTTTGTGTAGGTGGTAAAATTAAAAAGACACTTCTAGTAGCTCTGCTGACAAAAAGAATGATCAGGACTCCTCTCAGAGCCAAAGTACATCCCAACTAACTCTGATGCTGCAAGTAAACAAGTACTAAACTATCCAAGGCACATGATAAATAACAACTGGCATTTACTTTCTCCTTCATAGTCTGTGTGGGTACAAAAAACTGGTATGAAGCATGCAGGTACAGGTAAGTAAATCTGAATTTCAGCTGGTTTAAATAACTAAAAGTTTTCTCTCATCTTGAAAGTATCTTATGAAGCTCTCCTCCCAATATGGGGATTTGAAATGATGCTTCCTATTGCCCAGTAGGGAGGCTTAATGTCTGACCTTGAGTTTTGGGAGTTGTTTGGGCGGTTCTTTCTTCTTTCTTTTGATGTTGTACTTGTGCTCATAAATAAAGATTTGATAAGGGAAAGGACAAGAATTCAATAAGACTCAATTCCTAAATGCAGAAGGCAGTTCACTGCTGTGTTCAGTCATTATCAGTCCATCTTAATGACTCCTCCACTACAGGAGACAGGACAGACAGTGGAAAATGAGGAATGTGCATGCACCAGATCAGTTATACTGCACTACCAGGTCTTGAATTCTTGACTCACTGTATGGGAGTTATAAATATGCAAGTTATAAATAACCATATGAATAACCATAAAAGTAATTTTTCCATAAGCAGAATTATTTGCTTACTCATGTCTGCCAGATGTCCAAAAGGGATGGAAAGGAAGGCAACTTTAATAACAGCATGAACCAAGTTAGATCATCAACCTTTCAGACAAGTTGTATCTGGCATTCAAACAATGCAGAACAATTAAGGAAGAAAAACAAACAAAAAAAAAATAAAAAAAGTCCAGAAGAGAATAATGGATTTGCCAGGCCATTTCTAGAACAGGCTGGCAGCCTTTTGCAGTGCTGAACTCATCAGAAGGAATGCCGACCACATACCTTTGCTTCAGCATGTAACCTCAGTCTAACAAGGAGCTCCAGGATTCCCAGTTAGAAAACCTGTTAAGATCTTTATTCTGATTAAAACTTCTAAACTGGCTTATAATTGTGACAGGCTTTATTAGTGCATATGCACCCTTCTACTGTATACAGGATCAGTGATTAAAATAAATTGCTTTGTCCTGCTTTTAAAGAAAGAATATTAAATCAAGCTTGGAATAGAAAATAAATGAAAATGTTGTTTGGTTTTGGACTCTATGCAGTTCCCTCAAGTCAGGCAAAAATGAAGAAATTATTGAGGCTAACACTTGTTTTGATTGTGTAATTTCTATTTTCTCTATCATTTATAACATATCTACTTGCTTGGAAGATATGCTTTCAAGCTGCATTTACTCTTTGGATTTGCATGATGGATCTGACCCAAAGCTATGAGGATTTTCAGATCCTGTTTTTAGCAGATACCTGCTGAGGCAGCAGCACTTCATCTTTCTGTTTACTGCAGCACTCCTTGAGCCAGGCTTTGGCCATCATTTACAACTCTTCTTCCACTCCCTCAGCTATTTCTTCTCATGACAGTAGAAAGATTCCAGAAAGGAGAAATACTGATTGTTTGAGCTTAGGATCAGTCAACAAGTGATCTGGAAGCCCAGGGTAATGAATTCTTTATTGTGGCATTCCTCCACATTTCTGCTTTGGTGCCAGGATCTGCAGAACTTGTTTTGCCTCCCCACGTTGATCTGAAATGCTGAATGTTTCCTGGAAGATACATTATTCTCATTCTTATTTCCCACTCATTTAATGTCCATAACTATTGGAATTTGGGGATTCCTAAGAAATTAAGATAGAGGTGTTGAATAACTTTCACATAAGATATGGCTTGAGGATTTCATGCATTTCAACTATGTTGAACTGCACAGGTGGAAAACAAGTTAGTTAGAGAGATTGAAATAGGTCTCTGAATTCATGCAGATAAAGGAAAAGCAGTTTTAATATAATGGAGATATTGAGATTTTGAAAATTACTTTTACTTGAATTGATAGGATGGGCAGAAATAATGTTTTCACTCTTGACTATAACTTTACCTTTCTCCTTAAAAGGGTTGGAAAAACTGACCTAAGCAGCATGAGCTCTGCATTCACCTTAAAATGTTGTATAAAATTACCCACCTCTGACGTGATGAACACACTGTCAGTTAAAAAGGCAACCTTAAGTTTGACAAAGTAAGAAATTGTATAAATTGTATAAAATTCCAGCATCTCTCACTGAAGCTATTTTCTTTCACAGTATACCCTAAAAGAAGTCTCAAACCAACAACTATTTACCACAGTTTTACATGGGATGTTCCCAGGGCCTTTGAAGGTTTTTTCTGTACTTGGAAAGCAAATGCTACTGCCCACACCAATGTGTCCTCTACAACAGGGTAAAGCCTCACTCTTCAGGGCTTCTGCCTGAGTTAGCACAGAGGGCAGTGCCAGGAGCTGGCAGCTGGGGTGCTGGCACAGGGCAGCAGTCCCAAGCCTCTGAGTGCTGTACTCATGTTTTGTTCATGACCCCTGAGCCCTGTTGTTTCTGCGTAGTGCAAGGGTTGCTCACAGCCCACAGCTGAATGGGATCCTCTTTTTCTTTTTGAACTAACCTCATTTTTTCATTGCCTGAATGACTGAGGACAACCAAGCTTGGGTTTAAATCTGTGTAAACAGAGTCATGTGGCCAAAAGAGGTGTAGGAAAAAAACCCAAACCTCAACAGTAGTTGAGAGTGGTGGTCAGCTAATAAGGCTTATAAAATGAGCATCTGGTGTCCTAAAATGACGTGCCACCTAGGGAAGCTGCTCCTGTGCATCAAGGCTGCTGACCTGTGACGGTTTTCTTATCTGGGTAAGCTGGTGGGAAGTCCTGCTAGTGGGAGGCTCACTGCAAAAAGGAGGAGGCAACATTTATTCTCCCCAAATGCTGAGAGCACTGTGCTAAGCAGAGATATTCCAGTACAAGCCCCAGGTAAGAGGAAGATAGTAAGGGAGAAATCTGGGTAGCCACAGCACTCTCTGGTGCAGGAGCACAGCACTGGATTCTGCACTCTTCTCTCTCAGCTGTGGCTAAAGCACTTTTATCTGTATTGCCTTCCATCAAAGGCACAGGAGCCATCCTCCCTGAAAATGGGAGGCTATGTTTTGGCTCGTTGGCAGGGAGGAAAAGGCAGAAGAGATCTGGAAAATGGGTAGGAGCAGCATTATGTCCCTGCCCCAAGAATCCCTTGGCATCCATGAGAGTTGCACAGAAAGCCTGTGCTAGGAGCAGCTGGAAATTCAGCTGTGTGAAGTGAGTATACTTCTGGTATTAGGGGTGAAATAGGAGTTCAGGGAGGCAGTGGGGATCCAAAGAGGTGAGAAATCTAATATACTGGCATGCTCGGAGGATTGCTCCATTTGTAAATCACTGTCTGCAGAAATCACACCAGTAGCCAGCAGTGTGGGGTCTTTTCCAGCTGTGCTTTTAAAGAGTAATGCAAAACCCATCCAAGCTTAGTGGCACTGCAGAGAACTGCTTGGCAACCTGCAGCATCAGTGTGAGCTCTCTGTCTGCTGTTACCAGGAACCCATATCCAAAAATACACTGACGGCCTAAATATTCCTACACGCACTGCATGCCATTCAACCATACTTACAGTTCCAGCCTCCAAATGCAATATTTGGGAGGAAGCTGTTTGGATCATTTTCTCAAGACAGGAAAAATGTATTTCCTAACAGCTTGTTCAGTCTGCCCCAAATAGATTCCCAGAAAAGCTGCATCATTACATCTCCTCTTGGCCTCAAAGAAAAACCCATACACTCATAATGTTTCCTGTCTTGGAAGACAACAGTATAGGAAGTGCACAGGTGCAAGAAAAACTGCATGGCAGAATTATGCTTTTACTTTCTTGAATAATACCCACAATGGTGGCAAGGAGGGAAAACATAGATCAGTCCTAACAACCATGTGATATTTGGCTTGGATCATCAGCATGAAAAGTGAGGAAAATTGCTTTCAAAAATATATACATTGAAATGCTTCTGTTTACCCTCATTAGAGGAATCCTTCACAAGGGTATTAACTGTAATGAGTAGCTAGTAAACTATCTTTCCTTGAAACCAATACCAAAGTAGAATAAGGCAAGGTTTTTCATAAGCATTAGATTAAAACAGAACAAAATCATAATTATTTTATAAGATTAATTAGTGAACTTGCTTCAAATACCTCAGATACAAGTGAAAACACCTGACCTCAGAGCAGGGTGGGGGAATATTCAGATAACTTGCTGCTCTGCTTGGAATACGGACATTTCTTCTGTGTCCTGCCACTGGTGTATGGTGGAAAGTCTGTGGGTTTCTCATTTTATAGAGTTTTTAGGCCATGAAGAAACCTTCTGGACGTCTGGATTTTGAAAGAAACATTATGCTTTGAGGTGAACTACACCAGAAGAAGAGTCTTTGAGAGATAGTGAAAAGGTAGTGATGCTTCGCTGTGGCAAAGCATGCTAAAGTCCCACCACCAATACCTTTTGTAGATAAGTCACTGTAGAAGGAAGTGTTTTGAATTTCTGTTTTGTTTTATAAAAAGGTGCCTATGATTTCGGTATTTCCTAAATAACATGAAATACAGCCAGTTAAGTATGTATGAATGATGTATGTTTTCTTGTAATCACTTCAGTTTAACACCTACAGCAGTTCAAAAAACTAAGGAATGATCTTGGGCACTACAGCAGGAAAACAAAGGACCTGAAGATGTGGAAGAGAAGGAAAGGGCAAGCCAATAACTCCACGCTTTTTCTATAGAGTCAAGAACAATAACTGATCTGTTTTAAAAGGAAATATATACTTGTAAATATTTTCTAATAGGCAAAATAATTAATATTTTAGTGAAGTAACAAATTTTCACATTAGCTTGGTTGTCCCTATTCAGGGGTCTCTGTATAATGTTCCACCAACTGGTATGGGGACACCCAGTATTTGGCACTCAAGTCTAAGCATATGACTGACAGTTTTAAGTCTCTTGATAATTGATTTACTCTATAGTCCGTTGTCTCAGCATGGAAGAGAAACTAAAAAAATATCAGGGAAACTGTTCAAGTAATCTTTGATTTATTCTATGTCCTTTCTTGATGTTTGCTCTCTATACAACCATTGTTGCAGCAGAAATGAAGAAAAAGCAGCCACTTACCAGTAATTAATTTAATAGTGATATATAGTTATGCTGCATCTAGAATGTCATTCATATAGGATCTTATTCAGACTTGAAAGCAGAGCAAGGCCTAAAAGGAGTTAACTGAGTAGAGGTACCTTGCTCTGTCAGAAGAGAATTGCTCAATGCTTGTCCTGCCTGGCACTAGCCAATATCTTCTCCTGTTCTGCCTCCTGGACCAAAAAGCTCAGAAGAATGCTACGAGTGCTATACAACAAACCTAGTGGTAATAAATTAACATAACATAGACATTGAATTAGATAGGAAGGCCTTGAGCTAAGGGGTTTTGCAAGCTTGAAGAAGCAGGTCACTTAACAAAGAAAGATTAAAAGTTCAGCCAAGAGGTAGATGCTTTAAGACCACCAAATTGAGGCTGAAGGCCAAAACCAAACCCCCAAAATGGATGCCAAAAGAAGACTCTCTAAAGCTTCACCCAAGCTCTGCCAATCTATAAAATGTTTTGCACTGATGATTCGGAGCTAGTTTGTCCAGCACGAGCTGCCTAGCTTCCCAATGTTCCCAATGTTGCTGCTAAAAGATCCAAAAATCTCTTAGCAGTTTTCCTTTATTCCAGGTTTTTTGGCTTCAGACTCCATACTCAACAAGATATTCTCTTAAAATCTGTCAACCTGTAGCAAGAAGCAACACCTGGAAAGGACATTTAGAGAGAGAACTGCAGAGGAAATAGCGCTGGAAGTTCACGATGTATTAATCACCTTTCCAAGTGTTACTCTTAGTATGGCAGAAGGGAAACAGTGCTATTAGAGGGGCTGAGTAATAGCCCCAAGCCTGTTCCAGTATCCTACCAAGTAGAAAGCTGAAGACGCATAAGGTATCCTCAAAGCCTGCTTCCCGTTGAAAGAAAATTGCTTTGGCATAGGATCTCTGCAAGACAGCTGCTGCCTGCTCCCTGGGGAAGCCCTTCTAGGCTCCACCAACAGAGAGCGGAGCCAAGGATAGAGGCTGGAGGAGCATGCCAGGAGCACAGCACTTGCATTACTGCAGATGTTTCAAGTGGCACTACAATCCACTTGGCACAGGCTGAAATGTGGCCCAGGCTTTTGAACTGTCTAAATTACACTGCAGTTGTGAGGCAGAGATAATCAGGTGGGCAAGATTTTAATGCCTTTAGAATAGGAGCAAAAATCTGCTACTTTTTTCCTACAGAATCCCGGTATCTATTCTCCTTCTTCCCCTGAATTCCTTCTTACGCATCCATAGTTACATGCTCAGGTCAATACCATGTTTACTTTATTTTTCAGTTGCATGATGATTTGTATATATCAGAAATACCCACGTCTAGACTTCAAGAAAAATCTCAATCAAAACAGCTTTAGCAGCCTGATTGACAGTAAAATTTGTTCAATAGAATGTTCAGGTAAGCCCAGATGTCAAATTCGGCATAAAACCCCTTCATATTAATATTTAATTTACTAGAAGCTAATTTTTATTACTTTAAGTTGCATCTTTATAGTTATGCTAGTATAAAGCCTTCATACATGAAAAGAGATTCTGAGGATTGAATTTTAGTGGTATTTTACAGGTTTTTAAACTAATATTTAAGGTCCAAGAAGTTTGTGAAATGACTAGAATATGTATATAAAACATTGGCCTGCAATAAACTAATCAGATTTTATTTGCTTCTTCATATTTAAGACATGGTGTATATATAATCACTAATATAACAGCAATTTACCTACGTCATCCTGAATTTAACCTTTTCCTAGATAATATTTAGACAATCTGCATATGAAGTTTAACTAAAATGTCAGGTTTTCAGTTTTTGAGAACACAAAGTAAAAACTGTAAACATTTCAAGGAATGTCTATGGAAAGTTTTAATTTATATATAACTTGTCATTCAGTGACTGAAAAAAGAATCATATTCACTTTTTTATTGTTATTCTTGCTCTGGCATTCTAAAAAGGCAAATGAAAATGTTCTTTTTTTCACAATGCATCAGACTGTGCTGATTTAATATGTCAAAATATGTCAAAATATCTGTTCCACAATGTCAATCTAAAATTGCTGACACAAAACTGGTGGATTTTATGTATTATCAAGTGTATCTCAAAAGTAATTTTCACAAAACCCTCCTTTCTCTTACAAATCAGAAGCAGTTCTTTGGCACGCCCTTGAAGGCTTTGTTCTCTGCTGACTTCCCCGCTCACCTAAAATAAGGCAAAACCTGAGTTATGCCAAATAATTGGCAGGCATTGACAAAGACTTCAACTAATTGGAAGGAATCCAAAGATTGTTCAGCCATGAAGTAATTTTAAAAATAGTAAGTCTGTCATACGTATTTGGACAGGGAGCAATAGTAACATTTTACTTGAATATGTTCATTCAAATGCATATTCAAATACAAAGTAGGGAAACCGGAGCAATTGTTCCGCATAACTTTTGCAGGCATTTTGCATGATTTATGTTAAATTGAGTCAGAAAGGGGGCAGATCTGGATTAGAGTATGAATAATTTACAATCAGGTAAAGAGGAAAGGGGAGTTAAAAGTAAAAAAAAGTTGATTTTTGAGTAGTTTGGAAACTAGTAGTTCTACAGGGTGGAACTCACATTCAGAGAAGCAAGGTAGGGCAAAGGAATGTCAGTGAAAGTTGCTCTGGAAAAAATTTATTATATGCTTTATTTACTTTGAGTAACACATCAGCGTTCAGCATGTGATTGCTGTCTAACTCATGAAATACTTTTCTTTTGGGGGGGTTGTGCTGGTTTGGTTTTTTTTCAGTAAACCTTATGACAGTCAGACATCTGAAGGAAAAGCAAAATTTCATCAACAACTTTACTCAATTTCAAAGAAAATTTGGAATCTGTTGGAGTGTTCAGCTGAGATAAGAACGAAGACTGAAGAGATTTACAACTGTTTTGTAAAATGTGGCAAAATACTGAAAAAAAACCCAAGTAATTAAGAGATCTATTCTAGAATTACAGATCATGTAGAATAATCAGACCTGATTAGAAGCTGCTCTATGGATAAGATTTAGTTGCAAACAGGTGGCTAAAGTGGAAGGTTGTCCTCATTCAGGCAGGTGGTATGGTAGCAGGGGTAGGTGACAAGAGAGTTTTACTTATTTTGATCTGAAGATGCTAATTTTTGACACTCAATAGAAACAATCTTTGGACTGCTCATTTTGTGACTAACCACATGGGAATTTCTCATCATCTTTTACCCCCTGATGAAATGACTGAGCCTTGACTCAGACACAGAGAAAAGAGTAAAAACCAGACTGTGCTACAGCATATTTCAAAGTAGAATTCAAGCTTAAAAGAATGTTCAATTAGAGGAAAAGTTAGAAAACAAGATTAAGTTTATGGCTGAAAAATGACAACACCTTCTTATTTAAAGAAATGAAATGGCCTTTGTCCTAAATATATCTGTGCATTTCACATTCTATAGAACAGAATCTTCATGCCTGAATGATGTTTTCCTCCCAGAAAAAAAGTACATGACATCCAATGAATTAGACACACAGAGAAACTCTCAGAGACCCACACTCAGCCAGCCAAGAAGGCTGGTGTTGCTGGAGTACATCCCCAAGTACAAAATGAGTATAACTCTTGGACAACAAAGTTCTGATATGTGTGACTGCTGAACATAGAGGGTTTGTGTTGCAAACCCCAAAAACACCGTGTGAAAAGCAGCGCTACACTGTACCACATTACGCTTTCCTTCTGTGAAACTGAGAGTACAGCATTCCTGAAACCGAGAACACGTTTTGGAAATAAGAGTTTGTTTCATTGCAGGATGCAGAAGTGTTTAATTGTTTGGAAATCCACCCACCCAACTCCAAAGACTCACAATAGCAGCATCAAGCTTTCCACAAGGAAAACCTTGTTTCCCTTTCCAAAAGCCCATAGCCCCTTGAAGCAGGAAAACATGCCAGAAGGAAATAATCCGATGTTGAAGACATCCGTAGAAAAAGATTCTGCTTTATTTTTTGTGCTCTCAAGAGGAAGACTGAACATGTGATTTGTTTAAAGATCTCATTAGTTGTTAATTGCTGCCTGACAAAGTCAAAATCTGTATGTGCTATTCCAGGCTGGGTTATCCTAGTAAATCTTCACTAATTTCAGTCACTAGAAAAGATGTAGGTATTTATGTCAGGTATTAAACATTGTTAATTACTTATGATAGATATATAAAAAAGAAAGGATTTATACACTGTTCCTTTTTATTGGAAGTCACTGTTTAACTCTTTTGCATTACTAAAACTCTGTTATTAGCTTAATCTGAAATCTGGTGGATGTGGAGAGTAATCAGAGTGGTTCTCAGGTCAAAGTAAGGTTCCTGACATAAAAAGAGGTCCTGGTTTAAGAGCCAAAATAAATAAATACTTGGCTCTGACTAGAAAAGGCTAATGTTCATGAACTTAGTCTATATCTTTGATCTGCAATAGAATTCATTATAAGATCATCAATTTAGTGTTTAAGTGTATCATTTTGGGAGAAGCACCAGGAGAAAAACGTGACTTAAGCACAACTCTTTTGCTGTTTCTCACTTGTCAGAAAAACAGAGCAATTTTTTTCCAGCTCTCTTCTAAGTTTAGCTGACTGTCCATCACAAATCTGGCTACATCTGTTGGCTGACACACAGGGACTCAGTGCCAGCCTGAGAAATGTCAGCTCCTTTTATGCAGGTCTATGGGGCATGTGGTCTCTTCCCTCTTCTGCTGTGCCTGTAGTCACAACCCAGAGGAGCCAGCTAAATGGACTGTATTTCCTGCTGCTTTTATGTGTGACTGCATGTGACTTGAAGAAGTAATCAAACTTTCACAATGCCTTTCTAGCAAAATATCCTGGTGTCTCTTCATGTCTTTTAAATGCTGTGATTTGGACAACTACACTGTCATCTTTCTTCCTCAGTTGAAAAGAGGAATCACTTTTGAAATTATAAAACTATATTTGGAAAAAGAAAAGGTTCCAGGCAGCGGCCACCTAAGGTGCTCATCCCCTTGCTTAAAGTGGGAGAAGAGTTATTCTCCAGGTTGTGGCTGAATTTCTATTCCTATTGCCCGTGATTTCAGCTTCTGAAACATTATCTTTGTCAGGAAAATACTTCATCTGCTGAATCAATTTGTACTGCTCTATGTCTATATTGAGTATTGTCAAAACAGACAGATTTATTATATGTGTGTTTAACCAAAACAGGGAGGCTATCACATTTAAAAGGAAAAAAAATACAGACATTTCTTCTTAACAAACCAATGGATTAATTGCAACTAGTAATTTTTTTAGTTTCCTATACAATGAAGGACCCATCATGACATTTCTTTGGATTTTATCATCTGCCTTTTTACGTGCACCTGTTCTTTAGAAGAAAATAATGATGTATAAATATCAGATAGAGGAAAAAGTAATTTTAAAATCACGCATGTAAAGTATATTGGAATGAGGTTGTGAGGTGGCAAAGTCAAGGGTTTAAATTACAGGTGAAGTAGTTGCATTTCCAATTCTCACTTAGTTCTTTTTGCATATAAATTTTAGTATAGTTTCTGATTACAACAACATATATTTGATTGCTATTTAATTCTGTTTAGAAGATTGAGCTGGCTCATTAAAAAACGATTTCCCATGGTAACTTGTACTTTTATAACTGTGATCTTGCCAGATGCCGCCTAAAACACAGAATTAAGTTATTGGTGGACTGCCTCACATGAAGTCAATGGAATGCAGGAGTATTACCCAGACTTCCACAAATGAACTAAACAGTGAAACCTCAGAGCACAAACTGTCTCACGTGGGGCAGGTTTTTTTCAAAGCACAGATTTGCATTTTCAAAGCATGACTTTCAACAACACTATGTTCAGCAGTGGCTTGCCTGCGGTTCTGCACATTGATTTTGGACTTGATGATCTTAAAGGTCTTTTCCAGACTAAACGGTTATGAGCATATGGATATGCTCATGCCCTAACTCAACACCTGGGATGGCCAGAGGATCAGTCACAAATGCTGTACATCCAGTGGCAGTGGGTTATATAGTATTTTTCAGGGAAGCATTGTATTGTCATGGCTGACCTCACCCTTACTGGTTTTTATGCAGGAGATAGGGAATCTTATGCTTCATTTAATTGATTCCATACAGCAGTTGCTGCCAGGGGCAAGTGCAAGCAAACAAATTGCATTTTCCTTTTGGGTTTCACAGAACACAGAAGGATGCATGATTCCACGGACCGGGGAGGGTGAAGTGTGCCATGTGGATAAAAGCTTTGTATTGCAATGTAGGGATGAGAAGTAGGCTGGTGCCAGCAACATGAGTTATGGCATTTCTAACCTCTGGAAGTTTGATTCTGGAAGTGTAATAAGACAAACAGCCTTAATACCCCTCACTGAAAAGGATCCTTGAGCAGCTGTCTGTTACGGGAACAGAATATGAAAAATGAAACATCACCAACATTTTGTTACATGCCAACAAAGAGGGATTTTTAGGGATCTCTTTTCATGAATTTTTTTCAAAGTCACAAAAGAAAATGACATCCTCGATTACACAGAGCAGTTTTGACACCTGTCTTCAGCTCCATCATAGATTATGCTGATTTCTGCAGGCAGTAGATAAAATAGCATTGACATTTCTTTCTAAGGCAGATAGATACCATTTACAGTGTAAGACACGTTTTCTCAAACAGTGTGGCGGTTTTGCTATTTGCATTCTAAGTGTTCATGAGAGCTCAGTTCTGCCAGCTGATTAATACTCACTGGTCCTTTTCTCTCAAACATTTCTGCTGTGTTCCTCTTGAATGTGCAGCTAAGGCCTCTGGCACACAGTAAGGGAAGAGTCCTTCCACGTAACATTGTACCCCTGAAGACATACTAGAGTTCCCTCAACTGCACAGACACAATGTCTTAAATAGATTTCTAAAGTGCAAGTACTCAGTTTACATGTTAAGAACCGCATGGGATAAGATTTTCTGCAACCTGCCAAATTCTTTGGGCTCTGAAAAACAGCCAGCCAAGGTGACTTTGAAGGATCTCTGGTCCTCAAGGCAGACTGGTCATTCCATATGTCATAAGGTGTACACAGCTATCCAGCCAAAACCTCCACTGGGAGTACAACAACCTTCACTACTTTGGCTTCACATTGGATTTTCGTATCCAACACATATCCAAGATGTCTTTGGCAAAAATACCAGCTCTACCTATGAAAACCTGAACTCTCAGGAGCAGATTTGGTAAGGAGCAAAGATTTAAGGCTTCTTTTTCTTTCTCAGTTTAAATATACAAAAGGAAGAACAGCATCTCTTTTTAACAAACTAATACACCCTCTCAACTGCAAAAGGTTAATCACTCACCTGCTCAGTCTGACTGTGAAATCACTATGGCAGGTGGCTCCCTTCTACCTGCTAAAATATATGGGGGGGCTGAAGTGAAGGGTTGGAGGAATTTTTATGCCTTCACAAATCACCAGCTCTCGGCAGTAAATCATACACTAGGTCAAAATTAAATTGTGCTGTAATAACTTGATTGCTTAAAAAAATAATTACAGTATTACTAGATGAAGAGATGTGAAATAAATTAGCTAATTACATGCCCATTTACCTCTGTGCTAATACCTCATGTGCATACATGAATTTATGTATACTTATTGTAGGCATAGTATAGCTCTACAGAATACATTATAGAGTCAATTATTTTGCAATCTATTTGATATTGTACCTTTTTTAAATTCTGCTTCCAGTCTAAATTGTCTGGATTATAAAAATCACAAGGACAAAGTATACTAATACATAGGACTAAACTAGAATATCTGTGTGGAGTTAAGTGAATATTCAGAAACAAAAGCAGTTAATATTATGCTTCCACTAACAAATTGATACATTGTCTGATTCGGGAAGTAAACAGCATCTTAACAATGAGTGGCAAAAATGATGCTAACTTAGAAAATTTGCTGTGCCCCAGATATTAACATGGTAAACGTAGGAAATGGTAAACATAGGAATATGAGCACAAAAAAACAGGTAATTTATGATGAAAGCTCCTTCTCTGGCATCGTGGTACACACATTTTAAATTACCACATTCTAAATGTGGAATGTAATGAAATGACCAGTCATAATGTATTTTTGGGGTGTCTCATTCTCCTTTGATCCCTTAGAAATCAGACAGCATCACTGATGAGTCCTAGTAGGGGTTCTGCCTCCTTCCCATGGACCTTGGTAATTTCTCAAGAAGGTTTTCAAAGTTGAAAAGGTTTGGAAGGAAGCCTAGCATTCAAATCCACGTGAAATAACAATTTCTGTATCCCAGTGACATGGTGTTTCCCCCTCATGACGGCAGCACTCCTAATGATACCATGTACAAAGAGTTCTTCCCTCATTGCTCTTGGTGGTGAAGAGCACTTTGTGTTGGGACTTTAATTATATCAATTCCCTGTTAGTTTACAGAATGTTAATTACAACTTCTTATATATGGTTTAAGTGGTTAAAGTGATGGATTCCCTTCCTTTCTTCTGGTTGTTAGAGAATTTGCATTCATTTGAAATGAGTTACAGAGCATGATCCTCTCACAATTTGGGGGACCTACTACATTATGAAAAACAGAGATACATTAAGTTCTACAGTTACACTGAGAAAACCTCTTTTAAGCAACATTTTCACTTGTCATTTTTTCCAGCGATATGAAATAGTACCCTGAAATCCCTGTCAAGTCCTGCCAGAGAGAACTGAATTTCTGCAGTGCTGTGTGCTTTCACTGCATGCTCTGTCTATCCCATTGACAGATCAATTGGATCATGAACCACATTTTGCTTCGAACTGACATAAAATTAATGCAAGAAATAGAGGACTTTAATTTTGAGAAGGCTGGTGTACATTTCAGAATATTACTTGGTCACCATGTGCATTTCCACGCAGTATCTAAACAAGGTTTTATTTTGCAAAGTCCTGTAATACAGCTGTTTCTCATTTTCTTCTTGCAGATGCTATCTTGCTTACAGGGCAGCTTCGTTAAAAAGCTGTGTTGACTCATAAGACCAAGATGTACAATATTCAGTTTTGACTGAAAAGTGCATAACCTCTGCATCATTCACAGGGCAAAAAGCTTGAAGATAAACCATATTTTACCAGGAGCACAAGGCTCTAGCTCCAGCAGTAGTGTCAAAGCTCCCTTTCTCTGAGAACCACAGTCGACTACTAAAAGGCCAAAAAATGTGCTTATTCATCATATTATTATGGAAAGTCCTGGTGACTCACTGCATGGGTGAGAGGACATGGTTTAGTTTAGTTATTGCTGTTTGTAATTGAGTTTTCTGTTAAGATGGAAACAAAACAGAAATAATACGGAAGATTTCCTAAGTGTACGTGAATGTGCCCCTTGAGTTAGGGAGCAGGAGAGTGATCACAGGCACATCCCTGAATCAATCAGTTCTTAACACTGAATAAATGTGCCTAAAACAGGAAGAAAAAGAAAAAAGAGGAAATCTTACTCTTCCCCCATCATCCCCAGAGCCAGGACTCAGAGCAACGGAATTTCCCTAGTGGGGAAACAAAGACATAATGTCTAATTGCCAGGACATAAAGACTCAGAGGGAGAGCACGCAGTGGCCAGGAGTGCGGAAGAGCACTGACCCCGACAGGCAGGAAGATAGAAAAAGAATCTCAGTTCAGAGTATATACACAAAGTTCAAGAGCCTAACCACAGCCAAAGGAAGGCTCAGGAGTATCGAGGCAAAGAAAGCAGACAAGTAGTTGTTAGTCTATTTTTCATACATTTGTCTCTCTGAATGCACACACAGATATTCTCCAACTAACTAAAGGCAAAACTTATTAACCTGATTTTCTGTTCTCTTTAGCCAATATGTACTCCTATAAATGCTGAGATCTGAAAGAAGATTTGCTCTGACTTCCAGGGAATGAGAACAAGGCTGAGTAACTCAAATCTAGGACAGGACCTGCAAATATAATGAGTGTAACTTCCCCTTAGTACATGCAACAGGAAAAGCAGGAGCTGAAATCTATTATTAAGAAAGCCCTTGGCTGTCGTAGTGGTTTCTATACATAGCAGACTCACGAGTCCAGCCAGTGGAAATTCTATGAGGTTGTGAAAGAGGACAGAGTTTGTATTAGGATATAAGGAAAGGAATTATTTTCAGTAAGGAGCTCAGCTTTTCCTATTATTCCAAAACCCAATTTCTCCTGAAAATTGAGAGTTATTGATTCAAGTCAATAATCTTTAAATCAATTGGCAGTTCCTTACTGGAGAAAGCAAGCTAGTTCTCAGGGAGTAGAAAACCCCTTTCTGTCAGTATTTTCACTTCATATCTCTCAATCCAAGTTTCTTTTCCCCTTGAAAAATGCCCATTGTGCACACAACTCAGGTGCAAATTCTACTTTTCTCCTCTGAACACCCCAATATGTAGAATTTGAATGACTAGATGCAGATTCTCACCTTTATTTTCAGTTTTTAAAGGCCAGTACACAAAATAGCATGGAGATTGCCAAATTTCAGAGAAGGCAAAGGACTGAAAGTGATCATAAAAGCAACAATGTAAGTCTTCCAGAAACAAAAATATTTGAGTTGGGAGGATGTCCTTGAGTTAGAAGGACACACAAGGGTACTGGTAGTGTACAGAGTCAAACAAATCATACAGCTTCTTAATGAGGAAGGAATTATATGGTTCTTTTCAGAGTGCTTTATAAACACTAATTATGACTTGCTCCTGAAATTTCCAGGTGAATAAACAGAAGTAGGAATAGATTAGACAGCTTGCTAACCTTCATGAGGGAATCAGTAGCAAACTTAACAGCAGGCATTTTGACTCTTTATTGATTATTACCCTGCTGAAAACCTCATTCAGTGTGGACAAGACTGGATATCTATGTGCACATAAAATGGGATGAAATATTTATCAGAAAGGTACTGACCAGTTTAGATAAGAGTGCAAGCCTTCTGTAGATCTAGGGGTTTTTAAATTTCCCCTTCACTCTCAATAAGCAAAAATGAAGTTGGACTCTGTTTTATTGGAAAAGAGGAGATCTCTTTGATATGTTTACACAACATTAGTCATTGCATCTGGGAGGTAAGTTGCCCTTGGCTTTCTGCATCTGGCCCCAGTGTAAGTAGATAAAGACACAAATACTTTCCCAATGCCAGGATTCCACAAGCACATGGTCCAGCCCTCCACTCCTCTTACATTTCTCCCTTCCCTGCAATCTCTTCAAAAGATCCTGTTAGTTGGAAGAGCCAAGTTCATTATTTTAAAGGTTCCAATAGTTTATTTTTCAGAAAGATTCTCAGACATATGAATCACCAGGAATAGCCGTAGTTCAGGAAAAACTTCTGGGAGTTGGATGAAACTGCTAACACTTGGTCAGAATCAATTATATGGGACTTAGAGGCAAAGGGAAAGACAAAAGCAAAGTTTTGCAGCATCCTTTGGGCACACAGGAAACCCAAGGATGCATTTTAGCTTAGTTTAGTGACACAATAAAAATCCCAAACCCCAGACTATCAAGGTGTAAGTTTTTGACCCTGATTTCATTAATACCGTTGTATTAAAACAGCACTGAAATGTACTTATGCTGCACTCTTCTTTGAACAAAAACAGCTTTGCTGAAAGGGGAAAAAGTTTCTTTATTTTGTTGTGTTTTTCCCTTGCTACTTTGAGTGACTTTTTCAAGCTTTTATAGTGGTACAAACTAAGCTTTCATCTTAGTCATCCAAACCTTATGCCTCTCATAAAATTTCAAGCAACAAAGAATAGTTTTAATATTGAGCAGAACCAGCAAAACTAGAACAGAGAATATCTGTGCCAGCAATGTATGTTTCTGCACAGAACAGAGTATTCACAGGATCTGTGGTAACACTATATGGAATCAATTTATGCCTGGCAAGGAAAATAAAAGTATAACATTTCTTGTGCAAAGATTTTTCCACATTCACTCCAACAGTGTGTGTCATTAGGTACATCTGTGACAAAAACATCACTTAAAGCAGGCTAGAAAAGAGAAACCTTGGCTCCTGTACCCTATTACTTCATCTCTAGGGTTTGCCCGGGTGCACTTTTCCAGTAACACAATATTTGGATAGACTCTGTTTTGTCTTATATGAAATAAGTTACTATAATAGCCATCTCCTACACTCTATGACTTATCTATAACTGTTTCATTTGGCTTACAAACTTACAGCCAGTAATTTTATAATACTGTAGAAGTTAGTCTATGTAAAATCAGTCACACTCGTTTATATATCAGATAAATTAGTAACTTCTCTTGGTTTAGGCTGTAAACTGTGATCCATCACTGTCTTTGTGGACTAAAGATTCTGTGCTGAGAGTTGTCACTTGTGATAAATTATAAGTTACGTCCTAGTGTGGCTATATAATTTCATTTTATAATTTATGAAAACTCCAAATGCAATTATAATGTATCTATAAACATTTCAACTGCTACAATGTTATTTCATATTTATGTGAAAGTTTTAAAAGCAAGTGTAGTCAATTTTTTTGTAATTCAAAAAACACAAAACTAATTTGACCTTAAAACCCCCCACCCATTTTAATGTTTTCTCCCAAAGACTCAGCAGTAGCCAGTACCATACTTTGCTGAAATATTATGTACCTTTGAGTTATTTATTGTTGTATTTAGTTCATTAAATGTAGAATCAAATTTGAGAGAGGGACCAGTTATCCAATCATTTTGTACAGGAATACTTAATCTCATAGTACATGACATTCTCAAGAGGACTGAACCTTTAGTGAGAGGAGGAACTTGTGAAAAAGAGTAGGATTTAAGATATTTAGTATTTCCTGTGTGTAATTTTATGTAACTCCCTGGACTGGATGCTCATGTGAGTCTTGTTCTTATGAGCTTTTCTTAATCTTGATTTCTATTTCTGAATTCTGAAAGAGCTACTGTGGAATGGAGGAGAAAATACCCAAGTGAGCAGGACCAGCTGCAGGGAGGTCAGGCTCTTGCAGCAGTCATTTCTCAGCTTTGGCTGGGGAAGAGTTAAACTGCCTGTAAACATCAGACTTCTATACCAGTAAGGTGTGAAGGTCATTTTAGATCATTTCATGTATAGTAGGTTGACTGGGGTTTTTTCCACCCATTCCTTGTACTTGTTTATATTCTGTGGTGATAGCTGAATTTTTGCTCTGAGAATTCCTACTGCAGGAAATAAATATTGTTGTCCAGATTTCCTTACCTTCAAATGGAACCTTCCAGTTTCAGACATCACTTTTCAGCTGACACCGACGCCAACTGCAGTAAACTGTATAACAAAAACTTCAAATGCTATAAGAGCTGCTGCAATAAACCCGACTGTGAAACTTCTTTGCCCCACAGTATAAAGGCCAAGATGTCAGATAATGTATTTGTAATCCCTATTAGAAAAAACCAACTCTGTTGGTCTTGGGTAAGGGTGAAATTAGACATTGATTCCATATGCCTGCATAACTCTGCCAAAAGAAAAGGGGAAAAGAATATTTTTAATCCAACTTCAAGAATCCTTTCCCATCATATTCCAAGGTCTCTTTAAATAATTAATAATGAAGAAATCTTGAAAGAATTTTGTAGCTTTCGTGCACAGGCAGGTCTGATTCATCCATTGCCCTGAACAGTCTACTTCAGAGCTCACAAGAGGACACAAGTGCAATACCAGTCCCATAACAGACTATGAGAAGTATTTATCTTTGATGGGCATTGCATGTGTCATATGCATTTCAAATCTTACTGAGGATCTGGTTCCCATGACTTGAGTTCTGGATTTAAGAGGTAATATGACATATGGTTTTTAATAACTCCACAACAGGGTATGATTTCCAGGAGTTCGGTATACTTGTCAATTTTAATCCAGGTTTTCAGATGAAAATTAAATTTCATGGCAAAAAAGCTATGGGGTGCTTGGATCTTTCAACTTGGAAAGGAATTTGCAAAATTAGTTTCTATTCTAAATTTCAAAGGAAAAAAAATGACATGGGAGAAAGATTGGAGACATGAAAAGCCAGCACGTATTTCTGCACGGATTGTTCAGCACTGAGCACCTACTCAGTGATTTATGTAATAATGAGATTTGAAGAAATCATTCTCCTTGGGCAGCAGCAGAACTAGAGCTTCCAAAAGTTGGTGTAATTAATACCATGCTTGTGCCCAAATCAATGTCTTTCAACTCCGTGCAACCCCGCTGTGGTCAGTAGCAGTGTGAGGCACGCATTTCTGCACGAAATGGGAAATGTCGCCTGCGATCCAGACTTACTCATCCCGAGAACAATGACCCACTGGTGTCTGCAAATCAGCTGCAAGGTAACTTGCATCGTGTTCTGCCTCTCCATGTGACACACACTGCAGCAACTCTTGTCTTCATTCCAGAGCCTAAGTTAGTTTGCATGTGTCATTTGTTCTTGGTTTTAGTCCCGTTTATGTTGCTATGAATCTCAAACTACCCTAAGCCATGATAACAGAAACAAGAAAATCCTCCCCCTGCCTTTTGCCTCTCTCTGTGTCTCCCTCACAACTGCTGGAGGAGGGACAGTGAAGAAGGGAGCGGGCTAGACAAGCCATCTCTGCTACTAATAATCATGCTGGGGGGAAACTGGGGAAAAACAAGGGAAAAGAGCTGCTCTAGAAACTTCTGACTGCTGGATTAAGCCAATATGTGCTCCCTCCCAGAATTACGTAAAGTGCTGCTTCTTGGAGATTTTGACCTCTCAGAGCTTAGAAGGGTCCAATTACACTGAAATATTCTGAAAGATTTCCTGTATTCTTTTTCTATGACATTTATTTATCTTCTGCTTATTGAAAGGACACTCGGAACCAGTTTTGTGAGATGTGTGAATAAACGCCCTCCCCAGTGGGGTCACTAGTGCTGTAGTACTGGGGTGGACGGAGTTAAGAGATCAAAGCAGCTGGGATCTATCAAGCCATCAGGGCCCACTGCCAAGGAAAGAGAGGGAACTGGGGCTAAGACAATGGCTTTGATCCCAGGAAGAGAGGTCTGGGGGTCAGGAAGCATGAAGTAAGGCTAAATGTGTACTTTGGCGTTGTTTTTGAGTAGGCCCCTTACCCTTAGAGGTAATGTTTTTCTTTTAATTGATCTTGTAACTTGCTATGTGTTTTTGCTGTGGTCTTGGTTCAAATTTACCTGTGTGACAGCAAACATGATAATTGCTAAGAGCAGCTGTGATGCAAGGTGGCATCTGTGATACATAAAGTGATGTTGTGTGAAGTGTAGGGTTGTGCTATGAGTGCTGGTCCACATCAGTGAGAGACTGGCCAGGCTGAACCAAAAACTGGAGCTTAAGGATGTCTCTGTGGACTGCAAGGTGTTTAAAATGCCACCAGTTAACCCTTAGTGAAGATGAGCATCTGAATGCTAGCACTTTCCTTTGGATTCTGTAGGTTTAAATTCTTGTAGAGTCAATTTACTGTCTTTAAGCTCTTAAAATGTGGTTATTTTCTACCTTTGTATTCGAGCAAGTAAATCAGCTTGGCTACCAAAAGGGGTTTTTTTATTAACATTTTTTTTTCTTTTCTTTCTTCGTTCTCTTTCAGGATAGCATTGTTGAGGTTATTTGGTGGCAAGCTACTTAATGGGTGAGACTCCAGTACCATTCATCTCCAGGGACGTAATTTTGGGTTCAGCATATGGTACTTAATGGATCTAAGGGAGACAAGTCTCCAGTGGGCAGGGTAAAGTATTTTTTATACTTGTGTGGGATCCTGGCTCCTTGGTGTTATTGCTCATCTTGGTTCTTTCACAGCTGCACCAAGCTGGAGGTGCTGAATGAGGTCTGAGTAACAGTTCTCATGAAAAACTTTTAAATTAAAAGATTTCTACAGGCTATCTGTTACTCACTGGGGTTCACCTCCTTCACAATTTAAGTAGTAGTTGTGCTGTAGGGCAAAATATCCAGCTATGTTATGATTTTAGTGGAGGAGGTCTACCTTGACAGCATGATAATTCAGATGATAAGCACTGCATTCCTTAATTTTTTGTCTTTCACATTGTTAAAAGTGCTTAAATATATTGAATATCTCTGCTTAAATATATTGGATAGCTGCTTAAATATATTGGATAGCTGCTAATACAAGTTCACTCTTTAACTAGGATAGAAAGCAATTTATTGATTTTAATTCAATTATGTATTATTTTACCCTCACATGTAATTCAAAGCCATTTTTATTTTTACTTTATCTACAGAGTCTGTATTTGAAGTCTGCATTGATCCCATATTTCACTCACTTTTTCTTTCTATTGGATAGGGGCTTTTTTGCTAATTTGAAGAGGAAAAAAAAAAGAAAGGAATTTTTTTCAATGAACTGAAGGTATAAGTACCCTGACACCATATAGATATTTACACCAATGGAGCTGCAATGAGTTTTGCTCTATTGGGATAAATATAAGATGGAATTTATAGTCCTCTTGGAAGGGTCAGATTCTTGTAACAGAATATTCAATTTTTCATAGTTTCCCTTTTTAATATCTTCTTGTGAAAACAAAATGATCCAATTCATTCATATATGGCAGCATAATTGCTGTTCCTGTATTCTGGATTAAAAGTTTTCCCCTGGAGAGCAGTCTATGTTCTGATGAGATAAAATGAAATGTTATCTTAACCTTTGCCTTGAATTAATGCTATTCTGCATCACAGCTTTCATAGAAGTTAAAAAGCACAAATGATTTCTTCCTCCAGTGTCTCTCACTTCAGGTTTTTATGGCATTGTTGCCTTATAGAGGTGGAATTCAGATTCTTTTCTGCAACGTTTTTATGTACAAATTGCATACACCAATTCTCAGCATGATGTTTCTGGCACAGCCCAGATTCTATAACTTTCACAGCTCTTCAAGGGTCTTCCACCAAAAACTGCATCCCCTGGAATGAGGACTTTTTCCCTGTGCACAAATCTTTGCATTGTATCAGGTTAAGTCATGTCCTCCTATGCAGGAAAAGTGTAATTTTCTCAGTTAAACTCTATTTATGACTCCGACTTATGGCCATAGAGCAATCCTGTAATACTTGCTGTGGTCTCTATAGATTTTTGTATCTGTGTTGATACTCAGAGGAAAGTGGTTTGAACCAGAGCACAAGAATGCTATACATGAGATGGAGCCATTCTGGGCATGTGTGTGCGTGAGGGTAAGTGCAGAAATTACGTTGTAGCCACAATCTCAGCGGAATATTTTGGCACAGGGATGACTATTCATCTGCTGACCGTAACACTGGGACAGTCATTAGTGAGAATCAGCGTGGAGGGAATGAAGTCAAAAGCAAACTGATGAACTTTGCACTTAGGGCTCTGAGCTCTGGAAAGTAACAGCCTTTTTGTTTCCTCAGACGAATTCACTGGGATCAATCATGTATGACCCTCTCCATTGAGTTATTAATTTCCTAATACTTTTCTGAATTATCTTGCTATATATAAAAGAGAAAAGCAGCTTTGTGGATTTTTTCTTTTTTTTTTTTTTCCCTTGATATTGTCAGATAAGTCTTTAAGCCAGCAACAGCTAACTGCTGGTTAAGAGCTTTGAACCCCTCATGCAACGAGAAGAAAATTAATGGACAGGACCCTTGCAAACAAAATTGAAAAGGGCTTTAAAAATTACTGGAATTCTCTGTCAATGAAAAACTAATTACTTCATATGTCAATGGAAGAAATATTTTCTGGTTTTATCCCAACCTATTCTCTCTGTACATTCAGTCTGATTGACAGACTCACTCAAATTGACACCTGAGACTGGAAAGAGAGGACTGAGTCCACGCTGCAAACCCAGTCTGTTTAGAGACCTGATGAGGAGGAGTGGGAGAAAGGAAATTTGCTTCATTAACAAGTAAGGAAAATGTTAATGCCTTGTCTGGAATCAGAGATTTATTTATCACAAATATTTCAGAATATGTGAAAATTGTAGCTGATGTTGAAGTTGACTTTGCAGTAACTATCAAGTTCAAGAACACATCATATTCAAAGTGTGCAGTTGGCACCAGCTCCTCCTGGTGTGAATTAGGATTTACTGAGAACCAACTGTGAATTGACATTTTCTTATCAATAGAGGATCAGAGATCAAAATATGAGGGAAGGACTAAACTAATCTGGAAGATATTTTGTTACAGACTTGGGACATTTCTAAGGTGAAGTCAGCCTTAGTACCTAAGGAGATCTCCCCAAATGGGAAAATCATACTTTATTAGTACAGTCATTTGATTTTAAAAAAGACTTCCTTAATTTGAGTCAAGATAGAAATCCTTCATTAGATTCCCAGTGGGAAAGGGTGATAGATGATGTAGTCTACATAACACTTCACCAGGAGAAAAATGAAAGAACTGCAAAAGTAATGCAGCATTTTCTTTCATCCTTGTGACATGGGGGTCTGCTGGTAAAAAGATGAACTATTTGTTCTGAAATTTTTCTAAACAACAAAAATTTTAGTGCTCCTTAGCATCTTTATTACTGCAGCCAAAGTACACACAGTGAAGCTTGAAATTGACTTAAAAGAATAATATTGCATAATGCTGACATTGAAATAACCTGAGATTTTTTGGTTTTCTATGATGCCAGATTAAGAATTTGATTCTCCAATTAAGTTGGACTAGTTGCAGCACTGGGAGGTTAATGTTACAGGCTAAAGTACTTTCTGCTACAAGGAGATAAAATACCAGAATGGTATTTGAGTCATCAGAAATTTTTAATTAGTTGCACCCTTGAGGTATTGACTTTTCTTACCTCTCTCCCATAAGATTGCACCTAAATTGGGCTCTTGTGTAACTTGTGTTGCAAAATCTAGTTTTTCTTTTTTTTTTTTTTCATCAGGGTAAAAATGATTGATAGGCTGTAATAGAAACAAGGGAAATACAGATAATTACTTTTGTCAGACATGGGTTTGCAATAGATATTTCTCCACACTGCGTTGTTTACATTAAAAAATCCTGATTTTTAGGTAAAAATATTTTCTGTTTTTCCAATGGTGTATGGAATTTTGTGCTACCTTCTTTTGGGACTTAGAGGGCAAAGAGCACCTCTGCTCAAGAGAAAAAGAGAAGCTTCATGTTCATGTCTCTGATACTCATGGGATGTTGTTTGAGGTTGTAGCAAGGTTGTCACAGGTAACAAGCAACATCACAAGGGGAAATGGGCTTAAGTTGCATCAGGGGGTGTTTAGATTGGATGTTAGGAAAAACTTCATCGCTGAAAGGATGGTCAAGTGTTGGAACAGGCTGCCCAGGAAACCGGTGGAATCACCATCCCTCAAGGCATTCAAAAACGTGTAGATGTGGCCCCTGGGAACACGGTTTAACAGTGAACACAGCAGTGTTAACAGTTGATGACCCTAGAGGTCCTTTCAAACCTTAAAAATGTTACGATTCTATGATGTGCACCTCCAAATGGATATCAGACCTGCTGGTTATTGGACACAGATTTTTTGCAATCCTATGTATGTCCTTATCACAGACATTTTATAGTAAAATTACGTCTTGACATATTTATAAAAGAACTACACTAAGTAAAATATGAGTTAGCATGAAAATAGACCAAAGAAATCTTCATCTGAGATCAAAGAAAATGGCCATTTCTAAGTAGTTTCTATAGCTTGTTTAGAAGCCAAAACTTGATGATTTTCAAAAGGTCTAATGACTTTAACATTTAAAAGTCTGCTTGATTTTTCTTCCAGACTTCTTTCTTAAAAAACACATGGAATTGCTTGTAGCCTCTGTTAATCCTGAAGCAGTGTTTTTGTTGCACAACTCTTTAAAACAGTGCCTATTTTGCAGGAGTGCTTTGAGACTGCCTTGCTGTTCTGTAATGCCCTTAAACTCCTTTGGTGATAGGTAATTCTCTTTCTCTATGCAGCCAAATCTCACCACCTCATTTCATTTTGACATTCAGTGTTGTCAGCGTGCTATTTTTAGCTTTCAGCACAGTTTAGGAAAACTGGCTAGAAGAGTCCAAGAGTCAGAAGGAGGTTCCCTGGTTCTCACTAAACCAGATTTTTTTCCATGCCTTTCTCCAGAGCAGGGCTAGTTCCAAACAGTGTTGAAGAGACTACAGGAAATATTTAGCCCTTGATTCCCTGCAGGACTGATCCACTTATGGTTGGAAGACTTAAGCTCTAAGGAACTAGGGTAGAAGTCTGTATGTTGAGCAAAACCAATTTATTGTACATTATTTACTGTTGTGCTTTTAGAATCTGCTTACAGTTTGCTAGCATTTGACATGTCTTTCAAGACATTTGAAGGGGAAGAAGAAAACCCTTTCAGGTTTGTTGGCATGTATATGCTTTCAATACACTGAAGTTTGGTCATTGTTGTGATACTTCAGTTTCCTCTGTCTTAGCAGCTAAATAAATCCAAAAGGAAAATAACTTTTTATTCTAAGCATTTTTTTAATTACAGTTTTATGTTCTCATCCACCTTAAAAAACTTTATAAAGTGTAATTAAGTAGTCTCTAACACTCCTAGCTCAGAGTCCCAGGAAAAGAAATGAATGACACCTAAATCTCCTGAGCCAAAGCATATCTATATAATTCTGGACAGAACTGGGTCTGGTTCTGTTTTTCTTAGCTCTTTGCTAAGACTTCTGCTATTGAACACTATACATCCTTCAAAGCCGTTTGTTCCATATTTTTAGGAGATATTGTTTGTCCAGTCCACATTTCACCACCCTTTTACTACTTCAAGCCTGTCATTTCTCACTCTATTCACAGAGAACTGAGAATATATATAGCACTTAATCTTCATGTATTTGAAGACTATGTTCTTCCCTTTAAATAAATCTTTCCTTAAAACATCTCAATTTGTTTCAGCTTAATATTCTAAGTTACGGAGTACAGTGTGATGTATAGTTCCTGTCCTGTTCTCTTAAGTCATTGATTAAAACTGTATTTATATTTAATCTCAAATCATTTATTCCATTTCCTTTTGAACTTTTTCCAAAAAATCTACAAATTTCTTGAAGTGCAGTTTCAAGAACTGAAATAATACTCTTGGGTTTAAGTGAAATAATTCTTCCAATACATTTTATAATCTAGCCTTTTGTTTCTCTGCAACTATAATGCTTCTGTCTTCCTAGCAGTATGACAATGAGTCATATTCTTTTTATGATGCAAAGTAACACCCATACATCCCTTCTTCAGAGGACAGGGCTCACATGTAACTGTGGAACACATGTGAATTCCTAGATGTTGTACATACCCTTTCTTCTTTTTTAATGGTTTTCTGCTTTTCCAGTCCTTCCCAATGCAGGAAAAAACTTTGCAATAAATGAGATTTTCTTTATTTCCATGATAGATAAGATTTGTAGAAAACTTAAGAAATACCTCACCAAAATGCCAATATTGTTTTTATTGATAGCAAAAGGAGCGCTATAAAATCCTTTAGACCCCACTTTTTTTTTTTTTTCCTGCTGACATATCAGTTCTGAAAGACAGTTGATTCAAATCATCTCTGTTCTGGAATTAAAAAAAAAAAAAAAGCCGAATGTTTACACAAACAGATTTGGCATGTTTTTATTTTTGAGAAACAAATGTCTTGCTAGGTTGCTCAGGGTAATCTGTTGCATCAAGAGTCTGTTCTGAATTAGGGCTAAGCAGATATCCCAAGAGATTGATCTTTTTTTGGAAATAAATACTTTTGTTTGTTTGTTTTTTGCCTTTCTTTACTGCTAAACACATGCCGTGATGACCAAAAGTACATGCTGACTTCAGTTTGCCGTAACTCATCACCCTTCAGCTAACAGAGACTAGAGGCTGCATGACTTTAGAACTGCCTCCACTGTGGAGCTGAACAGACTTAAGCCACACTTGTCTAACTTTGACCACTTATCAGTTCATCTGAAATTTGCAAGTGCTCTTCTTTGGGCAAGGTCTGACTGTCAGAGAAGGCACTGGTGATTCTGGATCTCATGTTATGTTTGTGCTGGGGAGCGTCCACCATTGCAAACACTTCTGTGGAGTGATGTGATTCAATGAAGACCTTTAGATTAAATGCATGCCTAGAGATGCAGTCTCTGGGTTTATTGATCTTGGCAATAAAACTTCAACTACATTGAAATGAAAATAAGGCTTCACACATATTCTTTGTTGCTGCTTTAAAGATCTAGTTTATCCTCTTCATAAACTGCTGTGACAAGATGTACAGACCTCAATGCCATGGTTCAGAGCTCAGTTGTTGCCATACTAAGGTGGCTTTAAGGAAAAACTGCTTTCATCTATCACGACAATACCCTTTTTTCTAGAATAAGGTGGATAAGATTACTACAAGTGGCATTTGGTTGGAAGGCAGGAAATTGATACTGGAGTATCTGCACATAACATATAGTCCTTCCATAACTGTAATGCAAGATTAAGTGCTTAACCTAGTTTTTCTTAAAAACAAAACAAAATACCTCAGCCCTGCATCTTTAAAAAAGGTGCATATAGTCTTTTAGGACTACCACACTTGTATTTCTTTTGAAGAGCACCAACTAGTGTACCTAAGATTTATTTTTGTTTGTTTGTTTTTTTCTTAATTAGTTGGTTTTTTTCTTTTGTATTCTATACTTATCTCCAGTATTAGGTATATGTAAGGAAAAAGAATCTCAAAAACCTATGTGCTTTATTAGTGTTTGAACTTCTTTGCAAAACCATTTTATGTGCTGCTACAAAATAATACAGTGGTGAAATTGTATGAAATCTAATGTACTAAATGTATCTCTAGGTTAAAATTATTGTGTTGCCTTGCCCCTCTCTGACAGATTTTTAAGGACTTTGTGACTTACCATTGTGGGAGACTTACGGCAAGCATCAGGTCACATCTCATACTGTATAATTCCTGCTTCAGACAAAGTAAGATCACATTGAGAAATTAGCATTTGCTATCCCAGGCTAGTGAAAAAAAGTTTTGGGAATGAAAAAGGGTGCTACTAAGACATGAAGAAGTAGATGATCTTTGAGACAGTGTTAACAGAAGCAGACATGTAAAAGGATAAAGCACGACACCATGGATTTGGGGAACAGTGAGAGAAATTCCTGCTGAAAGAGCAGTTCAGACAGACTTGGTTTATTAATTATTTCTGTAGTATCTGTAAGCTACTGACATAGAAATCTGCTCAGTAAAGGTTAAAATTGTTCTCCCCTGATGAAGTGCCATCCCTGTGTTACGGTGCTGACACTGCCATGTTCAGTGTGCCCTGTGGGCACCCTGACCTCTTGTGCCAGGTCTTGGCTGTGCCAAGTTCTCTTTGCAGTACACATGTTAACTCCAGCCTCAGAAACTGAGTATGTCTGCTTGAAAGGGACCCATAGGGATCATCAAGTCCAACTTTCTGTCCCTGCTGTCTTGCCCTCAAGGCTTTTCAACAAATTGGCCACTTTTCTCTGGATACACTCTAACAGTTTGATGTCCTCCTTACACTGAGGCACCCAAAATCGCACACAATATTCAAGGTGAAGCTGCACCAGTGCAGAGTAGAGTGAGACAATCTCCCTCAACTGGCTAGCGATGCTGTGCCTGATGTCTCTCAGGACACAGCTAGTCCTCCTGGCAGCCACGGCACTGCTGACTCATATTCAACTTCCTGTCAACCTAAACCTACAGATCTCTTTCTTCCAGACTGCTCTCCAACATCTTGTCTCCCAATGCTCCACCAGGATTATCCTGCCCCAGGTGGAGAATCTGGCACGTGTTCATGTTCAATTCCATATGATCGGATGCTGCCCAGCTCTCTAACCTAAGCAGATCCCTCTGTAAGACCTCTCTGCCCTTTAGGGTATTCACAGCTCCTCCTATTTTGGTATTATCAGGAAACTTACTTAATGTACATTTGATACCTGCATCCAGATCATTTATAAAAACCTCAAAGAGCACTGGCCCTAAAACTGAGCCCTGGGGAACCCTTTGCAACCCTCTGTGCCCAACATGTCAGCCAGTTGCTTACCCAACTGGACCTGTCTAGCTGTGAGCTGGAAGGGTTATCCAGAGCATGCTGTGAGACACAGTGCCAAAGGCTTTGGAACTTGGCATAAAAGGAAATTATTGGTTAAAAAAAAAATAAATTGGTTAAGCAGGGCTTTCCCCTTGTGCTATGAGCAATGACTGTACTGTTTCTCAAGTGTTTTTCAGTAACTCCTAGAATAACTTTCCCCATAATTTTACCAGGTAATATTGAAACTGACAGGCCTGTAGATAGAGGGTCATCCTTCTTGAAAACCAGGATAGCAGTAGCCAGCTTCCAGCCAACTGGGTCCTTTCCAGACTCCCAACACTGTTGAAAATAACACAGAGGGGTCCACGATGGTCTCAGCCAGCTTTCCCAGTACCCCGGGAGGAATCCTATCTGGCCCCATGCATCCAGCTGGAGCACTCAGTTCAGGGTTGTCAGGAGTTGATCACCCCCTTGTCACAGTCTCTCTCACAGACCCCTCCCAGGGGAAGTGGATGCAGTTCCAATCCTTCCCTCCTTCCCTCGTATTCCTGAGCCATGGAGCTGAGTCCCTCTCCCCGGGCAGTCCCCCGCAGCTGTGCTGGGATCCCGCATTCCCGCCGGAGCCCACCCGGGCGGCCCCGGCTTCCGAGCCCATCGTTTTCCCACCCGGCCGCTCTCGCCCCCCGCGCCGCCGGGTCCCCGCAGGCGCTGCCGGGAGCGTCTCTGCGCTCCCTGGAGCTTCCAACCTTTCGGGACCGTGCGGGACGGAAGGCACTAGCTGTCCAAGATGAGTGTGGGCAGGCAAGGGAAGGGAGGGCAAGAACAAGGGCTGAAGGAGGAGGCTGCACTTCTCCGCAGCGACAGCATCTCTCCGGTCTCGAAGCAGAGCTCGGCGCCGCGCTGCGTCCCCCGCTCCTGCGGTGCGTGCCAGGCGCGGTCCCGCCGGGAATGCCGGGGCTTGGCAGAGGAGCACGAGTACCTTTGGGAAATGACCTAGAAAGCTGATACCCTAGTACCATTAAAAAACAGACCTTAAGGAAAAAGAAAGATGCAGCAAACGCAGGGAAGGGTTACAGGGATGTTCAGGAGAGATAAGAGCGACTATAAGACCCAGATTTGCTTCAGATAGAAAGCTGAAGAGAGAACAGAGCAAATTCTTCACTGTGAGGGTGATGATGCACTGGTACAGGTTGCCCAGAGAATCTGTGGCTCTCCATCTCTGGAAGTGTTCGAGAGTTCTGAGCAACCTGCTCTAGTGGCAGGGAACGGGGCCATGGGAACAGGGGTTGGAACAAGGTGGTCTTTAAGGTCCCCTCCAACCCAAAGCATTCTATGATTCGAAGGTGTCTACAGTTGTTGCCAGCTATTTGTTAGAGGACATTTTTCCCGTGGTGAAGAATGGCACCAGAACAGGCTTGTATAAACTGGAAAGGGGGCTGTAGGCAGGTGGGGCTCAGTCTCTTCTCCCACATAACAAGCAACAAGAGCAGAGGAAATGGCCTGATGTTTTGCCAGGATGGGTTTAAATTGAATGTTAGGAAAGATTCCTTCACCAAAAGGTTTGTCAGCCAAACAAGGAACAGGCTGCCCAGGGAAGTGGTAGAGTCACCATCCCTGGAGGTAATTAAAGGACGTGGCAATAGAGAACACATTTTAGTAGTGGGGTTCATAATGCTGGGTTAATGGTTGGACTCGATGATCTTGGAGGTCTTTTCCAACCTAAATGATCAAAGTTGTTTTAATCTGGAGAGTAGTAGGGAGCTTTAAAACCTCTCTGGAGTAGTCTTCTAATTAGAATACTAGAAGTCTAAACATAAAACCTGGCAATTTTTACAATAAAAAAACCCTGGAGTTTATAGATGCGTACTGTGAAAAAAACATACTTGAGAGCAAAGCTCTTGTCCTTTAAAATCTTAAGAATACTGACTCTGAGGAATGCCTCTGTAGCATTGAGTTATTTGTCTGAATCCTCTGCTGTATACACACAAACAAATTTTTTTTGCATAATTTATATAACTGACATTCAATTCCAACAATTCTGAGAAAAAGCTCAGCAAATGAATTATATGCATAAACTGTTGAACATAAATTTATCTAAAAGAAACTTTGGCATTGCTTTTGTTTAAGAATGCACCTGACCTTTTCTGTTCCTTTGTACAATGCAAGCCTGTCAGTAGGAGTTTAACAAGACCCAGACAGTAGAAGGATTGCCAAAATCTCTTTACGTATATGTATTTACTCCAGCCTCAAGATTCCTTTTTTTCATGGGACACTAACTGTTGAAAAATATCTGCTTTCCAGATAAATTTGGAAAGCTTTTGTGGGGAGGGGAGGGGAGGGAGTGAGTTTGGAAGTCCAGGAACATTAAGTGGTTCACACCCTGCTTTTCATCTGTGAGCCCAAACTGGAAGAGCCTCACTTGAACCATGTTTTCATGGGAATGCTGTCTATTTAACCTATATTCATGTTAACACTTACCACTCAAGACTTTGCAAATATTTCTTTAAGCTTTTCTCTGTTTCCCTGGAGCTTACCTGCTTCTGGTCTCTTCACGCTGACTTAGAAATTAAGGCAACAGATCCATATGCTTTGAAGCAAATTCAGCAAGATACATTATTTACTTTGGAAACCCTTGGTGAGAATAGACTGGCATGGCTGAGGATTAGAGAAGTATTATCCTGTAAATCAGAGAAGACACAGATGGGATCTTTCTGGAAACTACTGTTCAGTGGATTTCTCTTTCCTCACGTCAGCCATTGAGCTTGTGTGGTGTGCCGGAAATAATCCTATATGCATCTTTGATGAGAGTTTCAGGAGTCATTTGTGGATATGTTCTTTGGGAGAATAGAGTGCCTTTGCACTAGGAAAAGACTATGGTCTGCTGTATTTGCAATGAGAAATTAAATTTATTTTCCATCTTTCAACGATAAATTATCTGAGCTTGGCATATCTGAGTCACTACTTTTCTTTGTTACACAATTTGCTCTTTGCACGGGACTCTACTCTCTGATTCAACAGGACCTCCTGCAAACAGCAGATGACTGTCAACAGGCCCCACCAAGGGTCCGTGACAGCAGAATGTGCTTCCTACTCAGAGCTGCTGTAGCACTGACTTGTTAACACTCTGGACACACTGCAAACGATATGCACTTATGGAAGCCTTTGAATCCAGGAGCTTTGTTTGAGTGCTCATTAGAGCAGTGTTTGGCTGCACACTGGTGCTGCTCTCTTAACTGGAAACCATCCTGCTGCAGCAACTCCCAAACACTCAGCAGAAGTTTAATTTGTTTGGTTTTTAAATATAATGAGGAGCAGAGAAGGCCAACTTAATCTGAAAAAGCAACCTGTGAAAGAAGCATTTCAAAGATGATTTTATGGATTTGTATGTGGATTTCAACAGACAAATTTCTTAGAGAGTTTCACAACAAAATGTTCCGGCTTGAGAATTCTATGGCTGGCTTTCTGCAAGTCAGTCAAGTTACTAATTCCTACTGCAGTATGGAAGATCTTTACCTGGTAATTCATTCCTAGGAAATTCTGTTTTTCTCACTGCATCCTTTGCTAACAGTGACATAAACCTGTGGGAACAATGATCACTTTTACCTCTGTCTCAGGCTGTTGTTTGCAACAACCCAGGATGCAAGTAGTGCTACTGTATTGGTCAGTTTTAGGTGTTTTGTATTAGTTTTCCGGCACAGTTGTAAAACAAAGTGCAGTTGTAAAACAAAGTCTCTAACAGAAAAAACACCCCCACTTTTTCTGTTAAACTACATTAAATAAAATTAGTGTCCATTTTTAACCAATAATACTTTAAAGTGAAAATTTTAATGTAGCCTTAAGGCAGTGTTCAGGTGATCCTCTTTAGTGCCTAAAGCTCAGTGCTGTGGGCAGTTCTGTATATTAGGGTATCTTCCTATACCTAAGACTTCCTGGCTAAACACATTTTTTCAACTGAGTCCAAACCTAATGTCAATCTTTTATATAACCCTGCAACAAGCTAGGTCAAAAACCCTGTATTGTCCTTGACATGTGCTGTGGATAGAAGTGAGGTAACTCAGTTTCTAGCCAGATGAGATTAGATTAATCAGTTGGTCCAGAGGCATGAATTATCTTTCTTTGCATTAAATACACTAGGAATTTGAGTCTTTGGTTATCATTAGATTACACTAAACTTATTTTCCTGCAATATTCTTTTTAAAAACTACCAAATTGATAAGATTTCCATTTTTTGTAAATTATAAGTTTAACAGTACTAATATAATCTGTATTTTGAAATAAAATCTCCCTCTTCTTTTTTATGTACTAACAATAAGTAGTTCCTTCTGCCAAGTCTGTTTTGCATAATTCCATATGAATTGGTTGTATTTGATAAACACCCTTAGATGCACTGTCACTTGCTGTTCGCTTTTTGGTGAAAAATTTCCATTACTCGAGAAACTGGCACTACAATATTACTAACTAAAAGCATCCTCCATTCATTTGCATTTATTTCTGGCAAGACTTTTAAAAAATTAAATTAAAAAAGTATAGGAGTGGGATGCAACATGATTTTTTTTTTTTCAGATGACTTTGAGTGAAGTTTTGCTCCAGACATTCACTTATGCTCATGCAAGGTGTAGATGTGTAGCAATCCTGTGACTCTAGCCCTGCCTGTCTGTTTTTCTTCAGCAGGGAAAAAGTCACTCTAGGGTATATGTTACAGCCAGTTTATGGTAAACTCTGCTGCAAAAACCGGTTTTGATTGTTCGTGTTCAGTCATCAGTTAAACATCACACTGACAACTGTCTTGCTGGCACAGTAAATTTTATGAGTGTTACTCTGTTCTGCTTCACAAAGAAAGATTTCCAGTCTCCACACTGCAGAAATACAGCAATGGAAAATACTGGGAAATGAAAAATCAACTTAATTTCCATTAAACCAACTCTAAATTCACATCTTCAGGAGCTATGTTTTTTTCTGTCTCCTGGTTGCAACACTAAAAGTATAATAATTTTGTCTACTGCAATAAAGGAAAAAAAGATAAGGCTGTTTCTGTCAGCCATTAAGAAGTTGCAAAATCTGAATATATCCTTATGGATCATATGGCTAAAACAACTGCCATGAGACCAGATGTCTTAGCAAGGTATTTCCAAGCAAGGAAAATAGCCAAGGGACAGAAGGTTATATGTAGGCAATCCAAGTAATGAAGTATTCTTAGGTATGGGGTGAATAATGCAGCCAAGGAAAAAAAAAAAAAGACCTTGCATAAAAAGACATAGTTTCTTTAGTTGAGAGAAATTAAATTTAAAATACTATGTTCGCATAACAGTCTGGCTGACTTAGTTGCATGAAAATGCATGACAAAATTAAATCATAGATGGCATACATCTCTTGGAAAAACTACAGTAAAAAAATGACAATTTTGTTTTAATATGCCTAAAGTGATGTTGTTTTGATATCTTTGAAAGGGAAGATTCAAAAATTACTTAAACAACATTGGTTATCCACTTTTAGTTCACTTTTAGTTGTTAGAAGGATGGTATTTACAGTATTGTGCTTTTTGATAAAAACTGAATCCAAACTAAAATCATGAATGTTTTTTGTTTTATAATCTGAGTTTCTGTGATGGTTTAGATTGAGAAATGAAATTGTTGGTTTAGATCTAATCATACATGCAAGACAACCATAAACATCCATAGTATATCTTATTTCAGTAGGACAGTATGACAGGAAGTTATAGAATACACAAAAAAAGTCAGATTACATCCAAATAGAAGTTAGAATTGTACTACAAGATAAAGAATGTGCTGTAATGCTGACCTGCTCCTGAAACATCAGATCATCAGAATATAAGGAAAATAGTTTGTGTATCTCATACGACATCTTGGGAAGAGATTGATAAAAGATTGAAGAAATACAAAGGGGAGACTACTGAACTCTTAACAATAAACGACCAGAATTTGCCATTTTTTGTGTGCGGTCTGGCTTTTGCTACTTCTGGGGATTTTTTTGTAAAATATAAGACCTGGAGAAAAATACAGCCTCATTGTAGTATTACACACCACTTTGTTTGTTTGGGGTTTTGTTTTGTTTTGTTTTTCTTTAAATTGACAAAAGTAAAGCACATCTGCACTGCAATGCAATTACCCCAAACTGTCTTCCCCTGCTCTTGGTTTAACTGACAGACTGGTAATGTATGACGCTTAGATTTTAAGACAAAAATGCTCTGTGATCCACATGAAAGTGGTTTGATGTCTTGGAAACAGGGAGTAACTTGACTGAACCATTCTGAAGAATAAAATTACAGTTGACAGATAAGAAGACAGAATGTGAAAAGAGACTGACCATTTTAAAAATTAATCCAATAATTAAACGGCAAAATCCAAAGTGAATCAGATGTGAATATAAATATTTAGTAGATACCTCTTGACTGTCCTTGGCTATTAAGAATATTTTCTTAAAGCCAGTCTGCCCTGCTCCCCTCCTTTATTGTATCTCTTTGGTCAGCTCCATGCCAAATCCAAAGCTTGGTGTTAGGATGATTAAGGAAGCAATGGTATAAAAGGTCCTTACTTCATTCTTTTGCTGTGTGGGTTTTAAATACCGGTACCTAGTTTTCCCTTATAAAACTCTGTTCTCGGTGACTGGCTTAGCTATGGAAGAGAACTGGGCAGACAGACTCCTTGGGAACTCTTTTTTTATGTGTACAGTCATTCAAACGCAAACATCTTCTGCGTCTGGCCTGAGCATATAGCCTAGATAATGGAATAAGTGAATTTTTGCTTCTAAGAATGAGGCAAGCTTATTTTCCAGTTGCAAACCTTCTTGCAGTCAAAAGATCTATTGACCAAGTAAAAAGTCACTGAAAACTGTGTGACATTTTATAAAAGGCCTATAGATAATAGTCTACACCATTTAAAATTGTTCATTTTGATCACAGCTTAACTACTTCTACTGCGGAAATGTTGCATGTCTCATTAAAATGTGGGTTTAATTTCAGATTTTTACAACATTAATTACTGCACCGAATTAACCTGTCTCTCAGACTGGGTGTGCTATGGGCAGTTTCCTATACATGACATTTCTAAAGCTGTTCTTTCCATCACCAAGGTACAGTAATGCAAACCTAATTTTTTTCTTGCTGTAGCATTAAGCAGTGTAAGTAGAACAGTTCTAGCGTGTCATTGTTTCTTCACAGCCAGCGCTGCAGGATTTCTTAGGTTTGCTATGCTCCGAGTTTCATTCAGTGACTTATTATTCAGTGAGGTTGTTCCTCACTCTGCGTAACTGAAAAAGCAGCTGAAAAACAGGTACCAGGGCTGGGATCTTGGCAGCAATAAATACTGGGTTATTCCAGAGAAAACTGGAGAGGAAACCTGAGGCGTCAGTGCCAGTTCCTAGAGCTGGGCCCAGCCCAGCTCTGCTTTTATTTTCACATACAGGAATATAACTTCAGGTTGGCTCTGGCAGGGAACAACCCCCCTGAACCATGTGGTAGCTTCAGACAGTCTGAAAGCGCTATCCTAAGCCTTTCTTTGACCAGGGCTTGGCATGGCATGTTGTCAGAATTTTCTGGTGGCAGCTTCAGGAAAACCTTGTTAGAGAAGGTGGCCTTGATTCCCCAAAGTGGCAGAAGAAGTGTGAGGGGGAAAGTCCTTCCTTTTTCGAAGCATAGACTGGACACGACACATTGTCTGTGTCAAGTTTGCAGTGCTGTTTCTACAGTGCAACGTTTCAAGCTTGCAAAACATTTCTGGATGCTGTCAGCTGAAATTTGGATTCTGTAATGCCTTTGGCCAGGGCTTGTATACAAGGAATATGTTTTTGGAACTCAAAACACATGCGTGGAGCTCCACCAAGATGAATCAGCAGCTAAGGAAACTTAGTACATCTTTCTGGGGCCAATTCCCCCCCCCCCTTTTTTTTTTTTTAAATTTTATTTCTTTTTAACAACTTCAGGCTTAGCACTGAACTTTTTCCAAAGATAAAATTCTTGCCCTGCTAAAGCTTTGATCATCTCTGAACAAATGCCTGGGATGGTCAGAACAAAGTGTGTTGCCATGTGTCTGTTTGACCAAAATGCTACATTGAGCCCAGTCTCACCACAGTAAAAATATACTAAAAATGCCTTAAGCAAGAAGTGTGAATGCTCTCTACAGTGTATAAGAAAGAGAAGGAACATAATAGGAGAAGCCTGAAATCTTTGTACTCTTAACAAGCTGGTAGAAACGTATTTCTATTTGGCTTACCAATAGATATTAATCTGTAGATAAATATGGTTCCATATATTTGGTTTTTAGGGTAAATGGAGTTAGGGCATGGATGTGTTTCTTTGCACCACCAGCAGTTAATTCTATATGTGCCTCAGCTAAACTGTCTCAGGTTGTCACTGAAGGCAGTGGTGGGAATAGGGGTCTGTGTGCATTAATTTGACATGAATGAGTGGTCCACATAACCAGCACCTGATTATTTCACTACTTCACTCTGTTTATTATCCCCTGAAGACAGAAATCTTTTCTCTGACTGATGCTGCAGTATGTTCCACAGTTATACTCCCTCTCATATGCAAATCTAGAAATCTATTTCATATCCTCACTAATACTAAATATTTGTAGGATATGAAATATTGTATTGATCTTCTGATTCTACTTCACATCACAAAGAATTTCCAAATATGCTTAGGTATGGGAAAAAGTAGTTTTCACTCTTTGGTGTGCTTTGCTGGATAGAAGGATGGCATTCTTCCAGGGAAGGGGAGCAACAACACCAAATATTTCTGAAGCTTTCTGCTTGAGCAGATTCTGCTTTTCAGAGCTGATGAATAAATGGAAATAAGTTAATAGGAATGAATGAATAGGTAGGAAAATATCAATATTTCTGTGGCTGCACTGTCCTTAACTTGTAACATGGTGCTCTCTGGAATCTTTCATAGGCTGTTAAGCCTTACTTCAATTTTTCTTTTTTCAGTAGTAGCAATTTCCAAGTGCCATCGTCTTCTCCACTGGTTTCTGTTTCTAATGCTACCACTGCCACCTTAGTTGCTTTAGTAATACATTAACAAAATAAGGTAACTGTAATCTAAAATAAATAAGGCAGATGATCAGTGGAATACCATCCCCTCCCTCATTTCACTGTCCCATAGTTTTGGGGGTTTTAATCTCTTTGATCATCCCACACAATTTCAAACTAAATGTCATTCAATTCTGCAACACCTGGATAGTCACCTCCTTGTCCTTATGACAACACAGAATGTTTTAGGTCTGAAAGGCTGTGTAATCAACCCAAAGAGGGATGACTTTTGCCCTGACCAAACACCAAAAAGAAAAGGTTTCTATGATAACCAAGTAGATGTGAAAAAGAACAAATTAGTAAAATGAAGATTTCAGAGGGAAGACAGAGTTGTGTTATTCCCTCATCTCTTGCTTATGAAATTCTCGTTTATGGAGTCCAGTCAGTAAGAAGAAAAAGTCCAAAGCAAGAGAAGATGATAGAATTGGACAAACAATATTATTATTATTATTTTTAGATAGCAAGTGATATTTGTCTTGCTTTCATTAAATATTTCCTGCCCAAGAAAAGAGAAATCTGTTGAAATCAGCAGTTTTACCAAAAATGAACTGCTTTCCCCTTCTGTCCCATGTCCTCTGATCTCACTGCCAAATAACACATGCCAGTACATTCTAAAAGATTTGGAAATAAAGACCATCAGAGAAATCACTGTTTTTCTGCAGGAAATCCTTGCTAACCTTTAAATTACACATTTTAAATGTGGAAATTAATAATCAAGCCCAACAATTCCAGAATAAAGCATTCTTACAAGACAAGCAACCCGTTAGAGTGGGTGAATATCCAACTAAACCGTTCCTCAAAACCTAAGGATCTTTAGAGCAATTTGAGCCATATATGGTTCCAAAAATCAGCAGATGAATGAGCAATGAGTGGTGTGATCTGAGCTGGCACCTGCCTTTATTTTCATTCACGGAAGTGAGAATCCACCCATGAGAAGGTAATTTACTCCTCCAAAAAAACAAAGAAGTGAATGAACTCTTCTACCCACCTCTGACTGGATAATCCAGCACGCTGAGTTCAAAGGGGAACTTCTGCATCTTTTGCCAGAAGTGAAGTAAAAGGAAACCACCAATTTTTATGCTTCTAGCAAGAGTTTCCAAATTACTGTAGAATACCCACATGTTCTGTGATGAACACTCAGCTGAGAGGTTGAGGTTCTTATCAAATGCTTTCTATGTTACTGCCTGGCATTTAACATTCTCTCCTTATCCCATCCTCTGGAAGGGAATTCTCTGAGGATAAAGCAGTTCAGCTTTAACTAATCAATAGCAACAAGATAAAAGCCAAGTGACAAGTGCTCAAGTTTTCAAAATGTTCCATGGTGATTAAATTTTAGGCAGTAAATTCAAAAAAAAAAACCCAAAAACAACAACCAGCATGTAATTTCAGGATAAAATTAGTGCTAAGTTCTCCCAGGAATTTTCACTCAAACCAGAGTTTTCACTTGTCTTTCCTGTTAAAAAATCTTGGGAAGAATTACTTCATGTCACAGACACTTAAGTGATTTGCTCAGTAGAACACATGCATTTTCTTGTGATATAAAGCTGACTAGCAATATCCTTCACTTTTGTATTTGCCTCTTGCCTGTGACATTATTGGTTTTCTTTCTGTACATTCTTGCATTCATGTGTGTCTTAGAACTGTTCATAAAAATGACTAATATTTTATGAGAAGGCAAAATTCAGCTATGCTGGAAGGGAATGTTTTATTAACTGACAGCCCATGCTGGAAACATTTATGTGGCGAATAGAAGTGTTTGCTCCACCTGGACTTGTCTGTCTGGTGTGGGCCCTCCCCACTGCTCTCTAAGTTTAGTTCCAATTTTTAGTGTTGTATCTGATTGAAAATTCATTGTACCTTGGCCTGTGGCTTTGGGCTAATACACAATATTGCAGAATCTGCCTCCCCTTCTAGATTAGAAGATTGCAATATCTCACGATGAATATTTCTTGACTTGGAATTATCCTTCATAATGTTCTTTGTAACTAGATTTTTATATAATGTCCAATTTTGATCCTAAAAAGCAAAGAAAAACTTCAAAAAACTTCCATGCATGTTCTAACAAATGTTACATGAGTACTTGTATAAGTGGAATGAAAAAGATAAAATACCAGTGGAAATCACTGCAGAGGACAAAATAGAGTTTTAATAAATGCTCCCTGCTATGCTGACATAATTCTTTCTCTCAAGGACATGAAAAAATAGCTTGCAATGCTAAAATAACCGAAAAACTCACAGTGCACTCAGAAGCTTCTACTTCAGGCCATAAAATTTAGCACCCTGAGTAAAAACTAGTTGAGCTCAACAAGATGAATGTTTTTAGTGCCTAGAAACTCCAAGAAACAGCAGGGAGAAAACAGATTCAGCTTCCTAAGGATTACCTCCCACTTCCTGTTCCTTGCTTTCTAGGACACCATATGCTCTGGTAACCGAGTCATTCAAGATATTCCTGGAAAGAACTAAATCCTGTTTGTGTCTTCTTTTTCCCCCATGGTGTTTACT
Source organism: Sclerurus mexicanus (assembly GCA_013396755.1). Lineage (NCBI taxonomy): Eukaryota > Metazoa > Chordata > Aves > Passeriformes > Furnariidae > Sclerurus > Sclerurus mexicanus. The sequence goes on along the minus strand of VWZF01002261.1, from coordinate 2,894,859 downwards.
ACATGTATCTATTCACTGATTTCTCTTTAAAGTCACTCTGTGTTAAGACGAGGAAAGTTACCAGACAAAAGGCAGGAAATATGTCATCCATTAAGGACTGGATGTGGTCCCAATCCAGGTGCTCTGTGTTTAGGTAACCTGACAAGTAGATCTATTGATTTCAGTAACAAGACTGCAGGTATGAACTGAAAATGTTTCCATGTGATTTGATGGACTAAGTTATGCAGTTTCTTTCTTTTTTTTTCTTTTTTTTTTAACATTATAGCCTGAAAGTGTAGGGCAAAGCAAATTCTTGAATGCACTGAATAGCAATTAGTTTGCCCATACAAAATTATAATTGTAGTCAAGACAACATGGTTCTTTACCTTTTAATTTTTTTCTTTTATGTTAATAGTGGACTCAGTACAAAGTTGTTAAGGAGAAGCACAGCTAGAACATAAAGTCAATGTGAGGTTGGAAAGAGCCTGGGGATGCATCTCTTCTGCCTCAGATTATTTCACCTCAAATTACATAAGAATGAGTGAAGGGATGGTTCATAGTTTTTAGAACAGACACATATTTAATAACAGGCCATTGTAAACCTCAGTATGACCTTTTCCAAAGTCACCTTATCTAAAAACCCTACCTTAAGATCAGGCCTACAGGTCCTAATGGGAGGCTTGAATAGACTTCCCTTTTCTTGGGGATTTTGCTTTGGGCGTAGCTTATCCTCTATTGTCATAGTCCTTAGCCCTTAATCTTGATTTAGGAAGTGATGTGAAATAGCTAAGTAGACCATGTGCTCTTCTACTCAAGTTCAGTATTTGTGTGAAACCAACTGGGATTTTCTCAGTTGTTTAATTTATCTGGGAAAGTGCCTGTAAAAATATTATCAAACCAGGCTCATAGTGCCCTGAGCCAAAGCCGTTCCAAAGAAAACATTAGTAGCCCGTCTGCTAACTAAGGAGTGTAAGCCATGAGGTGGAATCTCTCTTTCCAAGGCATTTGCTGCCTGAGCGGTCCGTTTGAGTTGCGGTGGCTCTTGCAGCCTCTCAGGTGCAGAGGTGGCCATGCACGTCATGGTGTCAGCTCAGAGATCTACCCTGCAGCTCACTCTTTTATCTCCCACTCCCTTTCTTGCAAAGCCAGTCATGGAGAGCAGCTCAAGAGAGACAATAGTGGAGTTAAATGTGGTGAAAGATCTGTAAGGACTTGTGGGGATGCTGTAGGAGTGGATGGGATAAACAGAATACACCTAATTGCCCATGGGGAAAAAAAAAATAGAAAAAGGATGCTTTGAAGGCTGTTAGAATGCCTTCCATGTGGGTGTTGATTGAGTAATCATAGCAGGACAGTATATAATTAACCAGGAAAAATCAACATTGAAAAAGTGTTTTGTTTATGATGACAGAAGATTTCCTTTGGGTTTCCCCCATGAAATGTAATTATATGAAAATGGAAATTGCTGCATGCTCAAGTGCCTTGCTAGTCTAGCTGCATTAATTATAGGTTTGACTTTTTCCTTTTTCATGTCCCTGGTGCATTGAAGTGAATCAAACTTTGCTTATGTGATATGCTTGAAGTCATAAAGGGAACTAGGTAGTGGAACAGGACACTCAATGCAGTGGGTGCCAGTCCAAAGGATTTGTCACAGAATCGCATAAGAAAAACCCACTGACTACAGCAGTTACTTCGGAAAGACTCTTCTCCCTCTCCCCCCGAGGCGTTATTGCCGAGCATGATGCTATATGGTATGGAATATCTCTTTGGTCATTTGGGGTGAGCTGTCCCAGCTGTGTCCCCTCCCAGCCTCTTGCTCACTCTCAGCCTACTCGCCAGTGCAGCACAGGGAGAAACTGAGAAAGTCTTGGTGCTGTGCGAGAACTGTTCAGCAATAACTAAAACATTGGTGTGTTGTCAACACTGGTTTGGTCACAAAGTAAAACACAGCACCCTCCAGACTGACATGAAAAAAGTTAACTCCATCCCAACCAGACTCAGTACAGCGAGACAGCAAAAATGTCCGTGCTATGTGTAAACTTGGTGGTGTATTCAGGTCTAACACTTGGTAAGGAAAGTGTGTGCTTAAGGATCCAGACATCTGTAGCTGTGCTTCAATAAGGGTGTTTCTGAAGCACTGAGTAGCCCGGGTAGGCTTTTTATTGTGGCTTTTAGAGAAAGGAGCATTTTCTCAGGGTCTCACACAATTAATGCTTCCTCTTGATTGCCAGAACTGTGTCTATATCGCTGCAAACTTTGTATCCTGGTTTGAAGACTCTGAAACAAACTTCCACTGCAATCACAGCTTTTATTTATTAAACATTGCAGAACTGTTTCTCCCTGTGTTCCCCAAAGGCCTTTGCATACACTAACAAACTTTTTTTAATGAGTTTCAACAGTCTTACAGGAGTGTAGCTACTTCCTTACATCCTCACATCTGAAAATTATAAAAAACAAGTGAAACCAAATTGAAACTTCACCTGACATTGGAAATAACAAAGACATGGTTTCTCAGGCTGGGATTTAGAGAGAAGCCAGAGACACCAATGTTCCAGTGGTCATGATCACATCACCTTCAGCTTCTAAAAAACTGCCTTCTTCTATTTAAGGCTGTTCTCTACATTAAGGACCAGCTGTAAACCAACTGTTGGAATATCTCTTTCACTATTATGACAGCTGAAATTTGTGAAAGTGATTCCTTTTCTCAGTGCAGTTGCAATAAAATACTCTAACACAATGTATGGAATGAGTTAGTCTGAGCAAAGCCTAGAAATACTGCTGACAGTTCATAATTATGCAGCTTTTCCCTTTACTTTGGCAGCTTTCATCCTGCTTGGGTATTTCTTATTGCTGTAAAATACAGGTGTGATAAAAACTGTACCTAATAGGAGGGGGAAAAAAATCTGTTGTACAAAGGGACACAAATAATGGGAAATAAGCTGTGTCATGAAGATCTGTGCATGCTGGACAGCCCCTGTTCAAAGCATTGTGTAGGTTATCTGCTCGGTAGCTCAGTGGCCGAGACAAAGTACTTTCTATTCTGTGGTGATACAACAATGACCAGCTTGCTTTCTCCTGACTGTCCAAAGAAAATGGAAAAATGGAACCTATGACTTCAGCAGCTCACAGAGAGATGTTTACATGTTTGGGAAATCTTGATTTTGTTACCAAGTGCAGCACAGTCTTGTAAATCACTTCCAGGTGACGATGAACTTTTTTTCTCTTTTTTCTTCCTTCCAACATCCATTTTCAATCAATCTTGGTGAATTTATAAATGTATCACAATGTGATTTTGTCAGAGGCGCCTCTCATTTGTTCCACTGTGGAGACGCTGCTACTTCCCAAAGTTTGCGGTTCGCTTTTGGGGACGCAAATAGAATATCTCTCAGGCTGTGGCAGAAGCCAGGCTCGGAGCTGCTGGCTGGATGTAGCCAACAGCCAGAGCTTTCTGGCAACAGGAGAGAGGTAGTAGAGGGTAGAGACATGACAGATTGGCCAAGTTTGTGTGAGACCCAGCCTCGTGAGAAGAGATGCTCTTCTCCAGTGCCTTGTGTTTTGAGTTTGTAACAAGTGACTTTTTAGTGTCCCCTGTTGTCTCTCCAAAGTAAGGCCCCCAGTTAATACACCCTTCATTAAGCTCTGAGGAAGACTGATGTTAGGTTGTACTGTTCTCATCAGTCACAAGACCAAAAGTGTATTATTTCTCCATTAGAATCATTGAAATTATAAAAATTTCTTGGTTTCTAGACTTATTTTTCTTTTAAAATTTACTTTAAAAGAGTCAGCTGATAGCATATCAATATTAGTCCTTTTGCAAAATCAGTGACCCTTTAGTCACTGTCCTGTTGTCCAAGATTCTGTAACACTGAAGATTGACAGTTAGAGGAATTACCATGGATAATATCAAATTATACTCCTAGAAAAATTTAGTTTTTTGAAGACTCATAATTTTCTTTAGTCACTGGAAAAATAATTCATGACCAGGATGCTCATAATCAGAAAGAAGTTACAGTACCTGTTGTCTCTGAAAAGTAAATGTCACAATGAAAAAGCTGGTTTCTCTCTTGTCAAGATCAGCTTTCATTAAAAAAAAAAAAAGACATTTATGGTGATTTAACATGGACATTCTGAAACATAGTGTTTCATTTAAAATATAAAAAGTGTTTCGTCTAAATAATCAAAATGAGCATTTTGACACAAGTTATAACTAAGACTCTGAAAAGAAAAAATGGCTCTCTTACAGTATGTCAAAAATCACTATTGTACTTAGATTACAAATGTGCATTTGTGTGCCTGTTGTAAAAGAACCATCATCTTGATGTATGTCTAAAATCCTTCAGAATCTTTGGCCATGAAGTCTGGAGAATGATAACACTCTGTTGTTGGCTCAGAAGTTCTGATGCACATTTATTAATGCCAGGTCAGTCCTTTGTTAAGTTTTTTCCCCTTTTGTCCTCATAATTGTTTAGTGTCTGTCCCTCCCCTCCCCTCCTTACCAAATCCCTCTTGACTTCCATAGGACTGTGCACACAGCACCGGAAAAGATACTCAGAGGATTGGAATCAAATCCTTCAAGTGTTTCCTCGAGGCAGTGAGAATGTTCAGATGGCAAGGCTGTTTCATCAGGTATTTCATCATATTTACTGAAAACTCCCTTATTAGACACACCAATGCCCAAGCAACCAGGAATGCTGGACTGCTTTAATGGCTGTGCAAGAGCTGGAATTGTTGCCCCACCTGACGAGGGAGCCAGCGTTTTGTTACTGGTGGAAATCCCCTTCCTTTTACGCACCATCCAACCCCTCTTAAAGAAAAAATAAAAATCCTGGTTTTAATTTTAATATAAGCAGGATGTCTGTCCAGTTTGAATGGGGGCATATTTTATAAAATGTGACTACTTCCCTCACTTTAACCTAGCCCTGCTGGTGTCTTCCACGGCATTAGTATTGACTGATAGCGCTGAGAGATCAGAAGTTGCCCCTTTGTCAAAACACCTTTGGGGCCCAGCAGTGAAGGGGCACGGCCACAAGATGGCCTTCAAAACTGCCAGGAAAGCTACCAGCCATGTGCAAATATTATTTCTCCCATTTTAACATTCAGTGTGGTAATGTTCACACCAGAGAATCAGAGACTTTTCATAAGGTCCCCTTTTGTTTCTTCTTCCTCTTATTTTTTGTGTGAAGGGTCTCCCTTTCCATGACTGAGTCCTGGTACAAATGTTTTCTGGAAAGGGTCTTCACACCATCAAATAGCATTTATCCTGAATAAATCCATTTGAGCTGGGCCCACATATATGAAAGATGAAGATGTCCTGGTGAAGATCTGATGCATTCTCTTGCGTTTGAAAGAAGTCTCTTTGCTAACTGCAAAAAATTAGATAGTCTGGGTCATTATATTGTCAGGTGCCAATCTACCATCACATTTCATGCAAGCTTTGTTCTACCTTCTGCCAACACTTTAAAAATATTAAATACTATGACTTTCAAAGCATTAAAGCATCAAATTAACCGAGAAAATCACAAAATTGACTAATTATTTTTAATGGCTCCATTCCAGGCACGCACTATATGACCATAAACAGCATTAATCCATTTTATTCAGAATTTATGAATGTTGGCATGTGAATAATAAGGAATACGTGACCAGGTGCTATCATGTATGAACATCTGACATGGTGTGAGCTCCCCTTATGCATCCATTCCAATGAAATTGCTTATGTGAGCTACTCATGGAAATACAACATAAATTGTTCTGCTACAGTTAATCAGAGTATGTATGTTTTATGTATGTTTTAACTGAGGAGATAATTCTAGTATAAAGAACTGGAATCACATTTTTCTGCAAACAGAAATTGGCAAAGGTAGGTATATGGCAAAATATTGTATACAGAGAAGTAATTCTACCCAATTTGGTATATTTTAGATAAAGAGAAGTTATGCTGTAAGAATACAGATGGATATAGGAGGCCTAAAGAAAATATAAGGTGTGATGTTTCTGGAAAACACTGGATTTTTTTGATTTTTTTTAACTCTTGGCCTGATTAGAAGTAAAGAATAGAAGAAATTTTCTGTTTATTTCATTATAGCTGTTAACACTACTGTTTTGGAAACCACTAGAATACTTTTGCAGAGATATTTTTTTAAAAAAATTTATAATGGATTGCATTTAATTTCTAATGGACTACAGTGCTGAACTTGATGATCAGAAAGCCTTCTAATACTGTTCAAGAGTAATCCTCTGTAATGTGAGGATTTTAACCTGGTATAATGTGGTTCTTCACATCTTGTGAAGGAAGGTTTTTCTTTGTGTTTGGGATAGTTATTGGCAAAGTATTCTTTGTCCCGTGCAGATAACAAAGAATGACTTCTGTGGTGAGAAACATAAATAGGCCTTGAGAGGAAGGCTTTGCTTAAGAAGTATTGGCATTTCATGGTTACATTCGAATGCCAGATATTTAATTCCAGATGATAACCACACAGGCAACTTGTTTCTGAAGTAGCAACATAATTCTTCTCCCTGTGAGGCCTCAGCACCCTGATTAATGGAATTCTGTGGTCACAAGAGTAGTACTGTCAAAAATACATGTATAAACTCTGAATCCTGTTTAGGCTTCAGTTTATCCATGTTAATACTTTATCATTTTGTTCTGGATTGCATAATAGTATATTAGGCCACTCTATTGGCAATATTCAAGAAATGCTTATTAGCAGGTTTACAGGAACCCTCAAAGATTGTGGAATACAGACAATAGCCTAAATAATAAAGTAACTTACTCGTGTAGTTAAAGTGTTGCATAAAAATTAGATTCTGGATCAGTAGCCAAAATTTTCTCTTTCTTAGAAAATGATGTTTAGGCTCATACACAGCTGCTTAAGTAACCCTAAAGTACACAGCTGTCTTTTGACATGGTGGTGATGAGAAGTTCTCAAGCCTCACTCCTCTCCCTGTTCTAAGGAGAACACTTCCTAATGCTTCAAGTCTTTGGTCATGTTTCTGTTGATGTGGCAGTTTCTTGCATATGCACCAGCAGCTGGAGCGTAGTATTAATGCTGTCATTTCCATTAATGGCTTAATCATACATAAATGATATAGGAATGCTGTCCTTACATGAAGTACTGTCTCAAGTAACGATTGTTCACAGAATTAACTAATTGCATATTATTAGAGAGAGCTGATAAATAAGGAATGGTGCAATCACTGAGTTTACTGCATTCCACCACATTAAACATTTGGTTTGTTTCATGTCATGCAACCCTAATTTTAAACAAACCATAGTCTAGACTCCAGCTGTCATAAAATCTGTAGAGTCACTTTCTTTCATATTTTTCCCACTTTATTAGGGTTATCTTTTGTGCACCAAAACTTTAGCTTTGTGGTACCATAGTTCTAAGGAATCAAAAGCATTGGTGTTGACCAAAGCAAAGCATGGGGATTGATCTGTCTAAAATTCCATCTTGTGTTCACTGCAAGACTGTCAGCATGACAAGCATAAATCAAGGTATCAATTTCAGTTTCTGATTTTTTTGCCCCTTAAGTTGACCATCCTGGCAAATGCTCATCTTCCATTCCTTAATTAGTGTTTGCATGCCAAAATGCAATTTCAAAATTCTTGCATAAAATTTACATGAAGTTCCCAAATCAAGTGAGTTTGTAAGGCATGAACCAAGCGAACTAACCTTAAGAACAGTATGCTGAAAATCTTTGTTAAATTGGGCTAGCACCATCACTTCTTGGCTATCACTTCTGTAACAGTAACACAAAAGTCCTCTGGCTCTGATGTCCTCAGGTTTAGTACAAACAAGGCAGAGGCACCACTTTCATGAGTACTAAACATTAATATGCTTCTTCAATTACCTCAGGAATTTCACTTCCTGGCAGTACTGCTCCTTATCAAGTTTCATTTGTTTAGACTAGTCATTTTTTTTAAGGATTGTCAAAGGATCAGGCTGTGGGGAGGGAATACTTTTAAATTAAGTGAATGTGGTCATAGCCTTCACACCCCTGGTGACTGGAAGAATCCATAAAGTGAGTCATTGCTGTTTCTGAGTAGTGCCACAGGGCATGAACCATGCTGGGAGACACCTACATCATTGTTACCTTTTTTCTAAGGCTGTGACTGATTATTAATGTAAATAATTGCTTTAAAAGTCCAAGAACTTGGTGATACAATCCACTGCAGAAACACTCACTGATTAATTCCTTCTGTAAAGCTGTATAACATCATAGTACTTGTTAGAAATATACTATGCATGTTTGTAGGATAGATGGTGAAGAGATTCCTGCAATTCCTATGAAAAGCTGGCCTAATAACCATGCAGCTGATGCCAGTGTTATCGGGAAAAGCTGACACTGGTGGAACCAGAACAGCAACTGCATTTTTTTTTTAACATAGGACAGAATCTATCTGAAATATCTAAGAGACAGTAACAGGGCTAAAATAATATAAACCATTGAGTTCTAAGTAATGAAAATACACTTTGAAGTTTAGAGCTATAGTTGTTAAAAAACCTAGCCTTAAGGAGTAAAAGAACAGGTAAACAAGCAGCAAACAAAGTGCCCATGCCACAGGATAAACACAGAAAGATCAAACACCTGTTTTATAATAGAAGCACTTCCTGTGGTCTTTGTTTGGTTTCAGGGAAGTCATTGCCCTCCAGTGATTTCAGATGGGAGAAGAATTAGTTCAACACTAAGAGCTTGGGGAATTACTGTTTTCTATGGTACTGCGGGATCCTGCCTCATAATGAAAATTGTGCTTGGTTTTCACTCATCATTCAAGGCAAAAAATCTTCAGATTTTCCATGTAAACATAGATGAAAATAATAAAAGGCTAAAAATAAAGAGGATGGGCAATTAATGCCATAAGACAGAAAGTGGGAAGAGGTTTCTGAGTCAGGAGCAGAGAGTAAATGTCAATGGTTTAGTCTGAAAAAGCAGCTTGATGTTCTATAATTATACTTATTAATCTTTCTTTCATTGTAATATGATGATTACTTCTATAATTAGTGTAAACTAAGAGAAGTTTATTTACTTCATGATAAGGATGATATATAATAACATGGAATCTGGCAAACAATATTCAACATAATGACCCAAAGTTTCCTCAGCCTCCCAAAGACAAATATTTGCTTTCCAATATACCTTGACCTTCTAAGTTAGTTATTTGTCACTCTGTGAACCAGCAATAATATCTTCTTGTTATTCAATTATAACAGTTGTCAAGTATAACAATTGTCAATTATAACATTTGTCAAGTATGTACAACTCATTTCAGCTGAAACAAACTAAATAAGCTCAGCTTCTTGTAACTAAAAAGAATAATCAATGCAATAACCTCAATCTTGCCACCTAACATTCTCCTAAGGTAGAATATTTATTGTGTGAAAATTGGTAAACACTAAGATGTCACTGTTCGATCCTGACCATCATCATGAGTTCTGATACGTATTTAGCCTATTTGTATAGAAGTTTAACTGATAAAGCTAGCAAAAATATATTCAATATGCCCTCTTTTAATAACATATTCTCCTGGCTGTTCTGCAAAGAGAGCCATCTTCATTAATTTGTTTTAGAATATACTTAGTTTGGGAGACTCCTCTGGAGATTTATGATTTAATGTGTGAAAAAAGTAGTCTGGAACTTGAGAGTCACAGTCTTAAACATCTGCCAACACTGGAACCAGAATGGAAGGATTTTTCCTGATCAAATAAGTCAGAAAAGTTACCTGCATCTCCCCTTTTCCTGTACACAAGATCTCTTCCCAGTTTCAAACCTCATATTTTTGTTTCGAAATTGTGCACTCCTTTGTGCTGCTCTTTACATGTAGCACAGGACAGGAAGAGCTCTTGAGAATCAGTGATTGCAGTCTTGATGTTTCCACTCAACTACTATAAATAAAGTAGGATGGATCAAATCTCTCCCCCTCTCTCACTCCTTGCTCTAAATCTTCATGAATTGATGATCTTAAGTTTTTCTTGGCAATTTGCATCTGTTTCCTCTTGTTATAGCTATAAACTGTACTCTAAGCAGCTGGTTTTACCTTTTTTGTTTTATTTTCCATACCATCTAATCTCTTTGATAAACTTCTAGATGGCAATTAAACCCTTTCCAGTTTTTTTATTTCATCAGGCTGAACAGGTAAAATTTTGTTTCATGACGTAAGATAGTGGACTGTTTTTCTACAATTCTAAAAATCCTTCAGTCTATCCTTTTCTATCTCGTCATTCTTAAACAGGAATAATCCACACTCTTTGTTCAATATCAAAGAAACTTTCCAACTCTATCAACTAGTATTGAGAGTTCATATTCCTACTCTGATTCCTATCGCATCCAGGTTTTAATCCTTTTCTGGTTTTAACTAATGAGATTGTTCTTATTATTCCTGAAGTGCACAGGTCTAAAATTTCTTAGCCTAGTCCCATTTCTATTGTAGCTGCTGTTGAGATATCAAATTTGACAGGTCCCTTTCCTGAATATTTACCGGCAATGCTCCTCACTTGAATTTATTGAGCTCCATAGTTTGCTTGGTGTTAACATTATAAAAATGTGCCTCATAACTAGCAATTTAAGGAGTCCTGTTTCCTCCTTCAACAGTGACACTAGTTATCTTCCATTCAGCCAAACTTCCCTTCTCATAGCTACTTTTGTATCTGAAATCCAGGATAATTAGCAGCATACCATGTGATACAATATTAAATTTTTAATTATTAAATAGTAGAATCTAGAAAGAGTAGACCTATTTTAATTCCCTTTGTTTGGAATGCTATCTGTCTTATGAAAGATACCCCCTAATTTGCTGCAATACCTCTTTGTGAGGTCTATGTTTTATTCTACTTCATTTTCCAGTAAAATATTCTCTCAAATTAATCCTGAATGTCACACACTGCTGAGGTCAGTCTAATAAGGCTGTAGGTGTCTGTTGGAGCAATTGCTTTTCCATTCCAATATGCAAGAGTAATACTCTAGGTTTGGAAATTTAGTTTTGTTTAATGTCTGGTGCAAAACTCTGAAAAGTTTAGTCATGCTAAAAAAAAAAAAAGAAAAAAAAAAGAAACCACCTTTTCTGGTGTTACTGTCATGCTAGGAAAAACTAGCATGCAGCAGCTCTTGGAAAAAAATGTGGTAGTTTTCATTATCTTTGTCAGTTTTCATGTCAAATATTTTATTCTCTATTCAGTCTGTTGGTACTTTTTTTCCTTTCTGCCCCCGAAAACACAAGAATTTTTTTCAGAAGTAAATAATTGAATGTTATATTTGGAGCCTGCTGAACACAGCTTGGTGGGATGGCTGTGCTGAGAAAAACGTGAAAGGAAAAATGTCCTTAAAGTAATAAAATGCAGGCCCAAAACCTTGGTGTCTGAGTGGTTTTGGATGGGTATTTTTCTTTTGTTAAACAGTTGTTTCGCATAAGTAAATACTCTTCTATCCCCTGTTTTGGAAGTTTAACTTTGCTAGAGACTACGTGAAATGGTTTGATGTAGGTCAGGACCAACTATATTAGTGCAACAATAAACATTGTCTTGTTACTTTCGGATAGTATTATACAGACTCTTGGTGAGTCATCTTTCATTTGCAATGGAGGAAAGAGTAAGTCTTTCCAGTGTAAAAAGTGAAATTCTGTGGTTTGAATCGCACAATTCTTGAGACTTTAGCTCTTTTTTTTATGGAAATCAGTAGAATCCAGATGAGGAATACAGAACTCTTCTTAGTGTAGCTAACTTTGTGTGGAAATATTTAGGACAGCTATGGATGACTCAGTGATTGGTGGAGGATTAGTGGTCATGAGCTGTAGCGTCTTAAATTCCCTTGCAGATGATCCTATTTGGGTTTTGAATGTGCTTTAACTTATGCTCATTAGCTTCACATAGCTAATTGAGTCTTTCCTGAACATCTCTGCATAAGCAAGGCCAGCTGTTCTTTCACAAGATCATGAGAAAATTCTTCTAAAGTACTCTGAGAAATTCTTTATAGTCCTTGATGTGTCTGACACTATTAGGTACCAGTCATCCAATGCCTGTGTTAACCACAGTCTTAATAACCAATAACAAACAGCTTTTGTCATTCTGTATATACTTGTCAAAGACTTTGGTTCTAACATTTTATTTTACCTGATTTTCCCTGTTGCTCTGCAGTGCTATTTGAGTAGATGTGTAGCCAAATATTATGAATTGTATATAAGCTTTGGTGTATATTTTTGGGGGAGAAAAGATGATATTGGTAGTATAATTGAAAGGACAGTAAGTCACAAACTTGATCCCCACTCAGTCTAATTGGGGTCATACCTCAGTTTGGACAAGGGTGGAGACAAAATTAATCAAGTAGAAGAAAGAGCATTCAGTATGGATATCCCTTGAAGTCAGCATTGATATTATTATTTCCAGAATGCTTCACGTCTCCTTACAGAGAACAACTGAGCCTGGATTTAGGTACCCATTCAAATAGCATTCCACATATTCTGAGCATTCTTTGAAAATTCTGCACAGAGAAATGAGGATACAAGTCATCCACAGATTTAGAAAGCATTAGAAGTCTCTTATGCCAGGCACAGGGAGGGCAGTAGAAGCAAATACAGAAAAAAACTCCCCTGTATGTACTCAAACTGGCTCTCAGGTATGGTCTTTTTGTTATGAGTGTAGCATGCAGGGACTTTTATTAATTCCATCACTGATACTTTGCACCATTTTCTTGGAGTGGTTGAGTAAGTTGTAGTTTGGCTTGTTAATCAGCTTCATGCTGAAAATACTGAGTGTGTGGTTCCTCCTCTTTCTCTGTTTCTTGGGAATGCAACATTGCCTAGCTGCAAGGTTTGCTGACAATGGCTTT